>MTQE01002560.1:13273178-13290993 GCA_014337955.1 Aspidoscelis marmoratus | reverse complement strand
GCATTCCCAAGTGTGAACGCTAGTACACATTAGTCTGTTCTGCACTTTTCCAATTCAATGGACAGGAAACTAAGTGCAGAAACACCCCGATCAGAGTTGAAACAGACTTGGAATAAAATGTGGAAGCAATCAGAACATTCTGAGTGTTAGACTGGAATGCTCTGCTGGAATAGATCCAGTCAATTCTAAAATCGTGGTAGAGAAGGCTGCCTCCTGCCTCCTACTAAAGACCACCACTTAGAACCCTAGATGAGACAGACATCTTCTCAGTGAACGAACATGCTAGTTAATCGACAAGAAACCATGAAGCTACAGGATTTTACATTGCAACAGTTATGTCTCCTGGCCAGTCCATTTCCCACCCTCCAGTCTAAATATTCACATATCCTCTCTGTTTTCTGAGGTGCCAACCAGGCAGAACGTTTTCCAGTTTAATCGCTATAACCCGCCACTTTACTCCTTTTCTCCCTGTATCATGGGAACTCACTGTCGATAAGGTGAGGTAGAAGGCAAGGTCCTGTGTCCTAGAAAGATGGCAGTGCAGATGCCATCCTCACACCATCCCTGTTCCCAAGAGGCCTCCTGCTATGAAAGAAAGGAGATGATGAGCATTACAGAGTTGCGGAGAATGCTGAAAGGGATCCTAGTCTGTCAGAGAAATAAGGATGAAAAGTCTTGACTAGGCAACAGGGCTTAACATCAATAGCATCAACCCAATGATCAGAATCAGGATGCCAGTGATTTTGCAAATGGCCAGGTCAAGTTAGAGGGTCTGGGTAAAGAGGTAGGTCTTCAATGGCCATCTAAATACCTTTTGCTGTCAGTCAGTCAGACAGACAGATTTAGTGATTAGTCATGTGACCATATTAGGAGCAGAAAAACAAAACAAAAAAGAAACCAAAATGTATATATAAATTATACAAATACAGTAACAAAGAACAAGAAACAAAGTAATGATTTAACCAACAGTTTCCATCTCCTGTGCATAACATCACATTCTGTTTTAAAATGCAATTCGAAGGCATTACAACCATGTTTGTGACCTGGAAATTTCCTCTCTCCAAAAGTTAAAGTAATTTTCCATCTATCTTCCAAGAGATGAATGTTTCTATCTTCTGCTGCCTTGGGAAGCCCTGTGCTCTGCCTTCTTTCGTACATATATTTGTGGGGGGGAGGCAAAGCTGATTGAAGCTTCTTCAGACACGTATTTCTGCCTTCATAAAAGGGCTACATATGGTAGGAATGGTCCCTTGAAAAGTATGACCTGTATTCCACAGAAAGCATCACACACATAAACAAAGAAGCAAGGCAAGGAAACAAAGGTGTTAGTTTTTATATCATGATGCAGTGCCTTGCCTAAGAAGAGGAAATGATACCCACCTCTGTTTATGACAGAGAGTGCATTTCACTAGGGAAATGGAGGGAGGTTTGCAAAGTTATGTGCCTGCAAAACACAGACCCGACATGACCAGTGGTCACAAAGATAAAAGGCTGTGACTCACTGATTCACCCCAACAGCCGCAAAAGTTGGGAACCGTGACTGACATTTTAGTGCGAGTGACTAGAATAAACCACAAAAGATGCAGCACAAGGACTGTGGAGTAATGTAAATAAATGTAGAGCTACTGAAAGTGAGCCTTCTACACCAGCAGAATATCTCTGGTTCCAAATGTCTTGGGTTTGGATTTCTGTACTTGTTGGAATTGCTTGTTGTAAGGGCAGATAACTTCCTCAGTTATCTCAGCAGTGTTTGAAAGGACTTTTTTTTTCATTCTCCTATGTAATTGAGGGTTATTATGAATTTATCTGGCAACGTGCAGCGAAAGTAAAGAAAAATTTAACATCCGGCTATAGATGATCTTCTTACTTAAGGTTACTAATACTGATTTTTTTTTTAAAAAAAATAGTGCCTGGGACCCAAGCAAGTAGGAGAGCCCCATATTTAGGAGTATAGAGCAAGAGTAAGGAGGGAAATCCAGGACCAATTATTTTGTTTATATATGGTGTGCAGCTATGATACCTGTTTTATATCATTCCTGCTCCCTGCTCAACAATATATCTGAATTAGGGATGAATGAGAAATTGATTCCTTCATGGTAACGAAGGGGAACTTAAAACATGAGCATTCTCCAGTTCAAGATGCAGACCAAATGAAGGCATCGATCAAGCCATGCTTGTATTGAGAAAACCTAGCATTTTGCCAGCAACCCAGAATGCTTTGAGAGAATTTGGGGAGCTGCTGATCTTAGTGTTTACCTATGACTGCACTCTGTGCATGTTTTAAGTCTCAGTCTGCCTGGTAGAGGAGCCAGTCTTGCTTTCTCTGCTAGGTGCCCATTCCATCCTAGTTGCAGCCTATAACTCACCATCTCCTTACTTACCATTTCTTCTTTCTTCCAGCTGTCTCCCTTCCTTTGTCTTTCCTTCCTTCACAGTTCTTTTCCTAGGTGCTTCATTTTCCTTGTACCACTTAGGATTCTTCTTCACTTATGGTTTCGTTCATCTGTACCATGTGCACTTTGCTCTGCCTGAGCTCTTTGCTCTGGATGCCTCCCTTTTGTAATTCTCACTGTGACATCTGGGCTACTCAGCCATTCATTGGCCAGGTCTGCTCCTTGTCACAATTCTGGAATCAGAGGGGTGTTGTAGCATTATGACAACTAACTGTTTGCAGATGCCATGGACACATCAACAGACACCCAGTTCTGAGCATTCCTTTTGCCACTATGAAGTGAAACCTTCAGCATCCCAAAGGCTTATTCCAACACTACCAATAATGTGGGAGTTTCAGAAGCAGCCAAAGGATGCAGGCCAGCTAATGAAGCCAAAATACATTCAAGCTGAAGATTTGTCATTTGACAGATTAAGTTCATTCTGAAATGCCTTAAATTCTTTTCCAGGGGTTGGTTTAATACCCTGAATAGACTGTTTCTTTCAAATAAAAGAGTTGCCTGCTGTTTTGAACATAAGAGTTTGTCCAATTAGTGAGTGTAGAATGCACATTAGGATCAAGTTAATATCTACAACCTAAACTCATAAAGTTTGCTGCAACTGAGAAAGATCAGTGAGCCATCAAGTAGGAGATCTTGGTCTTTCAGTGACCTTTTATTTGCTTAAAAGTAACTTCAGTGTGTCAGTAAGAGAAAGAGAATGAGAGTGAGAATAATAGAGAACTGGAGCGTGAATTGCGGGGTTTTAACGTGTTTTAATAGGGATGTGCACCAATGGGTTTCTTGCATTCGGTTCATATTGAACTGAATGCAAGAAAATTCATATTTGTTCGAATAGGTCCCTTTTAAATGTGGTAGGATTCTATTCGACAGGAATGCATTTGTACGACTCATACGAATATCCAATATGAATGCATGCATATCTGATTCGTATCTGATATATATCAGATAGGTATCCTGTAACATATCCACTCTGAAAGTGTCAAATCCGCCGGAATCTGCTCTCAAACCATGTCAAATTCACTCTAGATCCATTGCAGATGTGACTGGCACAGCTACTCTCCCACCTCCCTATTTCATGAATGTTCCAAAGCTTCGTATGAATGTTTCAAAACATTTGTATTTGTAGGAATGTCAATGTACAAATGTCACAACATCTCATAAATGAATGTCCAAGTTCTTATGAATTCATACAAATATTGTGCACATCCCTAGAATCAAGTTTCACTTTGACAGTTCTTTCTGTGTTTTTCACTGTCCACATTTGCAAGGTAAATGCACATAAAATGAGTGTGAAATTCAGGGGTCATAGTCATGCACATTCTTAGCAGGTTCCCTTTTCTGAAACTGTGTTCGGTTTGGCATTGGGTAGGACTGCAGTTATTGGCCAATGGGCTCTGATGGACATTGGGGCCAATTCTCTACTAGTGATCGCTTCTTCTCCCCTTCCCCCATATGACTGAATTTTATTTATTTCTCAGTGATTACCCCCCTCCTTCCTTCCCATCTCTTCCATGTGTACTGGGCAGATAAGCCCTGATTTACACCCTTCTTCCCTTTCTGTCTTCAGATGCACATATACATGCACAGAGCTCCAAATGAAAAGGAAGTCCCTTTTAGCTGTCACTACACTTTGGTAACTCAGCTGCCTGTGTGTTTCCAGCAGAGAACCCCTACAATGCAACACAGTAACCCAGAGCATTTGATATGTTCTACTATAGCAACACTGTAATATAGCTGTAGAGAAGATTATCAGGGTTTCCAAGCTTAGAAGCAAAGAAGCGAGTTTAAATCGAACTCTGGAGACTCAGGTCTTTTGAGTACTAGGGAATCCAGAGGATGGGGGAAGTTCAGTGAGCCCCATTTGTTTCAAACTGTTGTTTTGGAAGACCAAGTGCATTTATTGTATTTTATTTTTGAGAACATGGGTGCCCTTTTCTGTATTTGAGTGAAGTGTTTCTTGTGAAAGGCCTATTAGTTTTTAAGATTCAGGGGAAGAGAGAGAAACAGCATTCTGGCTGCTACTACTGTGTGCACTGTGAGCCGGAGAAAGAATTTTCTCCTATGAAAGGATGTGTGACAGCAAGAAGCAACAGACAAATGGTTCTGGGTAGTCAGTAAGCTTCTCAGAACTTCAGCACATCCTTGAGAATTCAAGAACCTCGTTAATGAAGTTCCTTGGGGGGACGGAGTCTGGTAATGAGCAGTCACCAACCAGTTCCAACAGAGGGAAGAGAAGAGTTGGCATTCCACACGTGAGATCGTGGTCCACCTACTCAGGAGACATGAAAAATGTGTTGGTGACGGGCCACAGGCTAAATGTATTTTGCCATCAGCGAAATACATTTTTGACTTGACTTAATTCATTGGAAGTGAACTGTAGATAGATTAATTGTTGGTTCAGACCACCTATTTTCTTTTCTTGGTATTTTTATCAATTTAAAAGTATACTAATTTTTTTTTCTGAATTATTTGTTCAAATTTGTTTAAATTATTTGTTCTATTTGCTGACATTATTATTAATTTATTATTACTGTTGTTGTTGTTGTTGTAAATGATGATGATCGTGATGACGATGATGATATGATGATAAATTAATAATAATAATATTTTGGAGTCCCCCAAACTATTGTTTTGATGGCATGCATTATCTTTCCTAAAATGTACGAGAGTTATGAAATTTGTAAGAAAACATGTGGACATCACTTTAAAAATCCATGGCCTTGCTATGTGTGAAAACATACAAAATGACTTAATCGAGTCAGGATAGACAAAATGTTCTTTTTCCTTCACACAAAGTAATTAAATTTTGGTATTTATCACAGGATGTGGCCCTGGTCACCAGCTTGGAAAGGTCTGAAAAAGGTTTGGTCAGTTCATAATGAGCAAGGCCATCAGTAGCGACTAACCCTAATGGCTGTGTGACTTTCTCAGACAAAAGGGACAGTCACCCCTAAAGGCCTACTATACGAGACTCTCAGTGGGTTTATATTTTTGCCCAGCTTGTGGGGTTCATGTGCAACTGTCTGCTACTGGTCAGATGCAGCAGAGCATTTGTTATGTTCCAATGTTAAATGTCTTCAATGCTTGGTTTGTAAAGAACAAAATTCAATGCTTCACTGCAATCAGTGCATTACAAGATTATTTTAAAAATTACATATGATGATTTTTCAAAAGCAAATAATGGAAAACTTGAATTATTATTTTTGTGCCTTATTATCTGTTTCAGTTTTTCTGCAGTCTCAGAAATGGTGTTCCTCACTCTTGCAGAAATGGGACAAGCGTGAAGCTATCAAAGGTAGGCAAGCACCCATATATATATATTTTCCTGTTTCATCCTTCCTCCCCAAAACATAGGATTGGCCAAAATATCATTTAGGTTCATTCAAAATATAACTAATAAAAACATAACAATGATTTTTACGCTTCATCTCAGACACCAAAATGCAGTGATAAAAAACTTCTGAACCCAACTCTCAGAACTTTTGCAGGGAAACAGGTCTGATTTTCTACAGCCGTATCGTTGTTCCGTCAATATGCTTAGGATTACAGCTTTAAAAAAACTTACAGAAGATACTCAGGCTTCTACGTGTCTCTAGAGCAGGAGGTTTTTGTTGTTGTTGCCTCCAGGGAAGAAGCGGCCACAGAGTATGCATCTCTATGCGCCTTGGTGCTCTGGTCTGTCAACTCCAAGGTGCTTCTAGATGAAGGACCTCAGTGAACAGAATCTTGTGACAACACAGCAAACACCCTGAATCCACTTGAGAACATTTATTTATTTATTTATTTATTTATTTACAATATTTATCCTGCCATGTACCCAGAAGTCTCAGGATGGATGACAACAAGAGAAAACAAAATATAAAACGAACGAATTAAGATAAGAAGACACTAAAATAATAACTGAATGTGGGGAGGGAAGGTGTTTCCTTATTTCAATCAAAGACCAGGGTACATAAGTGTATTTTTAACAATTTTCTGAGTGTATTAACTGAAGGTGCCTGGCACAAATCTGGGGGCCACAATCTCTTCCCAGTTCTTCAGTAATTACTAATATGAAGTTTCCTTTGCTAAAATGCTTGTCTCCTTTGTAACCAGATTAAAGGCTGTTGAATAAAACCTCACTTGTTCACTGGCCTCTTTCTCCTTTCTTGAATCTGCTCTGGGCAGCAGACAGAGGTCTGATTATTTCAGGTCGTATCTCCACTCATGTGAGGTTAACTGGTTGGAAGAGGGAGGTGGCTCAGGTGCAGCCTGGGCATCGTGACAGGCTGTTCCTATGGCTGTTGGCCAGGTTATTCTGAGGAGCACAACTGACAGAAGAAGCACATCACCTCAAATCCTCATCTGGTCGAGCATCCTGTTTCCCACTGTAGGCTATCGGGCCATTTTTGCACTCTCTGGTTGTATTCTAGGACCGAGTAGGCCACCCGCCCTGGAACACACAAACTGGCCTGTGGTGGGATGCTGCTTGCCTGTATCCTTTTTGGTCGTGCTCCAGAAAGCACCACGGGAAGTGGGGGGCATCTCAAAACCAGCCAGACTGGAATCCCCAAAAGCCAGGAACAAAAGTTTCCACCCTTCAACCAGGCCAGAATCTCCAAAGGCCAGGAACAAAAGTTACCACCCTCCAGAACTTCAGCCTCCAACGACTCTTCAGAGGAACTGGCCAATTATGGAGCTGGAAGTGCAGAAATTTTTAACTTGGTATTTTAAATCATTATGTTCTTTAAAATGCCATGTCGAGATCTTGTGACTAGTTTGCTGTCTATTGCTTTGAGATTCTAGTAAAAATAATAAAGAATGTTAATTAGAAGTCTACTGGTTGACTCACCACCCCCAGAGAGGGAATGCTAGGGCAAACACCATTCTATGGCTGGATACATTTACATGGCCAAATTGTACCAAGCTTTTATAGATCTGCTGATCCCCTGGCAGGGCCATGTAACCAGCAGTTGGACATGGCTCAGGAGCACAATCAGAAAGTACCTTTCAGTCATTTTTTTTAAAATCCCATCCTGAGATGGAAAACAAACCAAGAAACCTTCCAAATAATTATTTGAAAATACAGCTTAGAACTTACCTCGTCTTGCCATTCTGCAGTTCACATTCACACCCAAGTCAGGCAACATCTACTGTATCCTGACTAAGGATGTTACTTACTCATAGGTCACTCAGTTGTAAATCCCTGCCTTTTTGCTTATGAATCTTCAAACTGGCATAAGGCCAAACACATGGAAGAAAATGTTTGTTGATACAGACTCAAATTCACCCAGAGGGTGCCTCTTTAAGCGTGTCTGGCTGCAGCCCTTAAGTGTTACTTTCTTCGTATATGCAAGTTTTAAAACTTTGGCGCTCATAACTGGGGTCTAATCACTGATCCTGCCTTATAAACACCAATTTGGCTAATGAATGTACATAATTCTCCCATTGCAACTTTGCTTGTATTCATTGGAGTTCAGTATTTTAGCCTGTTCTGCTTGTAATCTTGTTTAGTGATAGAAAGAAAGAAAGAAAGAAAGAAAGAAAGAAAGAAAGAAAGAAAGAAAGAAAGAAAGAAAGAAAGAAAGAAAGAAAGAAAGAAGTGTACATACTCTGTGCAACAGGAGGTTGACAAGAACATTTCCTCCAGGCTTCTGAAAGTATAGCTCTTATGCTAGTGTTACAATAATCTGTCTTTCGGGATAACAAGGTTCAGAGGAAGAATTACAGGGACCGCATTTGGCAGTTTGGCACAGAAGTACTTCAGTCTTTATGCAGATGATGGATTGCATTTCTTGGCTAGGCTAAAGTGGTGCCACTAGCTTCTTCATCTTGGAAATTCAAGCCATTTTTACTCAAAAGAAGAAATGGGAAAACTCTCTAGTTAACGAAAGCCTTCTGTCTTCTCTGGACAATTGACAAGTTGCTTGAAGTACCTCTTTGGGTTAGGATAAACCGATTTGGAAATGGGGGCTGTATACAGGTGGCAAACCACTTACCATAGAAATCATGTGAATATTAATCAAAGAGCTCACATTGGAAGAAAATTAAGAGAAGGGTTTTTTTTTAAAAAAAAAAACCAGCTCGTAACAAGCAATCCATGTCACTTTTTTCCCTCCTCCATACTCTTGCTCTGTCCCATTTGTCTAGCAGTAATCTACATTTCAAATGATTACATGGGAAGCTGAAGTGGTAGTGACAAGGATAAACGAAGCTTGTTAAACTAATAGCTGCACTAATGCCCAAATATGTGAACTTCCCAGAGTAAGGCAGCATCCTAGGCTGCCGGAGCTGTCAGCCTCACTCCCCCTGGGCTCGCCCGCCAGCGGCTGCCACATGATGAATGGCCCTGTCGAGTAAATTCATCCGGGGCCCAATTAAATAGGCAGAAATGAACTAGAGCCGTCAACCAGGGAGATAGAGAGAGAAAGAGAAAGAGAGGGAGAGGGAAAAAGAATAAACCAAAGAGAGAGAAAGGGAGAAAGAGAAAAGGCAATAAAAGAAAGAAAGAAAAGAAAAAGGCGAAAATATTCTCCACAAAGTCAAGGAAGCGCCAAGGCAGTGAAGTCATTCTGTCAGAAAATGGCCATTTAATGCTTTGCCGAGCTCACGACAGATATGTCATCTAAAGAAGCTTTAGTGGAGTCCCAGGGCATTTCATTTATTAATTATCAGCTTCAAGAGGGGGATTGCAGCTAGCTGTGCTCACTCTCCCCCGCCTTTCCTTTCTCTTTAGCACTGTCAGCTCCCAGTTTCCCTCCTGTCAGAGTCGGCATAGGGTAGCTGTGGAGAAGAGCAGAAGTTTGGCCTCTCTTGGAAAAAGCATGATAGTGGAGGGAAGAAAAATGGAGAAGTTTTCCTTTGCTCCCGTTTTTCATATTCACCTAGGCTCTTTTTGGACGTGTATTGGTTTTTTAATCCATTATCTACAATTGCTATTGGCTGCTGTAAAGAGGGCTGTCATGCCGTGCTACGGTGTTTTGCCACTTCCAGGCATGCAGACATCACTGCTGAGGAAGTTTCATTGCCTAGCTGTGATGTCTGGGACAGTATAATTAGAAGTAGGACATTTCATGTGTTTGTTTCAACCACTCTATAAGGTAACACCATATGAGTTTCAGAACCAGTGTCAGTGGTACACTGGAGTGCTTAGGTCAAGATGTGCCCCAGTTGAGGGAAGGGCTGTTTGATCTCTGTACCATTTCAGCATATCCACTGTGCCAATGCACTCTGCCTGCTCATGACACATTCACAGCAAAACAATGGTGCCAAGAAGACATTGCTCTTCAGACTTAAGTAAGCAAGCTGGAATTTCTACAGCCAACGTGAATTTTGCTGTTCTTTGGACAAGAAGGAAGTCCCTTTGGGGAGTTTTTCTTGAACTTATCAAAACTCTTTAAAATGCTCATCTGTTTTGCATTCTAGGAACCAAACCACCAATTTCACCTGAGATGTTCATCATTAGCAACATGGCTTTACACAATATTGCTTGTGCTTGTCAAAAGTTGAGTATATTCCCTATTGTTTCTGAGCAAGATACAGAGGAATACCAATATAGCTGTTTACTCAGCAATTTATCTGTAAATAGTTGGTAATGTGGATATCTGTCCAATTTGATCATGTTCCCGCTACAAAGGACGTTTTGATGTTTGAAGGGTGATCAAGAGGACCATTCCTTATTAGAAAACATCATCCATTTTAGGAGTTGTCCAATAAAAGTCATCTTTATTGTTCTGAGATAAATCTAGCACAGATTATGGCAGCCCTCCCAGATCTCGCACCTGTTTTTTCCCCCTGGGGCAAAACAACTCCAACCAAAATTGGGTACCCCTTAACTTCCTGAACTCAGGACCCCATAACACCTAGTACCTTCATCTTGCTTGGACTCAGTTTTATTTTATCGGTTCATATTCAGCCCATAATTGCCTCCAAGTGGACATGCATATCTCTAGAGAGCATATTTATAAACTTAATTTGTAGGTTGTTCTACTCAGCTAAAGGTAAGTAATAATTTTTGTTATTCTGTAAATGCCACTGATCCAAATAAATATATACATATGGTGGTTTGGTGCATGGAAACTGCCATCTGCTGTGAATCATGTTAGGGAAAGTGCATCCTTCTTGTGCTTCACCTAAGTGGCCAACAACATCTTCCACCTTCAGTTTTGTCTGAAGGTCATTGCACAATACGAGAGAAGTCACATTTTACCAAGGGTATCAAAGCACTAAATGTAATTAGGAATAGCTGTATTAGTATTGCCATTTTATACTCAATGATAAATGGCACATGCTACGTGATGTTCAAAGGGATTTTTTAAAGTGATTATTTACTGTGTTGTGGTGACCAGAATTGAGCACAATATTCCAAATGTGGCCTCACCACAGATTTAAATGTATAATGCTTTGTATTAAAGATCTCAAAGTGGTTTACAAATGCATTTAAAAACAATGGCAAAATCTGGAGTAAGATTTTATGAGTTCCACAAAATAATTTCTTGTCAGTTTTAAGATCTGGTTTGCCTCCTAATGTTAATCTAGTATAAGGTTTCCTCTTCATTGCACTCAGAAGGCAGCTTGAGTCCAGTTTCCATTACTCCCAATGAAGACCAAAAGTCATAAGGGCCTGATTCAGGGGCCTTTACTGTGTGATGGAGACCCAACCTGTGTAAATGGGTCAAATGTAACTGATGGGTAATGGTACACCACTGAGGTTGCATCCAGACACTGTTTACTTATTCCCTTGTATTTTGATCTTGTGGAAAAAAGCATGGTTATTCTGGAATATCCAAATATATTGGAAGTGACCTCTGGAGTTTCCCTCTACCATCCCTCTATTCCAGCGGACTTTAAAAGTGCTGTTCAATTCTGGAATAAGCGTCTGCATGAGGCTCAGCAAAATGTGTGTTTAAAACTCACCTACCGTCCCCATGGAAGCGTGTTTTCTTTGCCCGCATTTTTTCTCCCCACCCCCTCTCTTGTTGATAGGGTACCAGCGGGAACGGGGAGGGACTGTGCTCTGCATGGCCACAACCAGGAAGAAACCCCTCACAAGTCCAAAGGAAAAATAGCCATCGGTTCTCTGTTCATCTCCCAGATCTCCGCCCCCTGAAATGGCTTCCCGTGCTGGCAAAGGCAGCAGTTGCAGCCATCGGCCACACGATCATTCACTCTCAACACTTTCCCTCTAATCACTGTCAAAATCCACCCCGTACAGCAGCGGTAACTGTAGCAATCCACCCACTTCACACCTGATAACAATGTTGCAATTCTCTGCAATTCTGGCTCTTTGAAAGTTCTGACCTTTAGAAAGGGAAAGGAAGGGAAGCTGCTGCAGTTCTGGGAGATGTCTGAATGTTTTATGGCTGTGTGTGCAGGCGGCAATCCCCGCCCCTTTTGCCACGGAGCATCCCCATGGTAAATGCTGCCAAGAAAACCCGCGGCTTCCAAAAAGTGCGCTGGTAGTCTTCTTTAAAGTGCATTTTTTTTCCCGTGGACTTTCCTCCTTTTGTGGTGCTGGAAGCTCGGAGAAAAGCTGGGCATGGGGGCGCTCAGAGGCAAAAGAAGCTTTTTAGCAGGCTGTTTATTGCTTGGGGGCGTAGCCTTAGTTGTATCTGTGGAAATGATGGGAGAAATCTTGCCCACTTGAATACATATGGAACCTGTGCTGTCCATGGTGCTGAGGCTGCACCTTAATTTATTGGCAGGGTTTCTTTCTCTCCCTCATGCTTAGCCAATCCAGAACATTATTAAAATAGAGCCTAAATATTTGCTGGAGTTGAATAATTGCTATGCAGAATTCACCTTTTTCTTGGTGCAGGTTTGGAATTGCCCTGGGACAATGTCCTAAATTCTTTAAGTCCAGAATACACCAAATTCCAGCTGCCAGCCATCTTGCAAAGAACCTTTCCGTTTTTGTCGCAAGGCAGCTTCTTTTGATAGAATAAATATAAAGGTGCCAGTTCAGTCAATAATTTGCCTCTGCTACTCTCCTCCCCAGAGAGTGCATTCTTACTCCAGCTAGAGGTGTTGCTCTCCTCTCAGCCTCGGGATTCCTTGCTTTCACAGCAATGTTCTTTGGTCCCAGAACGGCAGCCATCCCACACCTCTGGAAACGAAACCTACAGGTGCTCTCTCCATGGATCATCCAGCAAGAGGTGTGTGGCAGCCAGCCGAGCTTTTTACTGCCTGTCCCAGAGGGACCAGAATCCCCAAACTCCATCTCTCAGCTCTGATTTCCTGGTTGGCCACCCATCCCTAAGCTCATGCTGACCCCCAGGGCTGCCTAGCATACTGCATGTCATGTTGTCAGCCTCACCCTGTCAGTAGTAGCCCTATCTGTGGGCAACAATGCAAGTGACACTCAGCATCACTCGGTCTCATCAGGCTGCTTTGTGTTGCTGGCAAATAAATAACCCTGTGGATGTTTGTTGGTTCCTCCCCCCCCCCCCCCGCTTTTGTGGAGGGAGGAAAAGTCAGCTGAAGTGTACTTGTGGCTATGCTTGCTTTGCTTTGGACCACAAGCTGTAAAACATCCTTGTTTTTATTTTGCCTTCTAAAATGCTTCTTTCTTTTTAGTCAAGGATGAAGAGAAAGACCAGCTCTGTAATAACAAACTGGTAGGATGTGGGAAAGAATTCCCTCTCTTGGCCTTAAAGCAAAAGCAAATAATAAAAATAAAAATAACCAATATGCTCACAAATATGTCCAGCCAGCTGAAGAACTTTAACTGGCAGCTCATGGTGTGTTTACTCCCCATGTTTACTCTCTCATGCTTCAAAAGGATTTCCTATTATAGGAATGGAAGCTTGTGTATGAGCAGAAAAGAAGCGCTTCCTTTCATGTCCACAGGGGTGGTGATTTTTCTTGCTTTGTTTCTCACCAGAAAATAGGGACTAAATGAAAGCATTCTTCAGCTTGAGGTACAGAATTGCTTTTGAACTTGTCTATGCCAACAGCACATTGCTTATTGGATCTCTGTTAATTCAGGACAGAACGTGACAGAGAATGTTCACAAACATTCTGGACAATCCTGGCTTTTAGAAGAAATGTCATTGTAGAAAATGTCCAGCCTGAGTTTGTAAACATCCAAACATCACTGCTGAGTTGGGGGCCTGGACTCTCCTTTCAGTAATCCTAGGCCATTTCTGCACCAATGGGGGCTGCTGGACTACTCCAGCTGGAATCAAATGATCTAGCTCTCTTGGAATAAGGCCATCTGCACTTGGATGATTTCTTCCAGGACAGCCTCTGTACCACGCTGTACCACTCTGAAGCTCATGTGAGTTTCAGAGCCTGTTGTGAGGGCTCTGATGGCCAGGAATAAAAGTTCCTGGCTCCAGAGCCTCAGAATGTTCTAGTTTGGTAGTGCACCACTGAAATGGATCCCCCTGCTAAACCAGGTGTGGAGGTATGTACTCTTCTGCACATCTCGCTGTTCCATTCTAGTGGCTCCTGGGCTGCCAGTACACCTTTTTAAAAATGTTTACTAGTATCTGATTTAGGCAGCCATTTTAGCCTCTCTAATCCATACCAGAGTGTGGAAGAGAGAAACCAAGACCTCATACTCTCCCTAATATGCTTTGTCTACATGAACTAAGGTGCTATCTAGTTCCACAATTGTCCTAAGAATTCCCTACCCAGGAATGGTTATAAAAGTCTACAATGATACTAATGCTGCCTGTCCTAGTCCAGGCACTGATGCTTCTGCTCCTAGTCCAGAACAAGGAGATTGGGCTTTCCAGACTTAGTGAAATCTCACTGTGCCTTTCACTTCCCTGAGGAAGAACTTTGGGATACTGGATCCATTCCAAACTTAGCCAGTGCTTTCCCAAGTACAGACTAAAAGCAAAATGTTTCCTTACCAGAAGCAATGGGTAGTAATCAGCATGTGTGATGCTGTGTGCGCTGCCTGGCAGCACACTCCATTTACCTGGGAGAGGTGCAAATGGACCATATTAGCATTCCCAGAATTATCTTAAATTGGTATATGGTTGGAATGCAGATATATCCAGTTGTTCAAAGTTCATAAAAGTCCCTAAAAAGCTATATAATTTAAAGTGATATAATTTCAGAGGATACGGAATTTACAAAGGCAATTCAGATTAAGCCCCTTTCTGCACTCACTTGTGATAGGAACTCTACTGGGACAAGGAACAAGGTGCTATCTGCATGTGGAGGGACTGGAAGGTTTCTGCCCTGGGCCAAGCTCACCCAAAATGTGAAGGAGCCATAGTTGTTCCCTCCAGATAGTTGACTCCCTGCCCAAGGCACCACCCACCCTATCCAGCAGCTGGCCCAGGCCCTATCACTCATACATAGTGTTTAGACCACAAGGGCTGTCTTCATAGCCTTTTCAATGTCAAAAGTCAGCCTTCAAAGTCAGCATGCCCTTCTCCATGCTGAAGTTCTGCAAGGGATCTTCACAGGTAATGCATAGGTTGAGAAGATGGGGCATTGGCATGACATATCCACACAGTGGGCCTTTTTGCATTTTGCAAAAATGGGAACTCCCAGAGGCCCCAACAAGGGGAATATGCACTGCATGAAGACATTTCTGCTTACCAGTGGTCCTGCTTTCTGGAGTTCCCCTCAGTCCTTCAGCCTTGAAAGCACGGAGCCTCCCACCCACCCACCCACGACCACCACCGCCCTCCAGCACAGGCCACTGCTGGGTTGCAGCTGCTGTCAGCTTCTCCAGGCAGGGATGAGTAGGGAGTGGGAGCTCGGGAGAAGGTAAGTATGGCCTTCTTGGGCCACCATTGCCGCACATGCACAACTGCAGTCCCTGCCTGCTACTGGCATTCCAGTCACCTAACTGCCAAAGACGTTTCCATCCTGGAAGAGTCTATGCATGTTCTGGAGTGTCCCCTAATCCAGATAGCTATGGAGCACGTGCTCCACAACTATACTAGCTGAGGTGCAAATGGACCTTTTGAAGGGAATGTACTATAAATGAACAAATTGCCCACAAAACCATTGTGGCGATGGAGGGAATATGTGTTCTTGTTACTGCAGATACGTGTGCCAGAGATTTCTCCTCCTCCTCTGGTCCAAAGTGATCCATTATGTAGACTCTCTCCCTGTTATCTCCCCTTTCTCCTTGGGATGGAAAAAAAAACCTGTGACAATGACTGACTTTTAAATCAAAATACCACCTTCATTCTGAAATGTTACATCTTCCTTCTCAGCAGCCCCGAATTGTTTGGCATAACAAGTGCCATCTTTCTTCATAGTCAAGATTTTTCTTTTTCAACAATATCCATTCACTAAAATGCTAATGATAAGCAGTGATTAGAAACTGCTGGCTGCCTTGAGTTTTGAAAGTCCCCTGTGGGTTTCACAGACATGGCTTGTAACTTGTCATTGCAAGAAATGCTCTCAACAAATCACTCATTACTGTATGTATTTAAATATATATTTCATTTCCTTAATGCTTCGCTGTCTGAAATCCAGAGGGGACTCTTGCGTGAAGTGATGAAGACCACAGTATTAGTTGCAGTCAGATTTGATCGAAGTTTTGTCTAGCAAAACGCTCTTAAGATACACTGAGGGAAAACAGTTGGCAGTCACAATTAGAAATGCTTCTCTGAAAGAAAGTCACTAACTGTATGAAAACCAAACAAGCGATGCTGGGTCTTGAATGTGTTTTTAGCATACAGCCACAGAAGATGTTATTAGACATGCTACAGCTTCCTTACTTTGCCTTTCATTAACAATGGATGTTAATTAATGGGCACCCTAAAACAGCTGACACCGTGTTCTGCTCACCTGTGTGGGTGGTAGATGAAACAGGTTTGAAGGCACTCAAAGGGGAGGAAATAAGGAGCAATTACTTTGGCTATACGAATCAGCCTGTCATTAAATATATATCTTTTCTTCCTCTTGGGAATTGCTCTTGCAAGTAGGAAAAAAGCACTATAGAAAAAAGTAAGCCCTCCTTGTATCCTTCCTTTGTACATTGCTTTGTACAGAAAAAGTGATGATGAAGACAATTTATTTACGACATTTTTTATTCTGCACTAATTAATACAAGACAAATTCCCTGCCTTTGGCTTACAATCTAACAGACACAATATAAAAGAGAAAGGAAAAAGAGAAAACGGGGATTTTTCTAGAGCAAATGGTGTTGCTGCTAATGTTCCATCCATTGCTGGGAAGTTGATGATGGAGCTCACTAGCATCAGAAGTTCTCCTCCACGCTTCATGGGCAAGATAGTTCTTAGAGTCTGGGTGTTTTCACACAACCCTTCCTGTCCTCTGGATGACCTAATGTTGACTATTGCTCACACTTGAGCGCTAGTCAACTTTAGCCCAACCCTGATCCCCAAGGCTATGTCCAAACTGTCATCCCAATATAGTCACCAGCGCTCTTTCATATGTCTTTATTCTTCTGTTTTTCCACCAGAATTCCAATGAAGTCATCAGTGGAAGGAGTTCTGCTCTTGTGTAGATATGCCAAACTGGTTTGAATAGTTTGCTGTTTGCATTGTACAGGAAGGTGGAGGTTGGGATTGAATTTAACCCAGACACCCTTTCTTTATGAAAGGGAAGTTTGAAATTGATTTAAAACAAGGAGTGTTCTAAAGAACCTATAATATGCCCTGTTCACGCTCAAATTGTTCTAGTTCACTTTTTTTTTTTTTGCTCTTTTTTGAGGACTTAATATATATATATATATTAAGGGGTTGAACCACTTAGGTTCAAATTCAGATTTTGTGCACCTTTTCTGTTTGAAAGAAAATTCAAAATAGAACTGAGCCACACAGTTGGATTCAAACTGGACCACAATTTTGCCATAACTTGCTATTTTGCCAACCCTGGATGATCATTATTCTTGTGATGGTCAGTGGAGCAAACAATAAATTTACATTCTTTATCACTTGTAATAAACATAATTTTGGCATTAAAAAAAATTATGCTGTGAATACTTTTATGTCTAAGTATGTTTTCTCCCTAACCTTTTGAACATGTGGACATGCCCACCAGAAGTAAAAATAAACTCCTTTATTGAGCATCTAATCTGATGAAACACATCTTACTCATTAGTACTGCCATGGTACACCAAATTTAGTTGTTGTTTTTTAAATGGAACGCTTCATGAATTTGTGTCTCATCCCTGCACAGGGGCCAGGCTTATCTTCTCTGAATTATTCCACTTTTTGTATACATACTGCCAAAGTGAGCAGCATCTGTTTAATTTTAAGATTTTTCTGTAGATTAGTTTTGTTACCTTTGGAATCTTAGCGATCATACTGGATCCATCCAGACTTCTTCATGCTGTGCATCAGAAAGCACAGCCAAGATTGAGTCATCACACATGGGGCGAATCCCCATGGCGTCCTTATCTTGAATTCAAAATGTTTTGACTCCGCCCAGTTCAGACG
>MTQE01002560.1:13251667-13264139 GCA_014337955.1 Aspidoscelis marmoratus | reverse complement strand
AGGTCAGTCCAAAGTCAGGGTTCCAGAAGTTCAGCAAAAGTCACAGCAAAAGTCAGGTCAGTCTGTGTGCTCCCCCAAAACTGGCCCTTGACCCTCAACCTCCACGCTGCTGTGCACCGGTTGCTGCCCAAACTATTGTGCCCTTGAAATCACACTCTCCTCCCCCAAGGAGACTGGACTGGCAGGACAGCTGTTCCCAAAGGAATAAAGAAAAAGCATTTTAGAAGCAAAAATGAGAAAAAACACCTGGAAATACAGGGGTTTTTTTTTAATTGTGTGGGTATTTTTTTTTAGCAATTTACTCCTCATAAAATACGGGAACCAAATTGGTAGTGGGGACAAAGAAAATTCAGATCATTTTGAAATCATTTTTTAGCATGAGTGGGAACGCAGCTTGTGTGTCAGAACTGAATCTGTGGGAATTTTCTATGAATTGCACATCAAGGGATAACACACCAAAAATATGAGCTTCAGGTTCTCCTAACACACTGAAAGGAAATTCCTTATTAAATGAGCCCTGCTGCAAAGGTTCCCTGTTTTTTTAAAGTTAATTTTATTGAATAGTATACAACAAAAATATACAGTAATATTACATAACATATCTCAATTGTCCATCAGTTACAAAAATATAACTGACAAATAAACATATCCTCCCCCCTCCCCTGCATGGAATAGGAAAACATTAATAACTCTTAATTAATATTGTTCAAATAGCAAATCAAACTTATTTTCCTCTCAATGTCTGGCTTCCCCTAATGCCCAAACCATATTTTATATTTTTTTTCCCCAATTGATGAACCAATCGGATTTAAATTTTATTCCCCTCATAAACAAACTTCTTTGTCTGATAAGATCATATAACAAATTCTGTCATATAGACCTTCCAATTATTTAATGTCCATTAGGGGTGTGCATGAATGCAATTTTCAGGATATCTGAAAATTTAAATCAATTCAAATATATTCACATTTGATTTGATTTGAATCAATTTGTGATAATTTTCTATTTGATTTTGCAAATACGAATGTCAACAACATTAATATGTGCCTGTATGCATTCCATACTCATCCGTATGCATCCTATACTTATCCCGTATGCGTCCCGTTTTTCTCCTGTATGGATCTGTACAAACGCATTCAGATGCAGGAAAGATGCATGCGGGCAAGTACTCATTGCATATGTACCCATACACATACGAATGTCCGAATAATTCGCATGAATAGATTTCAAAAATTCAAAATTCATTCAAATTTTTAAATTCAAATTTATGGACATTCTATTCGAATTCGAATGTCCAAATTCAAACAAATCTGATCAAATTTGGAATGCTTTGAATATTCATGCACATCCCTAATGACCATAGCCTAGAGTCATTCCCTCTCTTTGCCATTGCTGCAAACATTCCTGATCCAAAACTCCTCACTGCTGCTGTAAATGACTGGTCCTTCTGTGTTCACATGCAGAAAAAATCTTCTTCCCCTTTGCTAGGCTATGCTCTGGTGCAAAACTCTCTAAAAACCAATGCAGAAGCACAGTGATGTAGGAACCCAGATCAATACCAGAATTCCAGTGACAAAGCAATATATTAATCCGTGCCTGTGTTCCCATCAGCATTCCTGCACAAAGCCTGAAATAAGCAACAAAAGGTGTGCCCGCACTGGCTGTGGAAACTGGATTAAACATACATTTAACACACATTTGAAACACTTACCTACTTCACTTTCGCACTGGAGACCTCTTTCCAGATCCTTGGAGGCAGCCACTTCCACATTTCGTTGCGTGAGATCCATTTCTAAAACGTGCCTCACCGCTGAAAAATAGATTAAAATGAAGACCTAAAAAATTAGGTCCTCAGTCCATCCCTTTGCCTGGATCTGTGTGGAAGCAGGATGCTTCCGCACATGGCCGGGCAAAGGGATGGATGTCCCTGCGGCCGCCATCTTGGGGAGAGCGGAAGCAGGCCAGTTTGTCTCCTTCCAACCTCCCCCACGTGCCACGTGCCACTGGAAACATGCGGCGGCTGGCAGCTACATGCTCCAGTCCCATGGTTCCGGGGGTGGCGTCGGCGATGTGGGAATCCTGCAGACTTTTGGAATGGGTGCTGTGGCTTCTTCTGTTGTTGAAGGATCAATACCAAGTTGTCATTGTCAGTAATTTCTGCTGAGTTGTTATGTCTCAGCAGCAGGGATAAGTGCAGCCTAATGGGCAAGAACCACAAACGACAACAAACACTGCAACCCTAGAAGGCAGTATTGTAAGACTCATTTTGGAAAAGGGCCTCTCTCTCGCTCTCTCCTGCTGCTGCACTCAAAAGCACGGCTGGACGTTTCAAGCTCCGCTTTGGCCACTTGCCATTTTGAGGCTGATGAATGCAATGCAATAGGTCCCCAGCAGGCAGGAATAAATTGCAAGGCAATCTCTATTTGGCTAGCCTTTAGTCACCTGTCAGCCAGTGGCTGAGTGCACTCTTTGAATTGTATTTTCTCCTGCAAGTTTTCCAGCACAAGTTCTCTGTCCTCAATGCAGCTGAAATTGGCAAATTTAAGCAAATGCCAATAATTCTACCCCATCCCTAAATTTCTTTTGTCATTGTCAATGGACCTGACTCACTAATGATTTCTTAGTGTTTCAGCCTGAATGACTTTCCATAGATTTTCCTTCTTTTTGGGTTAGGTCTGGAATTACCATTGGATATGTTTCTGTCACACTGTTCTTTCCCCTTGCTTGGGTCCCAGCTGCTATCTATATAACTTTGGGCCTTCAGAGGAGATCCAGTATTAAAAGGGCAAGGAAGGGTTTTATACTGAGGCCACATCTTTATATATGCTGTGCTGTTCTAACATGGCACTTCATCAAGTTCTAATTATGTGTGGTTGACAAATTTCTAGCTCTTACAGCTGGTAATGGAGTGTCTTACACTGAGACCATTAAAGGCTCGTAATTTTCAACAGTGAAGTTGGGTGGAAGATTTGCTTAAGTTACTATTACCCCTGCTTTCTGCTAAAACTAACTTTATGTAACTGTGAGCCCAGGTTCACAGGTAGGAAAGGAAATTATATTCAACATCTTAAGTTGTGTCTGGTTGCTAAATTACATTTGGAATGCATTGTGTTAATGGTTAAATGAAGGTGGGATTGGAAGAATAAGGTTAACAAAGTGACTAATTCAGATAAGAGATGTCACTGAGAAACAAAATTTCATAAACTGAACTGAGAGGTAAAAGAAAGAAGAAAAATGTTAACGGGACTAAATTGTAGGAGGGAAATTAGTCAAAATTGTTCTGGATTCCCAATATGTATGGTTTTAAGCTCCATGCCCATAATTCATTGTCCTTCCTAGGGCAGTTACACAAATAAAGATATTTTAATACACACATTATATTAGTTTGACTTAGTAAATCAATCAAGTACACTGTATCTACAGGAGGCTAAATCAATGGCTGCCTCCACATGCAGAAAAAAGGTGACTTGAAATCAGCTTTGAGGTTGTAAAGTCTTTAGTCTGAATGCAAGCACTTTAATCCACATTAAAGACCAGAAGGTGTACTTTCAAAGAGCATTCTCTGACCTGTAATGCTACCACTTCTAAGCCACTTTTGAGATGCATTTTTTAAAAATGTGCAGCCTATATTTCTGAAGCAGAAAATACTTTCCTTGGATTTGGATAATTAACATAGAGTGTTATAAGTGGATTCAATTTAGGCAGGTTCAGCACAGTGCTGAAATGATGTCATTTAGGCCCATTCCGCACAGGCTCTAAAAACAGAATTAGAGTCTGTTCGGAGAGTGATTAAGTGGAGGCCACATTGAAGCCCCTTTGAGGACGCCATGTTTGCATTTCGGCGAGCAAGACCGGTATCTTAAACAGGTTTTGCTGCCGAAATTCTACCCAGATGTAAGACCTAAAAAATTAGGTCTTACATCTAGCTTTTCCCTTGAAACTGTTTTGGAAGCAAACGCTTCCGAAATGGCAGGGGGAAAGCCCGATTGCCGGCACATGCCCAGCTGTCAAAGAGGAAGAGTGCATGCTCACCCTGTTTTGACAGCTGGGCCTGCCCACTGGCCTCCACCATTGGCTCCTTTGAAGATGGCATGGCGAGGCCGGAAGCTGGTTTCAATGGCTTCCCCCTCACAAGAGAAGGGGTGATCATCCCTTCTCTTGCAAGGGGGAGCCACAGCTGCCCACCCTCTACCCTGCCTAGGTTGCTGCCGGGCAGCTTCTGGCAGCAGGAGGCCTGGCATCCACTGCTCGTGTGTGCACTGTGGCCTCCATTGGCCAGCTGCCCTCACGAGGTTGGCTAGCCAATGGGAAGGGGCCAGCCACCCTTCTGAGGGCAGCTGGCCAATGGGAGGCTGTGGTGCACACACGCGCAATGGACGCCAGGCCTCCCGCTGCCAGAAGCCGCCCGGCAATGACCAGATAAGGACCAGACTGCGTGTGGGCGACACCAGGCGCGGTGGGGGGGTGGCTGCCGATTCCCCAGGGAAGCCGGCTGCCAGCCTCACGATGCCTGGCTCCGATGGAGCCAATTGTGGAGGCTTGGAGGGAGGGCCGAGCTGTCAAACAGGGAGAGCATGTGCTCTCCCTCTTTGACAGAGAAGCACCTTCCGAGGCCGGATTGAGATGCTCTCCAATCTGGCCCTGCCGCCGCCAGCCCAAGTGTGTGCATACACGCAGGGCCTCTAAGAATCTATCCCTGTTTGGGACAGATTCTTTTTAAAAACATTTCTTTGGAAAATTGATCTTATAGATCCGTTTTCCGGTGGCATGTGCAGAAAGGCCCTTAGAGTGGTCAAAAGATATGGGAATCATATGTTCCCCCACTCATTGAGCCAAGCAGGAGAAAACATTCTGACAGTGCTTTTCCTTATTCTCATATGTTAATGTCCAATGCAGACTTACCTTGCTGGCCATATTTTCAGCAGTGTAGGAAACTGCCCCTTTCTAGAACCACTTCCTGCACTAGGTTGGTGGGGGACGTGAATGATAAGCTGCATGATTTTTAAAGTGGCAGAATCTTTAAAAGTGGCAGAATCTGCTGCGGTGTGGACTCTATCTTACAAGATGTATGAATAAAGGAGAGTCTGTTTCTGGGCATCTCTCACCTGGAGACAGATAGATAAAGCCCAGAATTTGTACAATTGGGTGATATGAAGGAACAGGAAGGAATTGCCTGATTTCCTTCTCACATATGTGGTTGGAGCAATGTGAAAGCAAGCTAGGAAAGTGCAACTTGCACTAGGCCTAAAATTCTCTTTATGAAAGTGCATAGCAGCTACATTTCTTCCTAATATGGATTAGTGCATGAAATAGTGACACCCTAGATAATTTTTGGCCTAGAGCATTTTTTAGGTTGTTTATTTATTTCACTTTTTATCCTGTCCTATATCAAAGGTCTCAGGGTGGGTTACAATGTTAAAAACTAATGAACATATAAAATGGACACATTAATGCCATATTAAATATGTTCTTTGTAGAGTCTGTGTAAACAAGGACTAGGCTAGTGAACTGCAAAGTTGTTAAGATCTCCATAAGTCACTATGGACCTTTCTGCGCTGGACCTAATTCTGGATTATATCGTGAAATAGGGAACTGCCATCCATATGCTAGTGAAGGCTATAAACAGGTCCCAGACAGGGTCTATGTCCCATGGTTCAAAGAAAAAAGTAATTGTTAAAGGGATGGATCCTAGACAAAGATAGGACTATAACTGAAGCTGTGGGTCCTGCATATAGAATGCCTCACATTCTGTCCCTAGTAGCTCTGTACAAAAGATCAAAACATGAGTGATGTGGAAGATTTCTGCTTTGTGATTTTATAGCAAGGTCAAGGATGATAACCTAAGATACTGTTGAACTACAAGTCCCTTCAGTCCAGGTTCAACATCTTCTGAAGGGATTGGCTGCCAAAGAATAAAGAAGAAGGGAGTTGTTACTAATTCTATATTTTGCAATATTTGAATTCTGGGAAGGGGTGTGTGGGTCTTGAGAGATAAAAGTGAGCATATAGCCACAAGATTGTAAAAATTCCAATGTCCATCTGAAGATGAGTGAAACACTTTTGAAATAATCAGTGTCCTCCTTTTCAGCCAGCCATAGTCAACTGTGACATTTTCTAAAATGTACTACTAATAATTGATTTTTCTATACATCACCAGAAGGTGCTTTGGATTTGGTGTGATAAATGCCAATGGAAGTTGAGGTTCAGCTTCACAAGTGATAGAAAAGCTTGAGTTTTGCCGTGTCCTTTGCATCTTCTGTTTGCCACCTTCTCCACCTGTCCTGCTCTGATGGAACTGCTTCAACTCTGAGATTTGACTGAAATAAAAACTGACAATGTCGAGACATTTTAAGTAGTTGACTACAAAGGGTTCATGCAATTATCTTTTGTCAGAATTCATTTTGTCAGCTCAGTACAGTGCTAATATCTTTAGGTACTTTGGAAACAAAAAAGACAGACTGAGGGAGAGAGAGAGAGAACAGTATGATGAGTGAAATACTGGGAGAAACAACAAGTTCAGGGTGATCTGTGATTAAAGTGAAACTGTTTGGGCATGCAAAATTACCATCAAAGATTTAGAGAAAAGCTTCAAAGACAGGTGTATCTATCATCAGTTTCAACCTGTGGATAAAGGGTGCCCCTCTACCTGGAATAATCATGGTGCTGGAGTATCCTTAGTAAATGAGACCATAAGATATACAGTTATGCTGTCTTGGGGATGGCTTTTTAACAATTTTGTGGTTGAAATCATAAGAACATGCAAACCCCAGGGACTATGTAAGTGGCATGGTAGGTTTATTTTGGTAACTGGCTACATGGAGACTTTGAATAATTAGAAAAGTGGAAGAGCTTGTGGCTAAGGTACCATGAGAATTAATGGCCCCAAATCCTTCCAGACACTGATGTCATGAAGAGGGTGTGTGTGTGTGTGTGTGTGTGGTTGTGTTCTGATGCTACAAGGATAAACTGATCTGCAAATGACCACCCAGTACAATTTCAGATCACTCTCACAGTTGCCTTATAACACAGACTCGAAACAGACTTGCTTGTTCCTACTCTCAGTTCTTCCCAGCTCCACATGGAGAAACCCCCTGATTCCTCTCCTCTCCTCTCCTCTCCTCACCAACCCATCCCCATGCAGTCAGCAATTGGACACCAGCCTTGCCTTCAAATCATGATTTCATTGGGGAGGAAATTCAAATCTCACACTCCGTATTTACGTGCTGCAGCATCAGAATATGGAATCGTTTGTCAGTGCTTTCCATTAATCGGTTGTTCCTCCTCCTCCTCCATCTTGTATCTGCCCTAGCACAACTTTCTTTTCTGTGTCTACAAAATGGTAGAGCTTCTTTAAAGACCAGCCTCCTTTTTTGGTTATCGCATGCAATTGCAAAGCAGTGTGTAATGGCGGAGAGCACAGTGAAAAGTGGGGAATGACAGAGAAGATCTATGTTTGTGCTACTAAGGCCAGAGTTTGGCAAATTTCCTCTGCTTCACTTGGCCTTCTCCCAAGTAACCCATGGAGGCATAGGAAACAGCCCAGTCTCACTTCCTTTTTTTGTTTACAATAGTGATCTTGCACTACTTTGCAATTGCAAAACAGCACATAATGGTAGGGAGTGCAGCGAAACTGAGGGAACAGAGGAAATCGCTGTTGAGTTATATTGGTAGACTGGGTTGCCAAAGTTTACCTAGTCTTCACTGTTCTATAGGCAGAAATTGTTTGCAGAGAATCTTCAGGTGGTGCAGAGAATAATAATGATAATTCCCAGTGTTTTCCCTCACACAGCCTCAATCAGGAGCTGACTGGTTGTCTCAGTTTGGTCTAGTGGTTAGGGAGCCGGAGTCTTACCTGGGAATACCAGGTTCAATTCCACCCTCCCCCATGAAGCCAGCTGGGTGACCTTGGGCTAGTCACAGCTCTCTGCTGAGCTCTCACAGCCCCACCTACCTCAAAGGGTGTTCTGTTGTGGGGAGAAGAATAGAAAAGCTTTGTCAGCTGCTTTGAGTCCCCTTAAATGGGTAAGAAAAGCGGGGTAGAAAAGCCAACTCTTCTTCTTCTTCTTCTTCTTCTTCTTCTTCTTCTTCTTCTTCTTCTTCTTCTTCTTCTTCTTCTTCTTCTTCTTCTTCTTCTTCTTCTTCTTCTTCTTCTTCTTCTTCTTCTTCTTCTTCTTCTTCTTCAGGGGAAAGACATGGGGCCTATTCACAGGCTTCTGAGATGTCCCATCCTAGCTCAACATCCACCCCCAGTCTCTGAAGTTGTTGGCTGGGGCTTTTTTAGCCAGATGTCCAGAAGAAGTCCAGTGGAATGGCATTGTGCTCCTCAGACTTATAGTAGACTAGCCCAGATGCTTGCTTTCTGCCATCCAGACTTGAGTGTTGGGTTCATCTACTGCTAAGGAATGCTTTGGAGGTCTCCCACTGGAGTGGGCTACAGAACCATTTTCACAGTGTAGTAGGGATGTGCATGGTTTTTTTTTCATTCCATTCATAAATTGAATTGTAAGGAAATTTGTATTTGTTTGAATAGGTCCCCTTCGAATGTGGTTGGATTCTATTCAATACAAATGAATTCATACAAATATCTAATATGAATGAATACGTATCCAATACATATCTGATACATATTCCACACGAACACATATATCCCACAACATATCTGCTCTGAAAGCATCAAATCTGACCTGGATCCACTTTCAATCCACTCTCGATCCATGTCAAATGCACTCTGGATCTGTTGCAGATGTGACTGATGCAGTCACTTTTCCACCTCCCCAGTTTTATGAATTTCCAAACCGTTCATGTGAATGTCCGGAAACATTTGTATTCATATGAAAGTTAATGCACAAATGTTGTAACATTTGATTTGTGTATGGATGCCCAAATTCATCCAAATTCATATGAATAACAAATGTTGTAAATATTTGTGCACATCCCTACACCATAGTCCAGTCCAGTGCTGTATGCATGAAGATGTAGCATTCTATCAAAAGGCCATGTGTGAATGTTGCATTCCTCAAGCGCTGCTGAAATGGGTCAACAATCCCATGCAGGGACCGCAAAGCTGTCTTGTTATGGTGGAAAGATGAACTTAGCTGGAAAGCTGCAGAAAAAGCAAGCATGGGGCAGCAGTGGAGAAAATGTAGAGAAGGGCTTAGTGGGACCAGAGACATTTTCTATAGAGGAACAAGAAAAGGTGGCAGCTATTCCAAACCTGCTCAGTGATGGCATGAGGGATCGCACACCCCAATTCAAGGGCAAAGTGAACCCTGAGACCACCAATTTCTAGAAAGCTAATTGGAGTAAGAAATAACCAGCATGATGGCATCATGGTCACCTTAAGCTTTCAATGCTTCCCATTATTTTGCTTTTTGAAGAGCAGATAGTCACAAAGGAGCTGGGAGGGGGGACTTTGAAAGTGACTGGAGGTTTGCAGTGCTTGCTTTAAGAAATGGCTTAATTTTCAGTCATTTTTTTCAGTTAACAGATAATAGAGCTCCTCAGGATATGAACTCCTGCATTAAAGAACCACTTTTTGATGACTTTTCAGAAGCCAAAGGTCACCACTGTGAAGCAAAAGGAGGCTAAAAAAATTCATCTTACTTAGTATGACCTCTTCAGGTTAGGTTTGAATTACATTCCAGATGGCCTGTGAATATCTTTCATGTCTCTCGCTCCATTAGTTGGTACAGTTAGCAAAGGTTGGGTAATGATCAGACATACTCTTTTAGTCATGAACAAGACTCTGCCTGCAATTGTTCTTATATATATTTCTATATGTTGTTGCTGTCAGATACTGAGGGCTGGGAGGGGTCAGATGCTAGTCTGAAAAGACCAAAGGAAATTGGAGGTAGAAGAAATGAGAAAGTAGAAAGGTTGTGGACCACTTTAGAAACATAACTAGGACTATTGATTCCTTTGTGTGGGTTTTGGTTAAATACTGAGGGACTGGAAAAAAACAAGGAACTGATAAAAATAATTGCAGGCAGCAAAAAAGTAGAATCAGAGTTTGGAAAATAATTTCTTACCAAAACACACACACACCATCCACTAACTGGTAATGAAAACAAACCTTATGATTGTGGCTTGGGGTATCTGTAACCTGATTAGAAAGTTATGTGCTTCCCATCTTGAGCCAAAGGTCATAGCACCACAAAGAGAGCCTCAAGTGTGCTGTTGTCTGCTATTCTAAACTCTCTTAAAGCTGCTTATGGGGGCTACATGCAACAGTGGTGTTACATTTGAGTCCAGCTTCCATGGTGAGCAATCCCCAACAGAGACACAAAATAACTTCATCTAGACACCATTGTTGGTGAACTTCTAAGTGATGCCAAGGACCACACCATCTGAGCTTGGCCATCTCAGTCTATCACCTTCCTTTATCTGAGAACCAAATTATGGATCAAGAATAATCAACCAGAAAAATTGCTCGTAAAACATGGGACAATGAGTTGGACATGATCATAAGACCCCAGATGACCCTATTTATATTTAATGCAGAAAGAAAGTCACTCCATGGTCTTGTAGGGGAAGAAAAACATTTTGTCCTTTTCCTTGTGAAAAATTAGAAGGAAGGGATACCTGACATTCACAATGGTAACAAAAAAGGGCTAGTTAAATGGAGAAATGCCTAGCGTGGAAATGAATGCATTAAGGGTTATATGGTTGTCTTGTCTGCATGGCAGCTGGAATCTATGCAACCAAGAGAAACAAAATCCCGCAAAATGGAATAGAGTTTTGAAACCAGAGCTTTCAAAGACACAGCTGGAAACCTTGCCACTACATCAAAGCAATAATAAACTCGGGAGTAAATGCACACCAGCTCTGACATAGCCATGTTCACAAACTATGTCTGAAGCAAACCCCTCTGCTCTGCTTGGGAGTTCCATCACATTAACTCCTTTCATGAAACCATGGCAACACATGTTAAGAACACACTGCATGGCTTCAAAGATGCATCTTTTCCCAAGTAGCACAGCACCTGCAGGCCCAATAGTCAGGCAGTGTGTTAGCTGGGCTTCCTGAGGTAACAAATCCCTCAAGATATATATATTCAGACTCCATAATTGGATTTAGATCAGAATGAGTGACTACCCAGAATTCCCCTCTGAAACAGTACAGCAGTAATGGTATTTAGATGACACCAACTAGCTTTAGCTATGCTTATCAAATGCAGCATATTCTACTTCAAAAAATATTCAATACTTTCATGTTGTAAAGAGAATTTTGAGTCAAATATTTCAATAATTCCCTTTGCAGTAAAGTTAACTATGTAATTGGAGAAAATGCATACATAATATAGAAGTCGGAAGAGCGGAGTAAGTCAAGGAAAATTTTGAACAATGTAATGATTGGATAAGAAAAAAGATTGTGAGATTTTTTAATCTTTTTTCTTTTAGTGTGTTGAAAAAACTTTTAATTAAAAAAAAATCCCTTTGCAGTAAAGTTAACTAGGTAATTGGAGAAAATAACCTGTCATAGAAAGTTGGATACTAAGATGCACTGTATTGTTTCACTAATAACTCAGATTGAGGATATTTCTGCATTTACCTTTTTTGAAGCAGTTTAACTGATCTGCTTATATAAGGTGCAGAAACAGACTCAAACAGAGTTATTAATGGAGTATGGTGTGCCTCCATCCATGCTGCAAAAGCTGGAACATCGTTGTTCTGGAACAGCATTGGCAGTAATGTGGACGCACCTTCCCTGTGCCACTCCAGACACAACATGCTTTGACCACAAGGACCACCCATTCTTCCCTGCAATTGGCCCATGTCCCTGTCACTCCTATATTGCATCTAGTTTACAGGGATGGGCTAAACTACCTCCATATCTGTGTTCTGAAATTATCTTTGAAGTCTGCAAAATGATCAATGGAAAACTCTGAAGCCCCATCTTCAAAGCATATACAAGCTTCAAGGGTGGGGCTGTGGTGTGTAGCAGCCCTGATGTCTGGAACAGAAAGTACTGTAATGGTTGTAGACAGACATCCTGACATTTCAAAGATTAATAGGCTAAAAACCAAATGGCAAAGACAGTAAAGCTCATCTTAACCTGGAACTGGGATTTTAGCACACAAAGGGGACAGACACAGTGCATTCCTTGGATAAAGAGACAATCCCATCTTCACCTCCTGGCATGAATGGATAAAGGGAATGGAACCATTGTGGCTAACGAGGGGCAGAGATGTCAGCAGAATCAATCTATTTTTCTATTTTTTTAAGTTTATTTTTTTATTTTAATAATAAGTCAATACACGTAAAGAGATTATACATTTACATTTTTCAACCCACCCTTCACCCTGCCCTTCTATCCTCCCCCTTCCTCCCAGGACATGGATGTGTTTGTTACAGTACAATTTTAGTGTACAATTCTCAAGAAATGAGCTTCATCAGGTATGCTGATGTTGTTATTGTTTTTCTCAGCCCTGATAAAAGGAATCCAAACTTTCTTCCACACCTCTTGTCGTCCT
>MTQE01002560.1:13225680-13251555 GCA_014337955.1 Aspidoscelis marmoratus | reverse complement strand
TTCATTGCAATATCCCAAAGTTGTGCATACCATTCTCTTATATTCAGTGCAGAATCAATCTATTGACATTCAGAAAGGGGGAAATGCTGGCCTTGAACTAAGTATGGCAAATGTCTCTTGTACAGCTGAGAATCCAGGATATCTGAGATCTCAAAGTGATAGCAAGAGGTGCAGCCTTGGACCTCAGACCTGATTATGCTGTGACAGATTTCAGCAGGCTCGGTGAAGCAGCAGGTGAATCTTATAATGTTTTGGAGGGTCCAGTTCAAAATTAATTTCATCAATTGTCTTGATGAAAGGGAAGGGTCCAATAAATTTATAATCCAGCTTTTTGGACCATGTGACAGCCCATTTAGTCGAGCATCCTGTCTCTCACAGTGGCCCATCAATTGCTTCTAGACTTCAAAAATATAAAAACATGTAATGGATGGAATAGCTAAAAATCCAAATGTTTGGCTGGAAACCACTTATCAGGGATGTGGATTAATTTTGTGTCTGTGTTCGCTTCGCATTGAAACAAATATGAAGGAAATTTGCATTTGTGCAAATGTAACCACTTTGAATGTGGGAAGGTTCACATTCAGCGAATGTTTGCCGTGGATGCAGAGCTGCCAGGATTCAAATCATGTGAATGAGTGGCAGCACTGCCTCAGGAGTTGAATCTATACATTTGAATCTTACCAGTACAGTGGAATTTTATCTGGAAGGACTACCACCCTATTGCATGATCTGAAAGTGGCTTAGAGGTAGCAGCATGTGGACACTAGTGTTCCCATCCCATCTCTAATTGAAATTAAAAGCCTTTAAAACACATTTTCCGGTGTTTAAAGTGGATTAGAGACATCTTAGTGTGTGGGTGCTACTACTAGGGTTGTGCATGAATGGGATTTTTTGCATTCAATTAATAACAAATCGAATGTAAGAATATCCCCCTTCGAATGTGGTAAGATTCTATTCCATACAGATGTATTCATGTGAATTCACATGAATATCCAATACGAATGCATACATATCCGATATGTATCCTATAACATATCCGTTCTGAAAGCATCAAATCCGCCTTGAATCCACTTTGAATCTGCTCTCAAATCATGTCAAATTCATTCTGGATCCATTGCAGATGTGGCTGGTGCAGTTGCTTTCCCACCTCCCCATTTCATAAATGTTCCAAAGCTTCATATGAATGTTCTGAAACATTCATATTTGTACAAATGTCAATGTACAAATGCTGTTAACATTTGGTTCGTATATAAATGTCCAAATTCGTACACACAACAAATGTTACCAATATTTGTGCACATCCCTAGCTATGACCTTTAAGCTGTTTTGCAGCTGTATCCCGGACAATCTGAATTTTTAAAGTTGCAAAATCCTTTCCCTATATTTCTTTGGAGTGACATGCAGAAAAAAGCACTTCACTCGCCTACATACAATGAGAAGAGAACAGCGGCATTTGGGGAACAGGACAATTGCTCCCACACTTCAGACCACGGTGTCCTGAGGGTCATAGGTATTTGTTTCTCTATGAGGTTTTTCCTGGTGCTGCCAAAAGTCCCTTGATCTTTCCGAAATATGCAGCTATGACCCGTACTCCAGAAGTCGCCAAGAGCTCGCTGTTCCCTAAGTCCTACTGAAAGTATATACTTTGAACTATAGTCCTAAACATTCAGTAGAGGAAGAAGAGTTGGCTTTTCTACCCCTTTTCTCACCCATTTAAGGGGACTCAGAGCAGCTGACAAAGCTTTCTGTTCTTCTCCCCACAACAGACACCCTGTGAGGTGGGTGGGGCTGTGAGAGCTCAAAAGAGAGCTGTAACTAGCCCAAGGTCACCCAGCTGGCTTTGTGGAAGAGGGCAGAATCAAACCCAGTGTTGCCAGGTGAGAGTCCAGCTCCCAAACCACTAGATTAAACTTATTATTCAGAATAATAAGTGAGCTTTCCATCAGGATAAACACACCTAGGTTTGCACTGTACACAGTGTTCACTGATGACATAGGTGTCTGGATCAGACCTGATTCTACAGGAAAGAGACTCAATGGAAGCCCGTAAATTAAAGAACCAAACAAGGAATGACATTGTAAGCCCTTGGACAGGGGGAGGGGAAGGAAGGAGAATCCTAAGATCCATCAAACATGTGTTTGTCTCATTAAAAGTGTTTTTAATTTATAATGTCCCGGAATGTAGTTGTCACCCAGCTGTGCATCCATGACAATGTTGTCTCTCTCTGGCTGCCCCCCTTCCTCCTGCAGCCCCCCTTTCACTTAGCCATTCCCCTCTCCCACCTCAGTGGGGCTGCCATCAATTTCTGCTCATCAGCTGCAGTTACAGTAAATGGATTCATTTGTGGGCAATAGAAGCTGAGAGACAAAGGTGACAATATAATTAAGGTTTTTAATTCTATGCCTGAACAGTTAAGTCCAAAACTCATGATAATTAGCTGGCTGTAATGAAAGATCTTTAGTCGTTATTTTCCCTTTGTTTCCTGTAATGGTTCATTTTGGCCAGTCACATTTGTCCTCTAATCTGAATTCTGCTTAGACTATGCTCTTGTCACTAAACAAAATGCAAAAAGGAATTGGGGGGGGGGGAGAGTGTTCCCTGTGCATTAGTGTATAATGCATGGCGGTTTACTCATATGATAGGTGCAATGCAGGATGCATTTAAACACACTTGAGCCTTTGCTTAGAAATGCTGATGCCACAGCAGACCTGTTTGTCAATGAGATCCATAGTGGCTTAGTTGAGCTCTTGGTAAAGTTAGATCCTGCCTGCATGATGTGAAAAATAGACAAGTCTATTGAGTAGGGATGTGCACAAATATTTGAAACATTCAGAATTCAATCAAATTCATTTGAATTTCAATTATACGGAATATTGCTCAAATATGTCTTGTCCCCATCTCTCCAAAAGAGATCCGTTATTCTCCTGTCTTTCAGTAGCGCTGAGGATTTCAAACTTTGATTTCTTGGAGCTTTGGTTTGCCACCTTGTCACAGCTGGAGTAGATGTTGTAGTTTGCGGTTCAGATGAGGAAGAGGCAGCCTCTATCGATGTAGAAGATGTAGCAGTATCAGAGTTGAGGAGGTTCCAAACTTGCCCAGCTTCCTCTGGTGTATCTGCTCTATGGTGCTGTCTGTTCCTTCCTACGATACACAGAAAACCAGGATAGCCTCATCAGTACTGCTTGTTATTTCTTTGTAAGGTTTGAGTAATCGAGTGAAATGCCTTATTCCGTTCGAGGACTTCTGGAGCAAAATCTTGGAATATTGTTATTTGGTGCCCTTTGAACATTAAAGGCTTGCATCGCTCTTGTCTTCATGCTGAATGACTTGAAGGCGGTTTGTCAGAGGGATGGCGAGCATGCAAGCTTCTGCGGGATCAAGCAATGTGAGTATTTTTGCACATTCAAATCAGGATACGAGCCGGACCACCATAATATAAGAAAGTCAATCATACTGCTGTGTTCGGCGCCCTCACGTAGTCCATGAAATCTCATGTTGGTTCATCTTGAATGATACTGAAGGTCAAGCACCTGGTCTTGGAGCTTCAGCACCTCCCCCACAAGTACATCAACATCTAGATGAACCTCCATTGTCTTATCAAGGCCACCGATGCAGTTTCTTTTACTTCTGATATTGATGTAGTCAATACATCAAGCTTCTGATTAAACGGAACATACCTCTCCTCAAATTCTTGTTTAATTGCAGCCTTGATTTCGGAGATTAATTCTGGGGGATTGATGAGGACCTTACTCCATGATATTATAGCAGTAGCCTCCCCCTGGGCCTCTTTAGGGATGTTCTGTCCCAGGCTGCTAGGCCACGACGTCATTTTGGCATTTTTGCGGTGTTTTTACTTTTCACGCTTTGCTGCTTCCTTGTCCTGGATGAGCCTCCCATTTTTAGTGTTTTGGGGCACCAGACAGTCAAGGGAGCCTTCCCTCACCCATCCAAGGTGCTCTTGAGCAGGTAGGTGTCCCTATTTGCTTTTTTAAACCAATTTTGTCCGGCAGGGGGGACAGAGCCGGTCATACAGTGGTACCTCGACATACAAGTGCCCTGACATACAAGTGTTTTGAGATACAAGCCACCGAGCGAGTGATATTTTGCTTTGAGATGAGAGCAAGATTTGAGATACGAGTATATAAATACAGTACAGTACATAACAAAAACAACTGAGGTGGTGTTTTGGGAGCTGGAATGGATTAATGGGAAAATTGCTTTGAGATACGAGCGATTTGACATAAGAGCAAGGTTACGGAACGAATTAAACTCGTATGTCAAGGTACCACTGTATTAGCGTCTGCTCTGTTCCGCGCACATGCGCCCTCCTGGAGAGCACGAATTTGACGGCCTTGGGGCTACTCAGCCCACAATGTGTAAAAATTCAGCTTCTGATTTTGTCTGTGGATGAGCAGAAAAGGGGCTCTGGGGATAAAAGAGAAGAAGCAAAAGCAAAAGCATGCTGTAAATGGGATCATTTATTTCACTGCAAAAAAGAAAGAAGAGAACAGGAGAAGGAGGATGAGAAGAAGGCCTTCCATGTGAAACATTGGGAGAGTTTTATGCAACAGTAACCTTGACTTATCACATAACTTAGAACAGGGAACACCAACAAGATCCCACAGTGAGACCATTTTGGCACATAATTTGCCCTGTATGACCCTGCATGTAATCACTGCTATCACTTCCCTGTTGCCTCAAAGCTAGTAATCTGTAGAGAGCAAAACGGGGGCCCTAAAAGCAAACACTGACAAATCTTGACACAAATAAGAAGGAAGCTTCCCCTTATTGTGTAATTTCTTCACTCGAGCTGACTCGCCCTGCCACTTTTTCTGCTTGGCTGAGGATAACATTTCTTCCCCAAGGTTCCTTTTTCAGTCTTTCCTCCTCTCTGACTCATTATCATCACAGTCTGGTAATAGGCTGAGGTTTCTTTGGATCCAAATTGAGCAGCTTGGTTGGCCTATCTTGATACAAAATTATAGCATCAGTTAAAATATGATCTTTGGCAGGGAGCATCTGGTAGCCTCTGATCCTATACCTGTTGGTCTCAGGGTGGATTGTAATAAAATCAGTATAAAAGCAGAAAAAAACAAAGCAAGTTAGCTAAAATAATGCTTCTAAAATAATGACAGTGCATCAGGGATGTGCACAAAAAATCTTTGACATTCAATTTGAAACAAATTGAATGTTTGAAAATCCATATTCATACAAATAGATCACATTCTGATGTAGTAAAATTCTATTCAATATGAATCTATTCGTCCGTATTCATATGAAGATTTGCTACATATTGGATATGAGTGAATATGTATCTGATACAAATAGATACAAATAGAATACAAACAAATATGTATCTGATAAGAATAGATATGTATCTGATATGTTTTCCCAGTTTAGCAAAAGTTCAAACTATTCGTACAAATGTCCGGAAACATTCATATTCATTTGAATGTTAGCACACGAATATTGTAACATTCTATTTGAGTCTGAATGTCCAAATTTGTCCAAATTTATTTATTGATATTTATTTTTATATCCCGCCCTATACCTGAAGGTCTCAGGGCGGGTAACCACCTTTAAAATCCAGCATATTAAAAAACCATATCAAAACAATAATAACCATCAAAACATTTTAAAACCAACATGTTAAAAACAGCACAATATCAGTTAAAATAGTAGTGTTTGCATTTAGCCAAAGGCCTGAGCAAAGAGGTGCATCTTCACCCCCTTCTTGAATGTATACAGTGAAGGGACCTGACACACCTCAAGGGGGAGACTCTTCCATAGCCTGGGGGCCACTACTGAGAAGGCCCTCTCCCGGGTGCCCACCCGCCTAGCTGCTGAAGGTGGTGGGACAACCAGGAGGGCCTCCCCTCCAGATCTTAAGGCATGGGCAGGTCGGTATGGGAGAAGGGGTTCCTTTAGATATTATGAACATTCGTGCACATCCCTACAGTGCATGCTTTCTTCAAAGTTCTTGTCTGATTGCTTTATAAAGGAGAAGAAGGCAATCTGAGAAATATTGGGATGAAGCCACCATTGGGTAGGAGCACAATTCTGTCAGGTCCCCAGTCATCAGTAAAGCTGACCTGGCTAGTTCAGGTTCCGATGGCTGCTGAACTTGGTGTTTACTTGTTATTCCACTCTGTACACACTTTCCTCTCCCAAGCCAAAGCTTTATCCAGACAGCATTTACTTAATCCACATTATTTGGATAATCCAGAGTAAAGCACATCCAAGAACATTTTATTCTGGATTGTCCAAATAATGTGGATTAAGTAAGTGCTGTCTGGATGAAGCTACAGTATCATTTTCCCCTCCCAAACCAAGGTTCCTTTGGAGTTCATCATGGTGAGCCCCCCATGACTTACTTTTTCTCCTTCCCTTGTGCAATGGGGGAAAGGTGTCCAAGTTTGATTAGGTACCTTTGAGGGATGGGCACAAATATTCGTAACATTTGACATCTGTACAAATTTATCCGAATTCAGACACTCAAATTTAAGTAGAATGTTGGCACATTCAGAGATTGAATCAAATGCTTCAGGATATTTGTATGAACCTTCATTACATTTGTGAACCTGAGGAGATGGGGAAAGAAGCTGTGCTAGTCACATCTACAATGGATCAGAGTGCATCCAAAGTGGATTGAGAGCAGATTCAAAGTGGATTCAGGTCAGATCTGACACATTCAGAGCAGATACATAGGGGATAAGTAAGGAATTCATATGCAATTCATATGCAATTCGTAGTGGTGATTCAACTCAAATTTGTATAAAACATTCATATTGGATTTGAAGGGGATCTATTTCAATGAATATGAATTTTCTTGCATTTGATTCAATACTACTCAAACATACATGCACATGAAATGCACAGATGTCCCTCACATTAACCCAGCATTGTTCTGCAGTGGGGAAGTGTTTTCAGAGGATGTTGTACTGTAATTTACCTTTGTGGACTCATGAATTCACTAACTCCAGTGCCTCAAAAAGAGTTTGGCTTGAATCCTAATAGGTGGAGGTAGAGGCTGTATCAGTTGCCGTGGAGATCTGTTAAGCACTAGTTTGAGGAGAGATGTGAAATACTGGGTAGATCTTACAATGTTGGGAAAGTTTCAGTTTGAAAGAGGCAGAGTTGATCTTTTCCTGGTCAGGGAATGATCTGAAATACTTTAGACCTATTTTCTTGGAAAGTAAGGTGGTTTTCAAGAACTTAGTTGAAGGACTAGGGCTGTGGTTGCACCTAATGTTTAATAAAGCTTCAGTCCACCTTCGGAGTGAAACAACACATCAGCAAAGTGGCCAGTCATTTTCTTTCCACATTATCTTTCCCAAAGGTGAATTTTCTGAATTATTTAATAGGGATGTGCAAAAATGGGGGTGGAGGGGTTGCATTTGATTCCTAATGAATCGAATGTAAGAAAATTTGTATTCTTTTGAATAGATTCCCTTTGAATGTGGTAGGATTCTTTTTGATATGAATGTATTTGTATAATTCATATGAATATCTGATATGAACACATACGTATCTGATACATATCTGATACGTATCCTATAACACATCCACTCTGAAAGTATCAAATTTGCCCTGAATCCACTTTGAATTCACTCTCAAACCATAATGAATTCACTCTGGATCCATTGCAGATGTGACTGGTGCAGCCACTTTCCCACCTCCCTGTTTCATGAAGCTTCCGAAGCTTCATACAAATGTTCCAAATGTTAATGTTAATGTATGAATCTTGTAACATTCAATTCATTTACGAATGTCTGAATTCGTCTGAATTTGTACGAATAACCAATGTTACAAATATTCTTGCACATCCCTATTATTTAACACTGAAAGAAAACAGCTTGTCACTTTGCTGATGTATTCTCTCCCTTGAAAGTGGGCTGAAGCTGGATTAAACCTTAAGTGTGACCACAGCCCTGGTCCTCTATTTTTAAATCCCACTTGGGCTTGCCTTTGTATGTCTGTTTTCTGTGATCTTATTTGACCTACCAAGGTTCAGTGTAAATAGCAGCTACAGGTACTCTGTCTGCATATCTCTGTGGTGCTGTCTATAGCTTTGCTGCATGTGAGCTATGTGTAGGTCAGAAGAGCCAACCATTTGTCTTGCTATTAGTTTGTACAGCAATGGAGATGTTTCTCTGGAACTTGATTAACATTCCTTGTTTGTCTGTCTGTCCCTGGATGGTGCACAGAGGACAGTCTTGACTTACTGTGTGATTTTTACTTTCCAGAGCTCTACAATAAAGTCTATACTTATCTTGGCCCAGGGCTGGAGGGGCATGGCAGGGGTAGCAATAGTCCTTTCTCTCCCCCCTCCTTCTTTCCTCCCATCTCTTTGCCATTGCACATGTGAGACAGCTTTGCGCATGGGCTTCTATGTCTTTACCTAAGGGCCTTTCTGCAGTTACCTGGTACAGAGTGGTAATAGTGGGTCTGGAAAAGCAATCCGTCCTTCAACTGGGATAGACCTCTCTGGGACAAAATAACACCATCTTCACTGTGACAGCCTGGGACAACTCAGCTGCAGAGACAGCGGACACAAACTCTGAAGGTCAGAAACATGTCCCTGGCCTTGGAGCACAGAAAAGTGTATGAGGAATGCTCAAGGACAGTGTGTTTGCCAAGAGAAATAATAATAAGTATTCAGATTCAGCAGCTTCAAGGAGTAACTGGTCTGAACCAGTCAGCCATGGGCTTGTCTCTATTGAGCATGTCAGAGAAATCTGATATGTATTTCTTTTCCTTACTTGGAAGGCGTTACCGGGAATATTGTAATTACTGGCCGGGTTTAGGTATAATAGATTGTGCTGGAATGTGGGAGGTTTGAAGTTTGTCTTGATGGGGTTTTGGAAAGCAAGCTTCCTATGCTGCAGCATACCAAAATTAAAGGAAATCTTTTCTCTCTGATCCTTCTGCTATTATTAAGTAACTAATATGAATAGCATTTGCTGATAGAGAGGCAACTTGTTTTCATAGTGGGTTTGGAATTTTCCTAACAAGTACACAGTCATACCTAGGTTTGGGCTGTCCTTGTGGTCTTGGCATGGAGTTCAGTGACTCCAATCCTGTTACTGAGACTGTAGTTTTCAAACTGTTACACAAATGTGGTTCATTTTGTCTCAATACATGAAAAGCAGGGGTTCACTGAACTGTTTGCACCTAAGAGAGGAACTGAAGTTCTCACATGTGTTCTCACGCCCTTTGGCATGGAGTGTTGTGGAAATAGTCTTCAAGCTGTTTTGATTGTTGTGAAAAAGTGGCCTACATTTTAATCAAGGCTAAATCCACTTTTAGAATGAGAAAATACATCACCAAAGTGACTAGAAGTTTTCCTTCCTCATTGTCTTACTCAGAAAAATCATCCTTTGGATTAGGTAAAGTGGAAAGATTAATAGCTCTTTACTTTGATCATGTTTTCTTTCATCCTGAGAATTGGCTGAATGGGGATGGAATGGGGATGGAACATTGACAGGGCCTCACAGAGAAGTTGTTGCTTCTATCTATTACTATTTTATACACTTGTCCCCTGTTCCTGACCAAAACGGTGGAGATTAGATCTTCCAGGAATCCCTTTCCAGTCCCTCCTGTCCTCCGAAGAATACAGAAAACCTAGCCTAAAATGTTCTAGGATTTGGGTCAGAGAAGGGCATGAAACTGTTTTAAAGTATAAATTAGTATCAATTTGTTCAAAGAGCTTTTCCCCATGTCCTTTCTTTGGGGGGAGGGGAATGTTAAAAAAAAAAAGCTTTAATGACAGTACAGCTTGTTCCCTTGCCCTTGATCAGCTAACAGATACTGAGTGATTAATTATTTTGGCTTTTTATGGTGCCAGTGTTAACTTGCTGCACACATTCATACTTGCAATTATATAAGTGAGAGTTAAAATAAGAGAGACTTGAATTATTGAAATATTTATAATCATAGATGTTCAGAGCAAAGGGAGAATCAAAGGAGGCTGCAAAAGTTAATGATTCAAAGATAAAATACTGTGTTTCAATAATCTAAGGGGAGTGTGGCAAATATGAGGATATTAAAAATTAAGTGTTCACTGATGAGATGAAAATGCATTGACTAGACTCTTTGGTGAACTAAATCAGCTTCATCATTGCCACTACACTGTTAAAATATGTTTGTCCCTTCCTTTTTGTTGCTAATAAACCTGAACCTGAAAATAGCAGGTTCTGCACATATTAACATCTTAGAGGCATTTCAGTTATGAACATGGCAAGAATGTTGATGCCCCTTTTCATTGTTCCTTGTTTGATTTCCCTTCTTTGCATTTATATAACATGACCTGGACAGTAAACCTGATCACCTTGATACAGTACGGGAGACCTGAGCATGTGGAAGAAGAATACACACTTCCTCATTGCCCACAGTATTTACTAAGTTGTCCTTCAAACTTGATGAGCATATGCGCCCCTTTCTGCACTGGCCCTTATTCTGGATTTTATCCCTGAATAGGGAGCTTCCATTTGCATGCTAGTCCCAATGATAACAGTTGCGGTTCAGAAACAACTGGTTGACTCTAGGAGTTGTGCTCTAGTTTCTAGGGTTCCTTTGTTGTTTTGTGTCCATGCTTATTCAAATTGCTTTTTGAGGAAGAAGCCTGTATGTGGAGGTTAACGCTTATGGTTCTTACTCTGATGTGGTGTTTGTTTTGCTCTCATGACAAACCTATGGCATTAACTGAATGTTAGTTGGAATAGTGACAAGGATCATGGGATGGCTGCATTTGCATGACATGAATTCCATTTGAACGCATGAACCACCAAGTTTGGTCACAAGGACATGCAATCTGCTATTGACTGAAACTGTGATCAGACACAGCTAAAGCACATTGCTGAGGCACTTCTGAGAAGGCTTGGAGGTGGGATGGTTCACACACCAGTCTGCCCCTCCTGAACATTCTAAGCTAGAAAAGGTGGATTGGAGAATGGTTGGGAAAGGTTGGGAACACAAGGACCACACGCTGTCTCTCTGAGGCACCTCAGGGACACATCTAAGGCACCCCTTTTGTTATGTCTGAACACAAAGTTTAAGGAATGAACCAAAGTTCAAATTTATTGGAAGTCCACTAAGAAGCCTCTGTAAGAGGGCACTCCCTGGAGATGGGTTTCATGCCATGTAATGTTACATGCACTCCAATCCAACTATAAACTAAGAACAAAATTGTTGGTCTGCAGAAGTATTCTCTGTGATTTTAATGCAGTATCCTAAGCATCAAACATTTTACAAACTTTTATGGTTTTTCCATTACTGGAACACAGGCACCCCTCCTATGCCCCCATGCAGCATATATCCACCATGCACCACACTGTGGGAACACATGCTTGCACTGACAAGATCTGGGAAAGGCACCTGACACTTAGTGCATGAGAAACAACTCTAAAGGCTTTGTCTCATGCATTGACCCCTTCAATTATCTCTGTTTCTTTGGGTGGGCTCATACTTACCAGCCTAATATGGTATAACAATGCCATGCTAGGCTGATAATGCCCCAGTGTGAGAGTAGCCATTCATACTTCAAGTGCTGGAAAAGCCCCATATCGGGCCAGCAGCACTCAAAGTGCCAATGGCCAGAGCAGAGTGGGGCAGGTTAGATCACCATGGCCATGAATGAGGCAACATCTGGCCTCCACTCTGATGTTGCTATGGCAATATGTATGCTGCATGTGACTGTGTAGCCATAGTCACACTACAATACCCACTTGCACTGTCGCACCCAGAAGAGGCTGTGAAACCACTTCCTCAGGAGCAATACAGACACTCCTTGTGCATATTTGGCTTGCCCTGGGAAGCAGTTATCCCACTCTGTGGCAGCTGTGGTGGCTGTGGAACATGGACAGACCTGACCAGGGTGTGGATGTAACTGCTCTAACTGGTAAATGCAAACAGGCCCTTATTGTCAAAGATAGGCTGAGGGGAATAAAGTAGCTGCTGACACCTGAGGCGTTTTTGCACTTACAAGATTAGGCTGCTGTGAACTGAGGCCAGTAAACTCAGGTAAAGGTCGACCATTCACACTTGCTGGGAGGAAAGCTTCCCTAAAACATCCATTTCAGGCCAGGAATGCAAATAGTTCTCCATGTACCAGCCCGTGTTGCCGCCTCCAAAGCTGGAATTTCCGCCTCCTCGCTGCTGTGATTGGCTGCTCAGACACTGTTGCAAGAGGGCATGATTGATTGCTCACCCAAGCTGTGATTGAACACCACTCTCACAATTCTGTGATCGATCAGCAGTCCTGGGAATTGGAGGTCTGATCACAGGATTGGTAAACAATCGATCATGGCCTCACCATCACCACGCCTGCACAGATGCCATGCTCCCCACCCATTAAATGCAGCAATCTGGAAAAAGAGTGAATGGTCATGCTGCTGGATGCTTCCGGTAAGTTTTTGGTAAGCATTGCTAGTGTGGAGCAGGATTTAGTGCTCCACACCTAATCAACAATTAGTGAGCTTCTGGGGAGGGCACAAATGTTTGTAGACTGTGGCAGCCTAGTCGATGGGTGTATGCTTTTCCCCAGACGTACACTTCTTGTTGATTAGTAGTCTAAGTGCAAATAGGCCCCTGCATACAGAGGCCAACTGATTTCTGCCTCTTGGTATAGCTGGTCCATATGCTCTTTGTCAGTGGAAAAGGGGACAGGGAGCCACTTTGGCCAGGCTATGGCCAGGCTTTGATGACAAAAGCATTTCTTTAGCTGTCTCAGGAATGTAAATGGAGCCATGGCCTTAATTTCCCATTGGTCATCCTGCATATCAGTGATTAATCACAAACTGAAACAAATGCGTGTTCCATATTCATGCCATAGATCCCTGCAAATGGCAATAGTCTTGGCCCAGAGAAAGCATCTGAGATCAGGAACACGAAGGGGTAGTGCGAAGTCCACTGGCAGTCATCTGCTTAATGGTTATCCTGGCCCAGGTTAGAGTTGCAGGCTGTATAATAACAGTGTAGATATACAGTGTCTGCAAGTGGGAAGTGACATAGACAAAAGGAAGACTGAAGTGTATTCCCATTTAACCGAAGGCCAGGGCAAAAAGGTACACCTTCACTGCTTTCCTAATTGTGTACAGTGAAGGTGATTGATGCATCTCAAAGGGGAGACCATTCCACAGCCTAAGGGCCATCACTGAGAATGCCATCTCCCAGGTGATGCTGAGGGTGGTGGTACAAACAGGAGAGCCTCCCCTCCAGATCTTAAAGCATAGGCAGGTCAATATGGGAGTAGATGTTCTTTCAGATACTTTGGGGCCAAGCCATTTAGGGCCTTATAAGTCAAAGTTAACATCTTGAATTGGGCTCGATGGTGAATTGGCAGCCAGGGCAACTCTTTTAAGACCAGCATGATGTGCATCTGGCTAGCTGTCCCAGTCAGCAACCTAGCAGTTGCATTCTGCACTAGGAACTGCAGTTCCTTCTGCTTTTTTTTTTTTAACTTTTATTACTGGTATCTTGTTCTGGTCTTTGATCAAAGAAACTTTGATTGATTAATTGAATGATCGATTGATATACTTGACAGTTAGTTTGCCTGTCTCGCTATCTGTATATTAACTCAACAAAACAATGCCAAGTTTATAAAAACACATTTGGATCACCTTGACCCAAGATGTCTCTCCAGTTACTGTGAAATATTTTTTTGCTTTGCACAGCCAAGTTTGTGTAATCAGATCCATGGCAAATTAAAGATCACTGAAACTTAAGACTCTGTGGTTTCACAAAAAAAATGTTCTCTTGTCAGGTCTCTACCAGCAACGTCATAGCTCAGTGAGCAATTGCCAGCTTCCCAGTATATCTCCCGAGAGCTGTCACAATCCTCATCCATCATCATTGAGGCAGTCCACCTGCTATGGGAGGGATGGGGGTGGTCAACCTTTCAATTGTAATGATTGTTGAGATGTGATAGATACCTCTTGTCATCCCTTTCATTTTTATGTAAGTCTTGGATCTGGAAAGGTCAAAATGGAGGCTTCTAGTCTGATACTTTTCGTAGGTTAGCATTTGTTGATGGCCAGGTTGTTGTATCACAGGTTGGAGGCATGGTCATCTTCCTCCTATGCCCTCCTCCATGTGAGTAGAGACGTTAAATGCAAACTAGCTGAATCATTGTAATGATTTACAAGACTTTTTATCATCTATTGTGCAATATGGTTCTGGACTGTAGTAAGCCCCATTATTTTCAATGATATTTGCTCCTTAATAGGTATTCTCAACATTGCAATAGAATACATAATCTACATAGGTGTTCATGTACAAGCCTAGTCACCTCTTTTGGCCTGTGATAAAGAAGAAGAAGAAGAAGAAGAAGAAGAAGAAGAAGAAGAAGAAGAAGAAGAAGAAGAAGAAGAAGAAGAAGAAGAAGAAGAAGAAGAAGAAGAAGAAGAAGAAGAAGAAGAAGAAGAAGAAGAAGAAGAGTTGGCTTTTCTACCCCACTTTTCTCGCCCATTTAAGGGAACTCAAAGTGGCTGAAAAAGCTTTCTGTTCTTCTGGTGTTGTCAACATGTCCACTGTGCCGCCATCTTTGTCATCTTTGTCCCATATCCAAGCTTCCCTGCTAGCTTTCACTACAAATACTGCCTTTCCTTTTTATTGTGACTGAATTCCACCCTGACTAGTTCCCTTCTCACTAGCCAAATATCATTTTTGCACAACAAGAGAAAGAATTAGGGGTATAAAATGCCATTTAAAATTGCTTTGTAAAACTAACTTCCTTTGACATGAAAGATAAGTTTGCAATGTGAGCAAAATGAGCACGTGCCTCATCTCACCTTGCCCCTGGCTGCCCTTCTCAGATTTTTTTCAGAGCCAGTGTAAATGGGGCACTCATCATCACATTAAGGCAATCGATGACAGTTTTGGACCATCCAGGGCTTTCCTGGGCTCCTGCCAGGCCTTAAAACAAACCCAGACCTTGTGTAAGAGAAGTAGGAATGTGCATGAACATTTTCTGTGTGCTTTGTTTGATTTGAAGACTCATTCAATTCAATTTCAAACTTTTTTCTTTAAAGCACAGTTGAATAGGGTTTGTTGGCTTACTTCATTAGAACACCTTCCAAACACCACTGTTTTAAACTGTTTTTGTATTGTTTTTATTCTTATTCTTATTATCATGTTGGTTTCTAAATCTTACGCTGGTTTTATTATTGTGTGATACAATTTTTAGTGTGCTTGTTCTTAATTGTTGTAAGCCGCCCAGAGACCCTCGGGTATGGGGCGGGATATAAATATAAATAAATAAATAAATAAATAAATAAATAAATAAATAAATAAATAAATAAATAAATAAATAAATAAATAAATAAACAAACAAACAAACAAACAAACAAACAAACAAACAAACAGGCAGGGTATGCAGTTCAAACTTGAATTCTTCAAACACCCCTATTTAATTTGAACAAGAAACAACTTGGCCCATCTCTAAAGCGAACAACAAAGCAAACAGTCCCAAAGAGATAAACAAGAAACAAAGAACAACAAACTGAAGACTTATGATAAACTCCAACACGGACAAAGGTGTTGACTCACAATGTATACAAAGACAAAAACGCCTATATCAAAATATAACTGTATCAAAAAAAAAACACCTAAAAAAAAATCTCCTGAAGAATATAACAAGACCTGAAAAGAGTGTGTGATAATACCTTTTCTTACATATTATTTATTTATTTATTTATTTGTTTACATTTTTATCCCGCCCTATACCCGAAGGTCTCTGGATGGGTAACAACATCATAAAAAACATGTAAAAAATCTCTGCCAAGTTAATTACATGTTATCTAAAAAGGGAATTTACATGAACAAACAAGTTTATGTACAAAAATAATGCAAAAGTATCCTGAGTGAAACAAAGTGACATAGACAAAAAGAAGACCGAGGGTGTTTTTCCACCAGAAGTACCCATTAAGTACCCATTAATACTTAATGGGTACTTCTAATGACAGTGGAAAAACACCCCAAAATAGCTGGCATGATGGCTTCAATAAGAATGTAACTTCAATAAGAATGTACAAATCAGAGGTCAATGATGGATAGATGTATCAAAACTTGAAGCCAAGTTTTGGAAATAATCAAATGATCCTATCAATAGGGTGCTTAGATGCTCTGTTTTCTTAGCCTATTTTACATAGCATAGATACTTAGAAGGTTTCTGTTCTGATGATACTAAGTAAGGCGAGGGAATGGCAGGAAGAGGAAGGAAGGTGAAACAAGACCATTGTATATTTCATCATATGTGGGTGCTATGCTTTTTACCAGGGAAGGATTCAGCCTCAAAACCCAGTGTTTTAACAGGCTTTTTCTTGGCTTTAAATGTGATTTTTAGCACTATTTTTGAAAGCACTGTATATATCAGCTTGCAAATACTGCAGCGTTAGCAAGAAGTATATAAATTGCGACTTACATATTTCCTGTTCCATGCAGTTTGTAAAATTCACCATTACCATAAATTTCAGTGCAGTTAGGCTTAATATATGCAAAGATAAATCTAATAAGCTGCAAAGGCCCTGAAGATCAGAATGTCATAACATTTACAGACCACGAGGAAGGAAACAGACCCTCAGAGATGAATCTATCATAAATTACATTTAAAAAAGAAAAGAACGAAGGAAAAGTTTGCAAAGGGATGAAAAGGAACCTTTTCGATATGTGAAGGCAACCTTGGGACAACACATTTCAGTGTGTGAAGCTATTTTTTTCCTTGCCTGGTGGTGGTGGAGGTGTAGTTGAGCACGGTCTATTGCTGAGCAGATGGACCCGCACATAGCAGTAACATAGTACTTGTGATATTTTCATGCAGGTCCTTAAAATACTGTATGTGTTTATTCAGTAGACTGTTATCAGGTGGTGTATGGGGTACTCCATCAGTCTCCCCCAGCCCATTCTTACAAGCCTCCTAACCATCACATTAGTCTTTCTTCCTGCCTTCAACCCAAAGAAGAATTATTCAAGGAAAATTTTTCCTCTTGTAATTTTTAAAAATTCTTTTTAAATGTATCTATTTTAACAATAAATCTATACAACTGAAGAAGGGGGGGAGGGCAGATTCAATAGTGCAAATGTATATGTTCTTCAATTAGTCTTTCTTCCTGCCTTCGGGCCAAGGAGGGATTATTCAAGGGAAAAAATTCCTTTTGTAATTAACTGCCCAGTCATAGCAAGGATAAAATATTACAGCCTCTGGAATGTGATTTTTTGGTTAACAGTCTGTTATCTCCTCCATGATTATTTCAGGCTTTTTGCTTTTATCACTCTTTCATCGGGTTTAAAATACTTGAGTTTGGTTTTCTTAAAAATTCTTTGCAAAGCTGGACGAAGGAATCATGAAACACTCTAACTGGATAGAGGAATATGGATCTATTCTTCCCTATATCTGAACCTACCAGGATTTTCCCTCTATCTCTCAGTTTAGAAAGAAATAAAGGAAGGAAGGAAGGAAGGAAGGAAGGAAGGAAGGAAGGAAGGAAGGAAGGAAGGAAGGAAGGAAGGTTCTCTCCCTCCATAAATGATACATGCCTAGTGTCCCATAGAATATTTTGGCTAAACCAAAATAACTACAGCCTAGCTCAGTGCTAGACCAAACTGCCTGAATAGAAAAGAGTTGTCAGTTCAGTCCCAGTCTCTCCATGGAAGCAGGTAATGGCAAACTACTTCTATATCTCTGCCAATAAAACTGCATAGAGATTCTTATGGAGATGCTCTTAAAGTCAATATTTCACTATTGTGGCCCAGATCACTGTCTCTCAATAAAAAAAAATATTATTCAGGTAACAAATTGAATTTCAGATGAGAGTTGTCAGCATTGCAAGTTAATTGCTGCAGAACTGCCTAATTTACACTAATAGTCATAAAGAACTAATGATTTTTGCAAACAGAAATGAGTAAATAAAAAAGCACAGGCACTGCATTGCAAAATAGTGTTTATTTTGAGCTGTTGCCATGTAACTTTAATTAGATCCAAGTAAACAAGTTTGCAATAAATAATTTGCTACATGCATGTAGCCTCAATATCTATGTCACTTCCCATTCTCACCCTATTATTTGCCATACAATGTTATTCTACAAGATGGTCCTATAGATAGTTTTCATCACAAACCGCTCTTAGTACCTAATCATGATTAATGTTGATGGTCCTGTGGATTTCCTCACTACAAGCGAAAGGTGAAATAAGAGTACCAGAGGTGTAGCTCTCAAAGTAGGAAATGCAACACTGTTCAAAACTTCAACAGAATATAGAGTTCCTTCCTTATATTCAGTGAATCCTTGACAAACCCTTCAAATCATGTGTGTGTTTGGTTCTCAAAACTACAGTGTTGGACGGAAGAAGAGGAGGGGTAGGAGTTAGCTTTTATACCCTGTTTTTCTCATCCATTTAAGGGGGCTCAAAGTGGCTGACTAAGTTTCTGTTCTTCTTCCTAAAACAGGCACTCTGTGAATTAGGAAGGGCTGTAAGAGCTCAGAAAGGGAACTATGACTAGACCAAAGTCACCCAGCTGGCTTTGTGAAAGACTCCGGAAAGACTGTGAGATGTGAGTCTGGCTTGTTTTATGTAAGTAGTTGTTGCTTGTGGGAAACTGGAGTTAGAAGAACCAAGTGTGGCACCACAGGAACCCAGTTGTGTTACTGCACCTTTCCAGCTTCACATAACATTTTACTGACTATGCAAGAGCAAAACAATGCTATAAAGGGAAAACGTGCTTTATAAACATACACAAAACTGCCCTAAACAAAAGAAGAACTGTACATGTTTCTAAGGGTAGAGGAATTGGCTTGCTAGATACTGAAGACAGTTAAAATGTTCCGAAGCAGACCTTTAGCTTCTCCTAACATCAGCTTGTCTTAAGGATTATCCACACTAATACCTGAAGCAAAAAGTTGTATGGCATAGTTCTTTATCATAGATTTTGTGATACAGTTAAATATCATGGAATTACCCCTAAAGGAGGCAGATTCCTTGAATGATGTGTGAACTGGAGGTCCAGAGAGGAATATAAACTACCAGTCTTACAGAGTGGAGGTTGGTTTTAACATCTGTAGAAAATGCTACCAAGAAATGGGGACACCTGTCCAGGCAAGGCTACCTTGTCAGGAGCACCAGAGGTGCTTTAATGTTTTATTACATCTTAGCACCTTTGTCCATTTAGTTGGTAAACTTCATTGTGATCCTTCTGCTTTCTAAGGCTTTTTGACCTGGGAGTAGGGATGTTCATGAATATTCAAAATATTAATCATTCGGATGAATTTGGACATTTGTATATTAATTGAATGTCCCGACATTCGTTTTTTTAGTCTTCGTCCGAATACGAATATTTTGAGTTCTTGTACAAATAATTTGAACATTTGTATCTGTAGGGATGCATATTCATACGCATCACATAATGTATCCATATGTATCTGTATGGACACGTACAGGATGAAAATGGGATGCCTACGGGATAAAAACAGGATGCATAGAGATGCGTAGAGATGCATACAAGATTTGTATCACTGGATATGTATCGAATATCCATACAAATAGATATGAATGTATCCATATTGGTTTGAATGTCCAGACATTAATTTTTCTTTATTCATACAAATTCAGATAATCGAATATTCTATTTGAATCAAATTGAATATCAAAAATAGCATTTGTGCACACTCCTACCTGGGAGCCATAAGAAGGGGCACTTTTTTTTTTCATTGTCTTTTCATCCCAGCAGCAATGTGCAACTCACATGAGTTTCCAGAGGCCCAGGGTGCATCTTACTTCAGTCTGAAAATTGCACTAGATAGTCATATTCTTAAACTGTAGAATTAAAAAAATATAGGTTCACTTGGCTGGGGTACAAGGTTATACCCACAGGCAGATGAAGAGCTATATATGTATGTATGTATTTAAAGTTATTTATTGTTTGAGACCTAGCTCTCCAATGGATTTCCTCCTCTGTCACTGATTTACTGCTTTTTAAATGTAAACTGCCTACGTCCCTTGGCTTGGACTCCCGGTGGAAAAACAAATAGGTAGTTAGTTATCTTAAATCTCTTTAGCTGCTCAAACATATATTTATTATTTTGGCTGAACTATCTGTGAAGAATCTTTGACCCTGTCAAACCTATCTTCGGAGCCACCAAGATTTTGTTGATAATGCATTATCTCTTCAACACCGTTTTAAGGTATAGAAGTTTGACGAGTGAAGTTGCTAAGAATTTCATGGTGAAGTAGAGCTGGGATACTGAATTTTCTCACACAGCTATTAAAGGCAGATCCATGTGCACAAGACATTCTTTTGAACCGTATTTTGAATGAAACATGTACTTTATCAAAAACATTCTTTGATAGGTTCTCTGCATTTTTAATGTGTTCTCAGTAGAGATGGGAGCAAACTGAAATTTAGTGGTTACGCTCAAATAGAACAAAAACTCCTTGGTTTGGATTCATTTCAAACCATTTTTTGAACCACGGGTTGGGTTGGTTTGTATGTGACCCTAGTCAGCCACCCTTGGTTCACAATGGCCCCTTTGGTTCATGGATCTGAACCAGTTTTCCAAACCACTTTGGACGTGAACCGTGCAAACACCCCAGTTTGCCTAGAAGTGCAAACCAACTAAATCAGTTTGACACATTTCTAGTTCTTAGCAATAATGTGAAAAAAATGTTTAGAGTCCCAGCATTGATTTGAAACATATTTTCACATTTGATGTGTCATCATTAGGAATGTGCATGATTTTTTTTTTGTATTCAATTCGTATTCGTTTGAATAGATCCCCTTTGAATGTGGTAGGATTCGAATTAGGTATGAATGTTCAGTCCCATATGAATCCCATATGAATGCATACAAATCCCATACAAATCTCATATGAATCCCATCCATATCCCATGCAATTCCAAGACTAATCCCATACAAATCCAATATGAATCCGCTACGAAGTTTCATATGAATGTATCGAAACATTCAATTTGAATTTGAATGTCAGTCTTTGAATGTGCCAACATCCTATTTGAATTTGAATGTCCGAATTAATACAAATTTGTATGAATTTTGAATGTTACAATTATTTGTTCACATCCCTAGTCATCATGTATGGAAAAAGTCTGTGCCCTCAAATTCTTCTTTCCTTTTATGTCCTCTTCTGTTACAGTCTTATAAATAACACCTTTTTGTTTACATAATCCATGAATATCCATTCTAATAGACCTCTCCTCTGCTAGTTTATTGAGTTTTTGCTTGATGAAATACATTTTCCTGCTTGCCTTAATGTGAACCTAAAGCTACCCTAAAATCCTTAAGATAATAGAAAATATCACCCTACTCCAGTCTAGTCTGATTGGGTGTTATCTTTTGTTTCTTCATTCTTAATCAAATTTGCTCTACACTGCCATCTACTGGGAGAAGTATTTAACTTTCCAGGTACTTCTATTTTTGGACAGTGTAAACTATTCAACAACAGCCTGCAATTCTATTACAAAGACATTTAAAATAGCACAATTGAACATTTTATACATTTTACTGATCTTAATCAAATAATTCATGTCGTTAAGTTCCCCCATCGATATCAAGGAACTTAAAAACTTTATCACAGTTCACTCTGAATGTGTCATTTCTTTCTGCCACATTCTGTGAAAGCAACGTGGGAATCAAAGAAAATGTGATCAGCGATGGTAAATGATCATATAGTTGCAAAGGAGGATGGAAAGAGAAACAAAGTGTGTGCATTGAAATGGCTGAAATGAGAGAAAAAAGTGGGATTCTATTTGCTAGAATCATGAGGTTTGCCAACGTACCATAACATCATGGTCATCAACAATAAAATATCTAAACGGAAGGCTATTAAAACACTGCAGCTTGATGAGTCATATACCTGGTCATAGAATGTTGAGCACCACCCACAGTAGTATGAAGAGTGGGAAGATATACAGTAGAATGTCTTGCCTAAGCTCTTTAGATTTTACAGTATTCTAGAGACATGAGTGGTGAAAAGGAGAAGTCATGTTTGGATGTCAGAATTAGAGATGAAAAGGTATTTTTTCCCCCTTACACTTGTTTTTGTTAGCTCACAAAGGCTACGTTCCCACCTACTGCGAACCCTGAGTGAACCCAGATTACTCTGATCCAGAGTAATCCGGGTTCTGGTGCACATTTGAGTTTCCGGCCGGTAGCAGCACTGAGCGCACATCAGGCTGTTCCCACACCAGACCTGCAAGTGCGCATAAACGCATGAGCAGATGGTGTGGCAGGGCAGACAGGCGCTGCCGCCCCCACTCTGCCGCTGCTGCCACCACTGTTCTTCGCCCATCCACCAGATTTTAGTGCCAGGATGGTGCCCAAAGGCACTACAATCTGTCTTGACATGCGATCAGAGGTGGGCGGGTGAAGAGGAGAAGGAGGAAAGGGGCACCAGGCTCACCGCCATGAGCTGTGGCTTGGCCAAGTAGAGGGGGGCACCAAGGCAACATCAAGCCCAGTAGCTCTGATCACGTGTCAGGCTTGATGTTGCCTGGACACGCCCTCCCTCTACTCAGTCAAGCTGTGGCTCATGGCAGCAAGCCCGCGCCCCTTTCCTCCTTCTCCTCTTCACCCGCCCACCTTGGATTGTGTGTCAGGATGGTGTCCAAAGGCACTAAAATCCAGTGGGTGGGTGAAGAGGAGCAGTGTCAGTAATCCAAATCTGGCAAGAAAATCCCTGTGGCAGGAAAATCTGGGGGAAAAGAAGTGGAATGGAGGTGGGGCTTGCTAGATTCGGATTACAGGTGATTACATGAGGACAATGAGTGGCGAATTCACACCCAGCCTGGATTTTAGGGCCTTTGGGAACACGATGTGGAGAGAAAATTACTGGTCACTTTGTTGATGTGTTCTCTTGTTCTAAGGACTAAAGCTGGATTAAATCTTAGGTGTGACCACAGCACTGGCATTTGGGATTCTGCAAGGCCAGTCAGGACTTTCAGCAGTGGCAGCCACATGCTGATGCTTTTGACTTCTGGCTCCTGGTGTGACACAGGGAACAGAGGTGCAGGTGAAGCGGAGCAGGTGAAGTTTTTGCCGTTGCCTTTGTTTGAAAATGCCCAGAAGCAATTAGTGGGATGCTGGATTAGATGCAATTGAGAAGGGACTGAGAAGGGATGCTGGATTAGATGGGCCTGATCCAGAAGGGCTTGCCTTACGCTTTTCTTAGAGAGTCAGGGAGCATTCAGATTATGAAAAACCAATCAGGACACTTAATCTATACGGATTCCTACAAGCCTGAGCAAGATTTATCAAGATTGTCTCAAATTTGTTCCCCCATCCCAACTGAGAATGCCATACAATGGCAGCATCTAGATGACGACAGATGAGGCAGTGCTCTGAGAAAATTCCTGCCATGCAGCACACTATGAAAAACAGTACAATCATAGGGATGTTTTGGAGGTTGACCACTGTATATCTGGTGCATGTAAAATGTGGCTGCCATGGTCCTGGCCCTCTTTTGGCACATCCCAAAGTGGCCACGTGAATCCTGCCTGAGATAATATTATAGCCTCTTGTGTCCTGGCTCAGTATGAAATATGACACACACAGTTCAAAGTACCAGGAATCTGTACAATGACTTCAAATTTAAGAACTGAGGTTAGAAAAGAAGCTAGGGCTTTTAAAAAAATGTTCTTCTTGTTGTTTGCTCTTGCCAGATGCAGTGAAAACTGTCTCTGAAGCCCCTAGCTGAGGATAGCTGACATCTGCAGGTATATTTTTCTGTTAGCAGAAAAGACTCATGAAATAACATTTCTCTCCAGGAATCCCCTCTAGGTTTCTTCCCACAAATGCCCTGTGCGCCTCTCGAGTTTCATCCTTGGATTGGCTCAGCTGAAGTATATGAAAGCTAGCAAAGAATATATCAGAGGAGAAAGCATCACCAATAATGGTCTTAGTTTTATTTTTTTGGCAGCTGCCATCAATACCTAAAGCTGTATCCGCAATGTACTATAACATTTGTTACGAGAAGAGTTGCTCATTGCCTCCAGAATACCTGATACGGTTCATATGAAAAAGAACAGAAAGAAGACAAAGACTGGACAGAATTACATTATAACTTGCTCGTTCCCTTTCCCAGACAAGTCCATCCATGATGAACCACCCTTTAGGATGGGTTTCCAGGAGAAAGAGGAGGGTGGGCACTAAACAGCAGCTACTTAGTTGCTTGTTTCCAGAGGACTTTCTGCCAATGGATATCCCCAATGAGCCGGTTCTTTAGCTTTGTTTTTCCCGGTGGAAAAGCGACACATATACATATGCATGAACGCAATTTTTGGGATTCAATTTGACTTGAATCGAATATCCAAAAATTTGAATCAATTCAAATGTTTAAAAGTTGAATGTATTCACATTCTATTCGATTCAAATCAATTTGAATCTATTCGTGCAAATTTTCAATTAAAATTTGCAAATAAAAATGTCAACAACATTTGTATGTGCCCGTACACATCTGTATGCATCCCATATTTATCCCATATGCATCCCATTTTTGTCCCATATGGATCCATACAAATGTGTATGGATGCGGGAAAGATGCATACAGGCAAGTGTGCATCATGTACCGTATTTTCCGGCGTATAAGACGACTGGGCGTATAAGACGACCCCCAACTTTCCAGTTAAAATATAGAGTTTAGGTATACTCGCCATATAAGAAGACAACACCCGGCGTATAAGATGACCCCCGACTTATGAGAAGATTTTCCTGGGTTAAAAAGTAGTCTTATATGCCAGAAAATACAGTATGCATCCATACAAATGTCCAAATAATTTGTATGAATAGATTCAAAAATTCAAAATTCACTTGAATGTTTAAATTCAAATTTATGGACATTTGATTCGAATTCAAATGTCCAAATTTGAATGAATTCAATAGAATTTCAGATGTTTTGATTATTTGTGCACATCCCTAATGTATACAATTGCCTTCCAGAAAATGGAACAGGCAGCGCAATGGGGAGACACCAGTTGAGTTCCATTATGAGCAAAGGCACTTTAACTGAGGTCAGTTTCCATTGCTCTCAATGGAGATCTGCTGTGTTTAAGGCGTGTGATTAAGGTCCCTTTGCAGTGGATTGGTGACACAGACATCAGCTGGAGCCATGCCTTTGATCTCCTTGAACTGGGGTTTTAATCACAGAGGATCAAAAAGCAGTGTGGAGAGATCAAAGTGACACCGATACTGATTTTGGCATTTCCCCTTTCCCTACCACCCACAGTAATGCTGGATATAATAATAAACAAATCATAGCAAATAAGGAATGTGGTAGCAAGATGCCTTTCCAATAATATCTATTATAATAATGTCTTGTTATTATCCATAGCAAGATTATTGATTCCCTCCTATACAGAGGGTAGTTGTAGATGCAGGATATGCTGCATCATGTAGGGTCCATCTTGCAATACCTAAAAATTTGAACAGTTTCATTTTTAAGCATACCACAAACATGCAGGCAAAAGCACACTTCTGGCCTTGCATAAATTTCCAAATGGGCCTTTTCCCAAAGCATTTGTTGGGGGATGGGCTTGCCTACTAAATTCAGATTTCAGAATTTCTTGTGTGCTATTTATGGCCAGATCAAGTAGATTCTTTGGCCCTTTCAACATCGGGTTTTATCCCAGTCGAAGGAAAATGCCAGTGACAGGCCTTCAATGACTTGGCGTCACAAGGAGAAAACTGAGATTACTGCAGTGGAGGAAGGCAATCAGCCAACGCTCTTCCAACCAGCTGAGTTCTAACTCTGAAGGCTAAAAAGTGGTGGGGTGTGTAGCTTAACTGCTGCTGGCAGTAATTTGCTTCATATGCAAGCAACCCTCAGTAGCTCTGCCACCTCCTGGGCTTGTTGGGCCATGCCCCTCCCCAGCCAGCT
>MTQE01002560.1:13173682-13217514 GCA_014337955.1 Aspidoscelis marmoratus | reverse complement strand
AAAAAAAAAATTGAATTTCTGTATCAAGAAATTCTACTTCCTATGCAATATTCTAATAAGATAATCTTTTGGAATCCTTTCTGTAAAATCTTCTTCAGGTAATTCCAAAATTGCCTTGAACCTCAAACAGAATTATTTCCCTCTTTGTTCTAGTACTATCACATTGTCCACATGGACTCGACTTTGGCCCAACTCCTAGAGCTTCTTCTACCAGTGATTGGTGAGGATGTCAAATCCCATATCTTTTTAAGGAAAGATGCGCTACAGATGTGCACAAAGACTTTCCTCAACTCAAAGTAAGTTTCCAAAGATCCATGGTAATTCTGATGCCCAGTGGTAACTTGCAAAACTTAAACAAGACCAGGCTTTGTTTTGCATTCTGTTCATACCACCCTGTTTGGTCAGTGGTTTTCATCTCTACCACTGTTCCTCCAGTACTTCCTAGATGATCCCAGTTGCCAATTCAATAATTGGGGGAGACATCTTGTGCAGTGTATCCAGCAAAATTAAATTAAATTAAATTAAAAAGACAGAGATAGCAACTCTAAAACACAATCCACCACATTGATTCAAATGCACTAAATGCCTCCCTGCAGAGCAAGTGGATTGGAATAAAGCACTTGAATCTTCTTTTGACTTTAATTAAGTTAAACTTATGGGCTGCAAGCTTGAAGAGGTTTGTATTGGAATTAAATATCTCAACAGGCAGTTTTCCCCCCTGACCTTGTCTGCTGCCTCAAGCTTACCTATAGAGCTGCTGTTTGAAACATGCTACGATATCAGTCCTGCCAGAGGCATGAACACAGCTAATGCAGAAGTCTTCTTGAAGTTAAATTACCCTTTCTTCTATTCACTAGTTTAAAAAAACACCCCCTGACATTCAACACTTCCACTGCAGCAACTGTCTAGTTAGTTCTCTCCTTAGGACCCAGAAAAGGGGACAAACAAACATTAGAATATCTCCCAACAGAATCAACCCATTAATTTTGAACATAGGACAGTGTGGGAAAGTAAGGCTTTAACTATTGATTCCATCTCTTCAAGCCACACTTTGGGTGTGATCATACAGGGCTTCTTTCCATTGTCCCTTTCAGAAAACACATCCCTTCTGTAGATGTGCAAGAAAGCAGACAGAGAAACAGTTAAATAAACAATGCTGCACACATTGCTCCTTCTTCTCAGAGTCTAACAATGCCTTCCTGACAAGTGTCACCACCAATTGGGCATTCTTTGGCTGACTCTTTGCCTGCCCTGATTTTGGATGGCACAGAAGATGGTCAACTTCTGGGTGCAATTTCTATCTTTCTGAAATAGGGCAGCATGTGAACAGCATGCCTCCTCTCTTCAAAGACGGACCAAGTGCTCCAGTTCTTTAAGCACCATCGTTCACCATCATGCATTTCCTACCATTTAAGACATGAAGGCCCATTTTGATATCTGAACCAGAATAGGAGATTGGCTACAGATGGGAACAGATGAGCAAAGTTATTGGCCAGTACTTTTCAATCTTTCAGGCTTATTAATTAAATTCATGAATTAAACAATCAAGAATTTTGAACTCATCAGAGGAAAAGAAACACATATAGAGTAGTGCAAACAGATTGTGACTCCATCTATCCAGGAGCCTTCTCTGACCTTTAGAACTTGGCTAAAGCAAGTCTGTGGATACACTCTTAGCTAAAATTTTGCATTGAAGCAACCTGGATTCGAGCTCTGAGAAAAACTGAGTTCTAACTTGGGAAACTCATACAAATGGAGCAAAGATGAATATCCTAGCGAATTTCTCTGCATACGTGTGGCCTAAAAGCTTGCTTTGAAAGGAAATTAAAAAGCTAAAAATCTTTTAAAAATCACAGTGTTGTGTCCAAGTTCTCACTCTGTGCCTTTGCTGTGCTCTAGCAAAACCAAGGTGTATATCCACACAGAGAGCTCGGTGGTAAATGTGAATTCCGGGGAAGCAAACTTTGTTCCCTATCCTTGCAAGAGAAAACTGTTTCCACCCACTGCTGTAATCTTAACACGCAACTTTCCACGGGCAGCAGGGACAATGCCGTGTTCCTTGTTGGTGGCAGGTACAGGGGTGAGGGGCACAGTGTGTTAGGGAAGTGCTACTCTTGGGAACTCAAGACAGCTTCCCCTCTGACAGGTAACTGATTGGATTAAGAGGCCTGCCTGACAGCATGTCTGTTCAGCCACGCCGGCTAATCAACCTCCCTATCCTGCCTGCTAATAAATCCTGCACTGGGGACTATTCTGCTTGATGATCTCTCCTTGGGGAGTTTTTAAGGCTTCTCTCCGAGAAAACTACTCTGAGTCTATTAAAAATTGGAGCTGTGCAGTTGTCAGGTGGTCCCAGAGATTCACGGGAGGTGCCCATCACCCAGGTGGAGGTACCTATTACATATTCAAGCAACTACAGTGGGGGAGGAAAGTGTGCAGGGATATCTCAGAAGAAACAGAAATTGCAATCAAGCCGATGGAAAACCCACATACATTTCTTTAGCCCCTAACCCCGACGCACCAGAAAGAATATATGTAAAAACAATACAATTGTGACACAACAGTTCCCAAGGCAGAAAATGTGCCTGGTCTGTTTACTAACGGATTAAGCAAAATGTAATTGTTCCTTGGCACAACGACACAGAGGCGCCCCGGCTGCCACATATGCTTCTGACGCCAGCCAGTTTTAAAAGAGCTGAGGGCAAGCTGCCTCTTGACCCTCCAGATATAGTTTGCTGGTCTAATAATACAGAGATAGGAGCATTTGACTTGATTTGCCTTTGCTTTGCTTTGCTTTGCTTTGCTTTGCTCCATGGGGAGAGGATAAAGGTGGGGGGGGGATTTCTTCTGTAATGCATTCAATTGGGGTAGGTTCCTGGAGGAGGCACTGTGTGAATAAATTAGAATGCAGTAATTGCGAGATCTACAATATCTGTATAAAAGATGTATAAATAAATTAAAGTTTTAATTATTTTACTGGATTGGCCATTGGAGAACAAGATAGAAGGGTGCCTAAAGACAAGACAAATGTAACAAGGCAAAGGGGGAGAGAAGTATTTTCATCTCTTCTTAACCACAATGAATTTGTTCTCTGCCATTCGCACAAAGGAGCATTAAAAACCAATTTCCCTTGTTTCTTAAGATTCCCCCCTACCAAAAAAAAAAAAAGGAAGAGAAAGTTAATGAATTTTTGTTCATTGACAGCTGCCCCTCAAATGGTGTCGTGGGACTGTTGCTCGTATTTTTATTGGACTGTCAGATTCTCTTCCCACCCACCTACATACACGCAAACACATGGAAGCAAATACTTCAATATGAAATATCTATCTGGTAGGTATTTATAATCTCCTAAATGACTGAGAGCTACCCCAAATATTTCCGAATAGCACATTCCCTAACAAAAGGAGGGGAAGAAACTTTCATGTTATTCATCTCCCATTCCCCTTTTCAAGAGCCACTAAACACATCCTAAAGGTGTAAGGCCCTAAAGCCCTTGGGACACAAATACATTTCCTCCCACATAGACCTGCTCCATGCCCTAAGATTTGATTAGGTACTGCCATCCACTTCAGCGGTTAAGGGTGTGAGATGTGTGGAAGGGCTTGCTCAGTGGTAGCCTCCAAGCAACAGCCATCCTCAATGTATATGTTTAGACATCTGGAAGCATCTCTTTACCCTGGCCTTTGGCTGAGGGAACGGCATCCTTTCCCTGTGCTGTTATTATTTAAGCCATTGTTTTTATTTTCCTTTTAAAAAAAAGTATTATGAAACAATAACATACAATCCAAAGCAAACACAAGGGAAACTAAAACATAAAAGATCATAATGGGGAAACAGTAGCAAAGATTTAACTTTACAAAGATTGAGTTTTAAACTGAAGTTGCCTTTATCTAGACTTTTTTTCTTTTTACAAACTTCTTTATACTTTTCTCCTTGGACTTTTGAACTTGAATAGAATGTTATGATATTTGAATACTAACATTCAAACAAATATGAATATTTCTGAACATTCATACAAATAATTTGGACATTCGTTAGATTGGGGGTGTGGAAAAATGGAGCACCAGTCACATCCGCAATGGATCCAGATTGCATTCGGCATGGATTGACAGTGGATTAAAAGTGGATTCAGGTCAGATTTGACATTTTCAGAGCACAGATATGTTACAGATACGTATTGGATATGTATCAGATATGTATTCATTCGTATCAGATACATATTCATTCATATCCAATATGTATCCAATGTTCATATGAATACATACGAATAGATTCATATCGAATAGAATTTTACCACATTCAAATATGGATTTTCAAAAATTCGATTCATTTTGAATCAAATGCCCAAAAACATTTGTGCACATCCCTAATTGTGACCAGCTCTGAAATGTACTCATATTGGTTTGAATATCCAGACATTCATTTTTCTTCATTCATATGAATTTGAATATTTGAATATTCAATTTGAATTGAATGTCGAAAATGGCATTCATACACACCCCTAGCCAGGACAACAGCACAGGGCAAGTGCAGGCACCTCACTGTCTGATACTTGCTCCCACAATACGTCTGGGTATCTCAAAGGCACAAAATACCCATGTGCTATTGTCACTCTGCATATATGCTCTATGTTTTAATATTGTAGGGCCGGTTTAGCCCTTTTCATGCCCAGTAGCCATTTCTAAGAAGCCAGATTGTGCAAGCAAGCATCCAGATCAGGTAAGTCTTTTATCTCTAGCTGTAAAACCCCAGTTGGGAGTTGATTTTCCCACAATAACAGTGTGGGGTATCACCCCAATCTCCTGGAACTATGGTGGGATTGGCATGGATACGTGTGGCAATTCCATTATAGGCCTGGAGGCAGCCTGAGACTCTAGGCTGATCTTGCTCCCTCTTGCCTCATATAGCCAGATATGCTATATTTTTGGCACTGGAGTTTCTAAAATTAACCCAATCCAGCTGCATGGATTGGGAAAGGTCTCTTCCACTTGTCAAAAGTACAGGTTACAGATTTTTTCTCACCCCACTTTCAGAATTCACATCTAAGATAAAAAAGACTTTATTGTGACGAGAAGCCATCATGTGTAGTTATTGTTATGGTTAATTTTATTGTTCAGCTATTCTGTTGTTTGCTCTAGTTCTAGCTTTATTTTCACTTTTCTTCACTACCTTGGGGCCATGCCATAAGGTGGTATGCAAATGTCAAATAAAGTCATCATCATCATCTTTAGTCACCATTTCTGCAGCTACTTAGGCCTGTCTGTCAGCATTTACACCACAAAGAAAAGGGGAGGAAACCATTCAGATGACATCACAATCCAGTAATCTATGACATCATTCAATGGGGTAGGAAGATGGGTTGGCTCAAGAGGGCTGGAGTCAGGCTGGTACAGAAAGGGAATGAATTGATCACTTTTAAATGGCTGCATATCCAGGCTTCAAGGTAAGGTAGAACTGCTCAATAGCAATCCTGAACTAGAGAAATAATTGAACTTGTTCCTCACTCCAAAAAAAGGAAAAAATCCAAAAGTTTGAAACTCCAAAAATTTTAAAAGAAAAATGATTTTGCTGAATGCAGCGAGAAATGGTACAATTTCTCACTGATGTGTTTTTGCTAGGCGCTGTCCTGTTGGTTAAACAATGTTACCATCTCAACAAGTTCTCACTATTTTGACCTGTCTCTAGAAATAATCTCAGTAGTTAGAAGAGTACTTTCACCTGGTACCAAAACCACTTTCAGTAGTATAGCTCTATACAGCATTCCAGGCACAATGTACAGTATAAGTGGCTTCTCTCAGCCTCTTTCCAGAATTTTATTTTAGTTTAATTTCCAACCTAGGTTTGAATTTTGGAGTTTTTACACCTCTCTGGTTTTCTTATTAGAGCCTCACCTCCCTAAGTTTAGTTGTGGATTATTTTTAGCCTTCCTCCTTCAACCTTTTTGACAATTGTAACCTGACTTACCAGAAGTTCATGCTCCTGACACTTGCCTGCCAAGGAAACTCCTGGGAAACCTCCACACGCGTCATCTGTGCTTCCTAGAATAGTTACTATTCTAGGGGCAGCTGCATGCATGAGACATTTTCCCCAGAGCATGTAGATGTAGAGCAGTTAGAGCTGCTCTAGATCTACACTCCCTTCTTTCTACACTTTGGGGGCCCTGCTTTCCTATTTGAGAGGTTTTAGAAGCATTTAATTGAAAGATTTTTAATTTCACCAAGATGTCTCTGTGTTCTCAATCAGATACAGTACAGAAATGACACTTTGACTTCAGATTCTGGTCCAGGAGTATTCCAAAATCAATATCTTGTCTTATCTTCCCAAGATGAAGTGAATCCTGGATTTTTCTTTCTTTTTAATCAGCAATGTTATAGCCTAGTGAATGATTATTATGTAGGAAATAGTGATGCAGTTTGAGTTACAACAGCTTAGTGCCACCATTATGATGTTTGATGCAAGGGCAACTCTATGGCTTTCTTCCTCTTCCTAGAGGTTATACTTTTATTTAATAATTTATTTAGATAAGTAGACAGATAAACACACACACACATAATATTTGGGAGCCAGTCCTTAGCAGATGTCAAGGTCTATCACCTGTCAGTGTTTCACAAGAGAAGAATAGAAACTGGCTGCTTAGAGACAAAAGGCACAGTAATCTCAGGTAGACCAGTATGCTCCCACTTGCATTTAATAGTTAAATAAATAAGTAGCAGGACTATAGGCCTGTTCAGCCATTGTTACAGGTCTGTAATCTTTGGTGAGATTTTTAAAGAACAGGGTTCATGCAATCCCATCGTCATTCATCTGCTGTCCACTTTTGTTGTGCAATAAACTGGAAATGTTATATGATCCCATTTAAGGCTCCTGTTGTGGAATGAGGATTATGATCTGGTGTGGCATATTTATTATTCCTGTATTTCCTGTCTTTTACCTGTGGCATCAAATTATATCCCATGCCCATCTTTTTCTTTATTCCTTCTGGAATGGGCAAGGCACAATAGCTGAGGTTTTGTGCAAGTTCTGGACAAAACACAAGATTTGTCTTTCCAAAATTTGGACAAGAATATCCTTGGGGAGGGCACATGCATGCAGAACAGAGAAGACGCTAGAACAAGTGGCTCCGTCCCCCACCCCACTGGACAAACATGGTTAAAATAAGCAATTAAGGGCACCTACCTGCTCTGGAGCACTTTGGATGGGTGAGGGAAGGCCCCTTGACCATCCAGTGCCCAAAAAGCTTGAAAACAGGTGACTCCTCCAAGGCAAGAAAGCAACAAAGCACAAAAGATTTAAAAAAAACAATGAAAAATGCCAAAATGGCATTGTGGCCTAGCAGCCCGGGACAAACCATTTCTAAAGAAGCCCAGGGGGAGACTACTGTTATGGGATCACAGGACAAAGCCCTCATCAACCCCCCAGCAATAATCTCCGAAATCAAGGCTGCAATTAAACAAGAATTTGAGGAGAGGTATGTTCAATTTAATCAGAAGCTTGATCTATTAACTACAACAATATCAGAAGTAAAAGAAACTGCACCGGTGGCTTTTGATAAGGCAACTGAGGTTCATCTAGATGTTGATGTACTTGTGGGGGAAGTGCTGAAGCTCCAAGATCAGGTGCTTGACCTTCAACATTGTTTGAGATGAACCAACCTGAGATTTCACGGGCTATGTGAGGGTGCTGAATGTGGCAGTATGATTGATTTTCTTGTATCGTGGTGGTCTGGCTCGTATCCTGATTTGAACATGCAAAAATCCGACATCGCCTGAGCCCATAGAAGTTTGAGTGCCCTCCCTCCGTCTGACAAACCGCCTAGAGATATAATCATGGTATTCGAATCATTCAACATGTGAACCTGATGAATATTCATGCACATCCCTAATACACTCACACTAACAAAACACAAATTAAAATGTGGGTGTGAACCTAGCTGATGTCTGCAGTGCTATTGCCTCCCAGTGATTCTAAGTTCCACTTCACTACAAAATGATCCTATGTGACATTTTGGCCCCTGCTGTATGAACAATCATGCCCTCCGTACCAAGCAGATGCATGAAAAGGTAACGATCCTGGCCTGCGATTCCTGTAAGCTTCTTACTAACTAAGGCCACCTCCAGACGAAGCTGTTTAAATTCTCACTTTAGCGATAAACTGATGTATACTCAATGCAAAGGGAAAACTGATCATCCTGGCTAAAAATTACCTCCATAGTTTCCTGTTTAAGGAGCCATTGGAGGAATAAGAGTTTAGGCACTGCACCCTGTCACATGGGTTCAGTTTTCAAGCTGCACTTCTGGGTTTAGCATCCTCTCACTTGTAGTTCTCATTGTTCTGTCTAAATTTTCATGGTAATGCGATCCAACTGCAAACCGAGAGTTCTTTCTCCTGCACTAAGGGAAGTGCAGTGTAACAGTAGTATACTGCAGAGTGATGAAGAAGAATCAGTAGTCCTGTCTGACAGGACAATCAGGAATAGATGCAGCCTTAAGGCATTGACGCGCCATATTCCATCCCTCCTGCATACATATACGCACATTCATGTATTTATACAGACACTTCCAATTGTAAACACTGTGGGGCTGAGCTCCTATAACTATATAGAACTACATGCACATTGTGTGTGTGTGTAGTTATATGTATTAGGGGAGGGCACACATGCAATTTTTGAGATTCAATTCGATTCAAATTGAACATCTGAAAATTCAATCTGATTCAAATCTTTCAAATTCAAATGTACCCACATTTGTTTCAAATTAAGCCAATTTGAATCTATTTGTTTGAATTTTCTATTCGAATTTGCACTTAGGAATGTCGACAACGTTCATATCTACCCATATGCATCGTTACGCATCTCGTACTGATCTGCACACATCCATATGCATCCCCCATTTATTCCGTATGCAACCTGTTTTCATCCCGTACAGATCCGTACAAATGCACACAGATGTGAGAAAGATGCATACGTATCTGTACACGTACGAATGTCCGAATAATTCAAACAAATAGATTCAAAAATTCAAAATTTGTTTGAATGTTTAAATTTGAATTTATAGACATTCTATTCAAATTCGAATGTCCAAATTTGAATGAATTCGTTCAAATTTTGAATATTTTGAATACTGGTGCAATCCCTAATGTGTACAGTATATTGTTATATTCTGCAAAGAATTCAAACAATGATACTACAACTATTGCTTACTGATGTCCATGCATATTGACATCCAGTCTCTGTGCAGAATCAATTAGTAACTTCAACAACAAAAGAAGAAAACCTTCTGGGCATATGCCATTTAAGACAAAGCCCCTCTCTCACACACACACTTTCGCACAATCCTGAGAAAGAAAATTCACACAACAGTAGAGTTAAATCCGCAAGACAAACACTAAACCATCTTTTGGATGAATGATGGCCCCTTAACCCACTTTGCATATTTATTGGCATTTTTCATGGTCTCCAGCCTTTTAAAATATCAGAATGTTCCACTTTAAAAATCTTATTTGCACTTTTTAGTCATGGAAGGATATTGTAAAATGCCTTATTCACATCCATTGATTCTGTGCTTTTAAGGGTGTCATATAAAACTCTTTAATAGGTAAAAACCAACCTACCTGAAAATGGATTCTATATATCCTGTAACAGATTAAGATTGGTACACTCGTGTCACATTAAGTGAAAAAGCAGATCATAGACAGCACCAGTTGTTTGTCACACATCTGTGAACACTGCATTTTTCCTGTAACTTGACATCATAGGAATTTTTAAGAAACCAAAATATGTTTCTAGTCCTCATGGTGGCTAAAAAAACAACTTCGACAAAAAGGCTTCATTGCTGCAGTGGAGGCAATGCAGACTGAGCTTATTTTGCTATGCCCATTACTCTTTGGGTCTTTTCACACTTCACCTCTTTGGGATGCTACAAATGCGCTCTACAGTTATATTAGGATTGTCGCCGGTGCTCCTAGTAAATTGCAAGCCTTTGTGTGTATTTCTTTGCAAAGGGTGCATGGAGGTATGGCGGCTGTGACTGTGTAGTCACGTATTGCCCAGTTGCTGTGGGGCAATTGTCAGTGTGCGACAATAGTCTGTGTGCACGGTCATTGCCAAAGCAAGTGGGATATTCCAGGTCAACAGGGTTCACATGTTGGGTAAGTCTTGGAGAACATTGGGATGGAGCCATCTTTCAAAATGTGACTTCCAGCTTCCATCCCTGAGAAGTGAAGTGTGAAAAGACCCTCAGAGTGTTCTTTCTGAGGGAATGAAACCATATCCAAAACAGGCAAACTTCTCTAACCCCTTGCCACAATGTCTTTGTCCTGTCAGGATTCAACATTGATTTATTGGCTTTCATTTAACCCTTCTCTGCATCCACGTAGCAGTTTATGATGCTCACAGCCTCTCTTCATTTAGATGGTGAGGAACAATACAGCTGAGTGCCATCAGCATATTGGTGAAGCAAGCCCTTAGTAGACAACCCCTTGCCCAACATTTCTGGTATTATGAACTTGTACAAACTTTCAGACTGCTAACTTTGTGTGAACAAGGAAGCTATCCACATTTCTTGGTGCCATTTTGCTCAAACTATGTGTAGTAGTTTGCTCTGCATTATATGCATGTTGCACAGCAAACGTGGAAAACATTGCAACATTTCCACAGATCCTGCCTGCAAAAAATTCTCTGGACTGCAAAATATGGGGCTTCATCACTCAACTTACACTTCAGAAAGCTAGCATGAACAAGTCCACAATAACATCATGGGCAGTCAAATTCTGGGAACCTCAAGTTTTCTCATGGTCAGTATCACAACACCACCTCTTTTACACATAGTATTTGCTATAGGAAAATGCTTGTGCATTTCCTAACCAGAATGGAGAATTGCACATTGGGCAGTGGAGTTGACACTTTGTGATGAGGTGCCATCATAACAGTGTTTTCATCAATAGTGCTATTTCATCCTTAAAATTAATGGCTGTTCACCAACATTGTATCATTTTCTAGGATTCATTATGCATAGTAACAGTACAGGCTGGCAAAAAAGTAATTCTTTCAAAATAATTCCCAGGTGCTACTGCATGTCCTAGATGGTACAAATGGAAAACATGATCACCTACTGGGAGATGGTAAGATTTAATTTAAAACCTTTTACAAATCTTGAATATAATAGTCAGCTAACTGAGTTGCTCAAGGATTTCCCATTTCCATTTGCAATATGTTTAATTCCTGCTCAAGGAAAATAAGGCTTTTGATCCAAGTTATATTAAAGACCTAACAATTTGCTACCCAGTTATCTAAAGATCAAATGAAGTGCATTAGACTTATGCTTTTCCCACTTGCCTAAGACATCAAATACCAGGAACCTCAAAATACATAGCTAGATTTGGCTTGGTTGCACGTAACAAAGCAAGAACACAATTTTGGAAAAGCTCGAAGTGTTTAATATCTCCTGGCGATTTCTCAAGCACATACAAAGCTGAAGTTCAATCCGTGAAGACACTTGTGGACCACTGGGTTCCTTTTTAGATGATGCCCAGAATGCAGCATTACCTCTAAAATGATGTGCGAATGTGACAAATATTGCATGTTGGCAAATACATTATCAGAGGAAGCTGGGATGGGTAAAATGTGCAGTCATTGCTTGTTGATAAAATCACATCAGACATCAGCGTATGTACTAGAGACCAGCATAACGGCGTACTCAGCTTGTGGTTTTCTCAGAAGTTATGAACTGTGCCAGTGTTGGATACAGGATGACAGCCCATGAGTGAAGTTTCATAGTAATCTATATATGTTCATATATATAAAGTAATTTCCATTGTGGTACAACAGAAAATCATGTTATTATTAAATTCTGTAATGACTATAAAATAGCACTCTTAAAATCCAGATTTTAGTCCTGTGTCTTTTTCTTAGTGCTTCCTGAGAAATGCAGGTTTCTAGTTCAGCATTTCACAAAGCTTTCTATTTTTCTCCCCACAGCAGACACCCTGTGAGTTGGGTGGGGCTGTGAGAGCTCTGAAGAGAACTGTGACTAGCCCAAGGTCACCCAGCTGGTTTCATGGAGAACGGAATCAAATCCTGTATTTCCAGATAAGATTCCAGCTCCCTAACCACTAGACCAAACTGGCTCACTAGAAAGAACAGAAAGGTTTATCAGCCGCTTTGAGTCCCCTTGAATGGGTGAGAAAAGCAGGGTAGAAAAGGCTACTCTTCTTCTTCTGCTTCCCTATGCGAACGCTGCCTGGGGCAGCACAGTGCAGCTGTGGCTGTTCAGCCACATGCTGTGTCACTGATTGCCATAGGAACAACCCAGAGTGCATGGCTGTTTGTGGCTGTGGCCATGCAGATAGGACCTTACATGGATAGGGATCCATGTAAGTCTGGGTTAAATTTGGGATAGGATGTTTATGACCCCTGATCTTAACTTCCATGGAACAGTAGCCCATGGAAATAAAGAGCAAAAACACCCAGTGATTTCTCAAATCATTCTTCTGGAAGATAGGCATTATCCTGGGCCAAAAGTCTTCCTGTTGCTCTGGATAATTCTAGATGGTTGACATTGTTGGACAGGATGTTGGCTGTGATCAGACACAGCAGTGTGTGTGTGCGTGTGTGCGTGTAGTCTCTGAGGTGAACATGAGGGCCACACACTCTCTCTCTGAGGCACCTCTGAGGAAGCCCTTTTGTTATGTCTGAACACAGCCTGAGTCATTCAGCTGTTGAGGGGAAAAGTTTTAAATCTGCTCCACTGTTCCTCATAGTAATGATCTCTGAAGCATTGAAAGGGGGAGAGTTTAAGCAGATTTTGGTAGAGCAAACTGGGGACCACAAACTGCTTTTTTGAAGTACTGCAGCATGCTGGCTTTGTTTTACTACTATCTTCTTTCTTTTTTTTAAAGTTAACTCTGCTAACAATTTGGATTGGGCAGAGCAAACTGCAAAGCAAATTGTGGGCAACCAACTGGCTTATCTATCATGTATTGTCACAGTGCACTGGCGATTTCCTGCATCATGTAATATTAGGCTGAAGAATTATAATGGGCCAGAAAGCAATGCACAAGGCTTTGGCTTTCGTTCGCGGCAACTATTCTAGGAACAGAGCATCCAACTAACCGCAAACAAACATTTTATAGCCAGCATAAATTCTCATCTCTGCCAATTGGTGTCAGATTGCCTCCTAAGCAGTGTTGGGAACTGGCTTCTAAGAGACAGCAAAAACATTGCAACTGCATTTTAAAGAGAGTCACTTTTAAACAAACCAGTATGAAAAATGTTATCCAAAACGAATGTGGTTATATAGTTTAAGCTGTATTATGTATAATGGAAGGGAGTGTATTGTGTGTTACAATGATCGTGCTACCTAAATCTGTATACTTGGACTTTTGCTTAGAAGCAGCTGTATAGGTTGAAACATTGGCCCACTTTTTACAAAAAAATTAAATGTAATGCCAAACCTAGTCACTTTTGATATTTCCCTCCTCTTCCTCTACCACCACGTCCTTCTCCACTCTACAGGGTAGACCTGTAAGTGGGACCAGGTTCCCGCTTGACTATGGAGGCAGCTTCTGTGCAGGTGACTACTCCAAAGAGGATGTCTCTGTATCTCCATTTTGGAGCACAGAGCCGTCAATAAAGGGGCAAATCAAGGCAATTATAGTTCATCCACCCTGAGATGGCGATTGCAGTCACAAATGGGGCAGGGTGCTCATTGTAAGGTGCTTCTTCCCACAACATGTAGGGACATAGGGGCTGAGATACTTAATCAGGGCAGCCCTCTGAAGTAGCTTTGCCTATAGGATCTCAGGTGTCACTCTCAGTATCTTCAAGTTGGAACAAGAGAGGCTTCCTCTGAGTCCACCCGCATCAGTCACTAACGTCTTTAAAAAAAACTGAGCCAAGAGAGCCAACGATTTGACTTAACATAAAGCATTATCTTCCTTTCCTTTCCATGTTATACCTCTCTTGGTGGACTCCAAACAGAACTAAGAAGAAGACCTGAAAGCAGACAGATGTTAAATGACTGGAAAATCTTGAGTGCCTGGAAATATCCTACATTCAACTTCGTACAGGGCATTTGAAATGAAAACTTGTCCTTCCGCACCTCAAATATTCTGATATTAAACCGTTAGTGCATGCCATGTAAAAGATGACAGCAATTGATGGCTCACAATGTTGTGTTGATGAGATGATGTGTGGCACATGATGCCTGCCTAACCTATGCCAATAAGACTCTGGATGCAACCCAGAGTCAGCAACAATGGCTCCACCCTTTCATTGCTGAAATCCCCACAGGACCCCAAACCAGTTGGTTCAGGTTTCTGCAGCAGCACATACAATCTCAGGCCCAAACAAAACTTGGATCTGATACATTCCCAGCCAATGTCAGGCCACCTCAACTCTCCTAATGCACCTGGGCTACTATTATAGCAGCTATGGCTGCCAACAGCAGTTAATGAAAATTTAGTTCTGCTGCATATGGATGTCTCCAAATAAAGCACCCATATAAAGTACGCCCTAGCAGCCTTTAATATGAAAGATCCAAATCTATTCTAGCACTCTGCTTCTGGATATTTAACAGTATTAAAAATCCAATCCCATACTTAAGTCTTACTTAAAGTAAGACTTAGGCTGCATCTAGACTTCACTTACTTATTCCGCTATATTTGGATATTCTGAAATAAAGCATGGATATTTCAGAATATCCGTGCTTTATTCTGGAATATCCAGATATAGTGGAATAAGTAAGTGAGGTCTAGATGCAGCCTTATTTAAATCAATGAAATTTCTCCTGTGACATATACGTATTTGAGAGACAGGCTGTAGCTCAGTGGAGTGATAATGCAAACAGCCTGGAAAGCAGCTGTTTGCCTCTCCCCAGAAATAAGCAATGGAAAACCACTTCTGTATCACTGCCAAGAAAACTGCAATAGAGGTGTCCACAGAGGTGCCCGTGCCATCAACCAGGAACTGACCAAATCCCTGTTGGTATCCAACAATAATATATTTATTGGATCACATCGTTACGCATTCACATGATGAAACCTCTTGGGATTTTTGCATTTAATATGGCAAAAAGCAGCATATATAATATGGAGTTAAATGCTGTTTGAAATGCTAGACACTTGAAGTATCTTTTTGGAGGGGGAAGAAAAGCATTTATTACCTCTTATCTTGATAGGCTACAAAATATCTGAACATGCTTACAGTGAGCATCTTTTAAGACACGTTTCTCTTCAATTATTTTTCTACCCCTGCTCTTCTCTCTGCACAGGCTGCCTGCGATTATTTTATTTCCAAATCGGAGAATAGTGCCTGCCACAGCAGGGTTCCTTCTCTATTTCCACCCACTCACCTTCCAACAGCAAGTGAAATCCAGCCTTCTTCTTCTGTTGCTACTACACACACAGAGAGACAGACACACACACAAACAGAGTCTCTATATGTATAAAGGGAAGGAAAAGAGAACCAAAGGCAGGGGGGACTCCTAACAATGAAGCTGTTTGCATTTGAGCCACTTCCATACTCTTATCCGGGGCCCTTAGAGATTCAGCTGCCATACTGTGAGGCCTATTTGGTAGATCTTGTGCTAATTCTCCATGATGAAAAGCTGCCCGCCACCTGGGAACTACCTACGGCCCTCAGCACTGGCCAGGTCTGGCAGTTTTATCATGCACACCAGCCCAAGACATAATCAATTCCCCAGTTGGCACTTTACACTGAATACCCACTTTTTCAGCTTGATAGCAGGACTAAATTAGTTATTTAGCAACTAGACCCCTAATTTAAAGTGAGCAAGTGCCTTGACAAGCCTCATTGTTCAAGGCCTAACCTTCCCCCACTCTGCTACCCCATTGCTTTCTGAGGAGAGGCCCTGCAAATCCAGGGAAGTGATAAATAGACAATTAGAAAATAGATATATTTTCTTAGATCTACAAAGCGCCCTGGCGCTGTCAGATATACAATAAAAGGGGTTCTGCTAAATTGGTGGGCCATAAGCACCATCTGTACCGTCATCACTCCTACAGACACAAAGCCATATGTGGTCATTTATGGGACAACCCTGAAAATAGATTGGACCAATAAGACCGGAGGGAACTGAACATACTTGACAAAGTTGGCTGCTCTTCATTTAACAAGAATAAAATATCTAATGGAGTGTAATGGAGACCATCCATCACCTCTGGGTAAACCCTTGCTTTAATACTTTGCTTTTAGCTCTTTGTGTCAAACTTTTTTTTTGGTTTTTTTTTGCTTGCAGTAAGTCAGAAATTAATATCTTGAATGGGTGGGAAGATGATGTTCTTTTAAGTGATGAATGGTGTGCAATACCCAATAACAGCAGTCAAAAGCCAAAGTTGGCTGTTAAAAACCAGGTGGAAAAACTTATTTGGCACTTGGAGTCAGTTCCTGTATGAACCGGATTGGAGAACAAGACAATGCCGGAGCTGACTGTCACTTTATTTTAACAGTTGTTCAGTTGTTTTATGTACCCCACACTGCCTTTCTAGTGACAATGCAAGGAGCTTGAAAAGCAGAGGGTTGCCAGTTTGATCCCCAGCCTCTTCCCAGAAGTAGGCAATGGCAAACTACTTTGGTATCCCTGCCAAGAAAACTGCATAGAGGAGTCTATGCAGTCAACCAGGAGTCAACCACAACTAATAACTATACTGAAATCTACAAAATTAATATGATTTTGGATTCACTTATATACTTACTTTCATTGATAAAACTTGCAACAATAAAAAAGAGTAATCTATAAATTGTACAAAACTGTTGGAACCATCATCATTTATTTAAATCAGCAGTCAGATGCATGTATATATGAGATCATTGTTGTATCATGGGCACATCAAAGCAGATTGGGACATATGTTTTTAACCAGTCAGACAAAAACTTGTGTGATGGCATAGTGGTGGTTGTAGTAATAAAAAAAAGATTCCCAAGTCCCACCATGCTTTTTCACTCCATCTACTCCTTGCATTTTTTTGCAACTGAGCATGCATGAGTTTGTTGCAATGTCTTATTCTATCTTGCCATTCTTGATTATTCAATGTTTTACTATCATTTCAATATCTGGTGATCATCAGTCTGACAGCTGTTAAATTCTTGATTTTTTTTTTAGCTTCAGCATAATCATTATTTCAGACATAATTCTGAGGCTGCTATAATGTGCTCATTTAAGATATTATTGATATGAGACCTAAGCGTCTTGGCAAAACTCTGTTAAGCTGTGGTCATACCTAAGGTTTAATCCAGCATCAGTCCACCTTCAGAGCAAGAGAACACATCAGCAAAGGGACCAGTGATTTTCTTTCCACATTATCTATCCCAAAGGTGAATTTTCTGAGTTATTTAACACTGAAAGAAAACAGCTTGTCACTTTGCAGATGTATTCTCTCATTCTGAAAGTGGACTGAAGCTGGACTGAACTGTGTGACCACAGTCTTAGTCTCTGTCCTGCTTCATTTTGTATTCCAAGTTTAAACTTGCCTGTTATTTCAGTTATCTTTTGATTTCCTACTTTAATATTCTAATCCTCTATGACGAAAGTGACATCTTTGTTTGGTGTTAGTTCTAGAAGGTGTTGGAGGTCTTCACAGAATTGGCTAAGGTTCAGTCTCCTCTGTATCAGTGGTTGGGGTACAGACTTGGGATGCATCCAGACATGTTAATACTGCACAGTCAGGATGGGGTCGTCACACACTACAACTGATGGATCATAGTGGTGACGTGTTATCCCATTACGAGAGCAGGAAGGGAATCTCAAATCTAATTGGCTGCCTCGTCGCACATGAGGTCACGCTCTGACTCAACTCTTGCAGCTTCTGATGTGGAAGCTATGGAGGCTGCTTTTAGTCAGGACAGCGGATCATAGCTTTGCGGCAGGCAAGCTGCGGCTTTCCCTTTAACTGCAGATTTATTCTGCAAGTCTAGAGGGGTCCTTCGATGAATGACATGTCAAATGGTTTTATTGATTATGAAGGCTACTTTACTTCTTCTAAGAGATTCTTGCCCACAGTAACAACTATAATGGTCATTCGGAATTGCATTCACCCGTTCCGGTCCATTTTAGTTCACTGACTTCCAAGATGTCAATGTTTAATCTCATGTTTGGCCACATCCAGTTTACCTCGGTTCATAGATCTTATGTTCCAGATTCATACCAGAATGTTGTTCTTTACAGCATTGGACTTTTCTTTCATCATTAGATGGATTTGGCCCAGCTTCTTCATTCTTTTTGGTGTTGCTGTTTTTCGAACCTGGAGTATTGGGTGTATAATGCACTGCTACAGCAGAGAATCATTAAACATGCCGGTCAAATCAAATGCTGATGAATATTAAACTTGGATTTTTAGCCCTGTCTGGATGCATCCTTAAGACACCTTCTAACCTGAAGGACTCATCTTCTGGTGTCATATCCTTTAGACTTTTGATATGTCCTTGGGGTTTTTCTAGAGTGGTTTGTTATTTCCTCCTCTAGTGGATCGCCTTTGGTCAGAACTCTCCCCTGTGACCTGTCTGTCACCTGGATGACCCTACATGCTACTGTTCATAGCTTCATTGAGCTATGCAAGATCCTTTGCCACAAGGTGGGGATGACATCAATCAGTTGAAATTATGCAAATAACTAAAATCACGAGTACAAGTAAATTCTCCATAGAAGGAAGGATGGATGGATGATTACATTTCTTTTTCAAAATCACATGCTTAGTCCTGAATTAGAGGACGCACTCAAAAGGTGTTACTTGGGGCAAGGGGGAAGGCCTGAAGCCAATGTGAATTATAAAAAGAAATGTCCTTGTTGCGTCAGGTTTATCTTTACAATGGTATCTCATACTTTTTGTTTAACCAACAATCAAGCTGCAACATATTATATACAGGTCTCCAAACTTGTATTTATTGTTCTGCTTCTATCACTTACAGAAACTGTTATGTGATCAAGTCTTCTACCACTGTTGGCCATACATAAGAAATTAAGACAAGGCATTTAGAAAAGTGATTTTATTGCTACCTCACTTCACAGTGATGAGTGACTGTTTCATAATTTCCCAAATAAAACCGGTATGTTCAGCTAATTTAAAAATCTATTAGATTGGCTGCCTGTAGTTCTGGGCAATATCTTTACAGTGGTAGAAGATAGCTTCATGCAACTGCATTTGCATCTGACATGTCATTCGGGATTCAGATCAAAATGTACTACTGTACAAAACATGCTTTTGAACAATTTGAAACATTTAGGAGCCTTCCCTATGTTTACCCTGACTGAATTAAAACTCCCATCAGCATTCTCTTTATCCCTGACTGGAACTGTACTTGGTATTAATTTATCCTCTTACCAAATATACTGCCATTTTTTAATATTATATATAAATATATGTATTGCCATTTGCCATAATAACAGTGTAGAATACTGACTGAACATCTTCATGTGCTGAAAAATTCACAATTGGCCGCACCATTCACAGATAGGGGAGAAAATAGCATTGTCCACAGGATGAATTGTCCTGTTCCTAAAAGGCTAAGAAGAGCCTGGGATTGCTAGATTTCACCTAGAAGCTTTGGACCTCTTTATAGCCATCCAAACAGGTCCAAAGGGTTGTTTGTCCAAGCTTGTATTCAGTTTATGACAGGGGATACTAGTGGCATGTGAACATATCTTTTATGAGAAAACCCATTCTTGTTAATTCTTTCAACCCCACCAAAATCTGAAAAACAAATTATAAATGCTTTCAAAGAGAAACTAGTTCTCTACTGCTTTTAGAAAATCTCTTTATCTAGTGAATTTGTGGAACTTTGTGGCTCTCATATGTGGCTTTGTTGCCCTCGGTCAGATTAAATTAGCAGACTCTGACCATATATTTACTTGGGGTAATTAGTCCAAAATAATGAATGGCTATTAGAATGGATACCTAGGCGGAGGGACAGACAGGATGCCTCTAAAGGCCATTTGCAGGGATTTGAAAGCAGGTGAAAGTTTTGCCTTTGTCTTCTGCTTGAGATGACAATAAGCAACTGATGGGCCACTGTGTGAGACAGGATGCTGGACTAGAGGGCTGTGGCTTGATCCAGCAGGGTTTCCCTTAGGTTTTTATGTAAGTTCCTAGTGAAAGGGAGAAACACTATCATTAATTAATTACACTGTAACACCTTCTGTGGATACTTTGTTCTTCTGCATATTTTGCTTACAGAACCAGTTGTTAACAAACCTTTTACAAGAACTGAAAGCTTTAGGCACTTGGAACTTGTCCCAAAAGTATTAGCAGGGAGGCAGTCTTCTTATCTTTCTCTGCCCCCTACCATAAGGACTGGTGGCTTTCAGACCCGTGAATTTTAACAGCCTTAACAAAACCCAAATTTGTTTCCTAAATTACAGCATATTCTTTTCATAAATTATACATGCCAGCTTAATAAACCCCTCAGGCTGACATTTTGACTTAATTAAGTAAAACAAGGGATGGATAATTAAGACTAAACCTCAGTTGTCATTGATTCAGGGGATAGAGAACCAACTCTTCATGTTTTTCAGAGTTTATTCCAAACTTTGTTATTACTATAATTTTTTAAAAAAAAATCCCCTTAAGTTAGCTAGAACTTGCCCTCTTTCCCTCTCCCTTCCAAACCATGTTTCCCCCCCTTTTTGATAGTTTTATATAAGCTAAAATTATCTGAGCCATTTCATACAGTTTTATATAACACAACATTTAATTTACAACAGCTGGTAATGCCACCAACATGAAACAAGTGTGTTTTCTGCTGGGATCTTAGCCTGTGGCAGTTCTTCTCCCTCTTCTCATAACTAAACCTGACTAGGAAAGGATCTTCAGGAACAGTGAGGCAGGTGAACTTGGGGTTACAGAATGCACTCTGTGTTGCTGTGCTGATTGGTAAAGATGGTCTCCATCTATGCTCAACCACTACATGGACTATATGAATACATCCATGGAATTTTCTTAACAATTTGGAGGTCACTGTTTTTTTCTAGGAAGATACCTGGGATTGAATCCAGGATCTTCTGCATGCCAAACAGATGCTCTACCTTAGACAGTGTTGAAGATTGCTAGACAAATTCAAGAAAGATAAACAATGGCAATATGCTACTTTCATTCAAAGTCTGCCTGATTCTGAAGCTGATGGTAGCTGGAGAAAACAGGACAAATGGCTATTCTGTGGAACTACAGCTAGGAATAGGGCATTCTCCATGGTTGCCCCTCAACCAGAATTTTTATCTTCTTTCTCAGGCCTTCAGGGAGTTACTGAAGACCAGATATTTTGTTTTTTTCTGAAGTTGCCTTGCATCTAGATCTTTTCCTCTCACTTTTTTATACATACATTCTTTTAAAATCTATTTTTATCTTCTATTTTTCTTTATATATCTATATATCTCTGTAAATAAATAATAAATGGAGCAGATGGGAAAGATCACTTTCACCAATTGCGCTTTTGAATTTTCCTGCTACTGTTCACAACATTGATTGATTTCCAAATAAATAACTGGACTCCCTTTGAAAGGCTGTAGGAGTGTCCTGTGAATAGAACTCTGCTCTAAAGGACTCCAGTGTTAATCTAGAAAGGAAAAAAAAAGACAGAAACAATTTTAAAAGTGCTCCAAAGGCTTGTAGAGATTATAGCCTTCTCAGTTTTTCAAGGGGGGAAAATTCCTACCAAATACTGAACAAACTGACCCTCCTCAGAAATGGAATTTTGTGGTTGTGGTTCAATGCTGGGGAAAGCCCTGATTTAGTACAGAATCTGAAGTGTCAATACAATCAGCAGGTCTATCCACAGATGATCAAAGGAAACAATGCCAGAAAGACGGTAGTACATACATTAAGGAAGGATTTTGGTGGCCTTGCTGATTATTCCCTTGTTCAGGCAATTTGTTCTCTACTATGAATATGAGGCTCAAGAAATTGGCACCTTAACTGATTGGCAGGAACCTATTTCACACATCAGAGCATGTAAGATAAACCGAATCAATTATCTTCTGCTTGTTTTTCGTTTCAAAAGGGGGGAAAGGATGGGTGTGCTAGAAGAATAACAGGATATACTTTCCAAAACACGTTCAGGGATTCAAAATATTTGCCTACATTTGATACAGTGGCACTGAACAGTTGCTGTGATGATCAGGTTCATCAAACTGGGATATAACAATTCTTCACAGTAGAAAGATGTGAATGGTAGGGAAAAAAATAAGAGAAGGGGAATCACAAAAAAGATAATATAAGTGCATAATCTCTGACATGAAGGATGAAAAATATGGGTAAACGGAAGGGTTTCTTATGGAGCAAATTTCTTAATTGGAATCTTGTCTCTAACCACGATTGATCCAAGTTTGATATTGTTGTTCTTGGGTACCACTGAGTCATGGCTGACTCCTGAGGGTTGATTGCATGTATCTTGGCAGAGATACAGAAATGGTGTGCCTTTACCTACTTCTAGGGAGAGACTGGGGATTAGGAATGTGCACAAATGTTTTTTTGCATTCAATTCATAGAGTACAAGAAAATTCGTATTTGTTCTAATAGATCCCCTATGGACGTGCTAGGATTCATATTCGATACAGACGTTCAGTCCCATATGAATAGCATACAAATCCCATACAAAGCTTCATACAAATGTATCAAAACATTCTATTTGAATTCAGATGTTCGAATGTGGGCAAATTTATATGAATTTTGAATGTTACGAGTATTCATGGACATTCCTACTGGGGATAAAACCATTAAACTTCAGCTTTCCAGCTAGTTTCCTTTATTACTAAACTTTCCATCCCCCGTTACACTTTTTTAACTTTCTTATGCCACTCTCAGCACATTACCTATTGGCACTCCAGAGCAAGGTTTGATGTCTATTCATGCTATCCCTGGTTTTTCTTTGGCCCATGATTCTAGGATTATACCCCGGATAGTTTGTCTCTATAAAGGGAGATTGCTTTTTCAGACTACGGGTGTTTTTCCACTAGCACTAAGTACCCATTGAAGCACCCATTAAGGACTCATTTGGCTGAGAGCCAGATGACTCCATTTCCACTACAGACCCCATTAGAGACACATCTGTTTCCACCACAGCTAGGGAAATCTAGATCATATGGGTCCTTCAGGAGCTATAATCCGGATTTCGTGTAGACCCCATTAAAGGGGTCTACAATGGGGTCTTCAGCCTTCAAATCGGGATTGTAGGGAGCCTATTTCCACTACAATTTGGCAATAGGGTCTAAAGGAGGCTTGGGGGGGGAGGCACACATGGGGGGTTGCCCCAAACTCAAGACTTCGGAGCCCCTCTGAAGCCACCTCCGAAATCCCTTCGAAGTTCCCTTTGAAGATTAGCAAAGGGTCCACAGAAAACCCCCTTGCAAGAAACGGCTCCAAAGTACCTCCGAAGGCAACTTTGGAGATTAGCAAAATCTCCACAGAGAAACCCCTTGTGAGAGCAATGCCGCTGTCAAGGGCTCCAGAGGATCTCTGAAGTTAGTGGCAGATCCTTGGGAGCCCTCGACAGTGGCATTGCTCTCGCCAGGGGTTTCTCTGCGGAGCCTTTGCTAATCTCCGAAGTTGCCTTCGGAGGGACTTTGGAGCTGGAAAGGGGGCTTTCTGCGGAGTCTTTGCTAATCTCCGAAGGCAACTTCGGAGATTGCACCCGTCTGCCAAAACACCGGGTGTGACGGGGTAGATCCAGATTTGCAAATGGGTGCTCTGGTGTTTCCACAGCAGGCTGGCTAGCACCCATTGCTATTGGGTGCTAGATCACCGTGGAAACACATCGGGTACTTCCCTTAGTACCAGATCGACAACATCCGCCTCTGCTTCCACAGCCTCTCTTCGCCCGTCAAGCTCAAACTTTAATCCGGATCTTCTTATGTCCGGATTAAAGGAGTTCAGTGGAAAAACACCCATAACCAAAATACAGCAGTTATGTCTGCATTTTATATATCACTTCTCCAAGAAATCTCAGAGCAGTTTATTATATTACCAACTTGGTGGTAATGAACACAAATACCCATATTTTTGACTGAGGCTCTGGGAAAAGCCTGAAGCCTCAGCCACTGATGGACTTTACCTTTAAGTTTTAATACACAAAATTCATGAAAATAACTATGTGGAGGTCTGCTGAAGTGCACAAAGAAAGTATCCCTCAAAATAGTGAAACAACTTTGTATCCTACCACTTTTCTATTTAATTTAAAATTCTATAATTCGCATTGTTAAGGACCTAGACTGCATCCAGACACATTCTACACTGCGAAGTGAATGTGAAGTCCCGATTGTCTCATCAGACAGGACAATCAATTTTCCATCGCCCTGCTACATTGTATGACTGTTACTGCACACTGACCTTGGAGAGGGAGAAAGCACTCTCGCAGTGCAGGATCTAGTTAAATCAGATTATCATCCTAATACAGGCAGCATGAGGCACTGCTACAAGGAAATGCAGCTCAAAACCTTATTGGCTGCCTGAACCCACGCGATGCCTAAGCTCTCGTAGCTCCAATAGACAAAAGTACAGAGCTGACTTTTAGTAGAGATGATTGGTTTTCCTTGCACAGTGAGTATACTGCAATGTTTTATTTAACTGCAGACTTAGACAGCTCAGTCTGGAAGCAACTCTTGATTTCCACCCTCCACGCTTGGCCAAAAGACAAATCTCTGCCCTGCTTTACATGGATGACATGATCTTATTCCCTTTTAATAGGTAGAAAAAGAACTTTATGCCACTGCATAAACTAAACATTTTCTTTTCTTTTAAAAGTTAAAAGAAATAGCACTGTAGCAACAGACAGAACTTTACTGTTTGGGTAAAAAAGGAAGCAGTGACTTTGCAGGGCTTAGACTGGTGATGGCCAACCTATGACACGTGTGTCATATGTGACACGCCAAGCCCTTTTGGGTGACACACCTGGTCACCCTGGCACTTGGGCATGTAGTGCTTGCATGTTCTTGAAGTGTATGAAATACCAACTTTCAACTGAAGATTTAGCAAACGAAATTCAGCGACAAAAGTCACTAATGTAAAGAATTAGTTTTTGCTTTTAATACATATATCAAAAATATAACTTTTTTACTAGAGCTACAAACATCACAAAATTATGGATATTTCTAGATGTGACACAGCACCCGAGTTAAGCTAGGTTTTTTTTGTGAATTTTGACACACCGAGCTCAAAAGGTTCGCCATCACTGGCTTAGACCCTGCAAGGCAGAGTGGTCATTTTTAAAAATAAGCCTCCTTGCAGCAGCACAATGCAGAGTATCGCAAACTGCCCACTATTCTAATTGTTTCTTACTGGGTTGGCTCACCTACTAACCTGACTGAAGACAGTTACGTTGACAATGGGCAATCCTTGTTTTTGCATGCTGTATTTCTTTCTTTACCTCTCCCAAGTCCTCAGTCCACAAGGTAGTAGCATACCTGATGCTGGGACAAGCCTAAGCAGCGACTGTCAAGATCACTATCCACAGACCAAGATACAAGGACACAGAAACCTTATCAGTAAGGTAAGTGAGTAATCAAGGTCTGATCAGAGACAGAGAATAAGACAGCAATGCAGATGCCAATCTTATATTATCCCATATGAGGCACCAACTCCCCCATTTAAGAGATCAGGTTCATGTACATAGTGGCCCCATCTATGGGTATGACAGAATACTGCCCGTATTGCATTTTTTAAACCACATTTATCGATTCAAAGTTTGTGTATAGTTTATCAAACATATATAACAAAAAATAAAAAAAAATAGAATGAGACACAGATGACATGGCAATTCATGTTTATTTACAAAAGCAACTTCCATTAAAAAAAAAAGAATTAGTCCTTAAGTAGACTTACTAACAATTAAAATGAATATAAGTGAGTAACAGTCCATGTTATCAGAATGAATCAACTGTTATAATTTGCAGCTAGACAGAATGTCTTCAACCAGCCTTTTGTAGACCCAAGCATCACCCTTTAACCGTTGCCTCCTAATGCCCATGACTTCAGGTTTGCTTAGCTGGCAAACTTCCAATTCAAATTGCATAGTCACTTTGCCAAAGTCTGACTGTTTTTGGCACTTTAGTTTATAACTGTGTTAAGATAAAGAAAAGCAAACATTAATTCAGCCAAATACATATCAGATATTCCAGGGAAGACTACAGTACTTCTAATAGTATAAGAACCAACTCTGACATAACCATTACAATGAAGACCAATATATTCCATCTTTAGAGTCAAGTAGGAAGGATTTTCAGAGGCTCTAAGTTGGAATGCTTCCTCTTCTTCCATTCCTATAGGATATCAGTGATAAGACAAAGTCCCCAGCCTTTGTGAGCCTAAGGCTCTTTTTGCAGCACTAAAGACCCCATTTAGGCCCCATTAAGAACCTGATCGTACCTGATTGGTACCAATCAGAAAAGGGAGCAGTGGAACTTACTGAACTGGTTCTTTTAAAGAGGAAGACTGGGTAACTATAAAAATAATATGTGTGCTTCCAATTCGAACCCAGGGAGAAGGGACCAGTCCTGTAACTTCCATTCTGTAGTTTAGACTTGAAGACGTCTAACTACATTTAAATCATCAAACTATAACATTGCTACCAAACACAGTGACAACCACAGAGTGTTAAGAATGTATCTTTATTATTGAACAGGCCTTCCAGTTCTTCCCATGCAGCTCCCCATCTGGGGATTGCGCAATGCTGTTGGAGCTGTGTGGGCAGAACCAGAAGGCCTAGGAGGAGGGCGTGCGGCAGTGGCAGGATGAAAGGTAAGTGGGGTGATGGAAGGACCAGGAGCCTGCAGGGGCAGGCGGCCTTCGCCAAAGCTTTGCCAAATACTGGATCATTCAATTCACGGACAAATAGGGCTTACAAATGTAGGCCTCATTTGATTCACCTGCAAATGTCAGAATTCATACAAATTCAATCAAATTCCAAATAGAATGAATATTCATGCACGTCTCTAATGCAACACTAAAACTGAGGGTGAGGGAGAAGGAAAATGATGCTGTATTAAATAGTTTGAGACAACAATTGTCCCTTAGAATAGTCAAAGAAAAGTGTGCTTACCCTTTTTGTACATATTCAACTTGTTTCCCTGGAAGCACAGCAATAATTTCCTTCAGCAGCTCATCTGGATTTAGTAAATTTGTCGTGGTCACATTGTAATGGGCCTGCAGCAAGTATTTAACACAGAGAAGCGTTTTTTTTTTTTTTTAAGCTGCTTATGACTAGAACTGTGTTGAAAGTATTTTAGATATCCAACTTTTACCAACCACAGCATTTAAATTTCAAATTATGTCTGTTATGTCATCCTTTCAGGAGTAGAGGCTAGCAGCATAAAGGAAGTCTCTCAGCTACTGGAGTAAACTTTAGTAGATATTTAACAATTTAAATAGTTTAGAATATTTAACAAAAGACTTGACAAGATTCTGTTACACAAGTTACTTGGTACAACTGCCTCGGTCACAGGGGAAGAAAAGGAGAAACAAAAACTGCAGAACATCTGAGGAATCTGTTACACATTTACTGGAAATGTTTGCCCTTCCCAGCAAGTTTAATGGATATGGAGTCAATACTTAGCTTAGAATATGTTTAGTTTCTGTCGATGAAACTAGTACTTTGAGATAATATCTGTTATCACTGCAGGCACATTACACAATTTATTATTGACAATGGAGCTGTTTTGTATGCCTGCATTCTTCCTGTCTCCCAAACTATATAAAAATATACCTACACTTTCACTTGGCTGAGGTTTGAACTTACCTCACCCACACTGATGAGGTTTAAGTCCTGTGAATAAAGTGATTTCTTTCACCCTAGAATAACTGAAATAAATCTTTGCAGTATACAAAATGGAATTAGCCACAGCATACTGGTCAAATGTGCTTTCTACTAAGGAGGTGCAGAAAGTGTTTTCAATGAACGTAAACAGGGATGGGAGGCTCAGGACTGTTAGGTTTGTGTTCTGATAGTCCTGGCTGTAATAGGTTGCACTCACTCACAGAACCACAAATCAAAGTACTTACTTTCTACTCTCATTGTCACTGCCATTACAGAGCCATTTGTGGGTGGGCCTGCAGCACACACTGGTGCACATTTGTGTGACATCATCGTGATGCACTTGTGAATGCATGTCAAAGCTCTCTGTGCATGCCCCATGACATCATGTTGAACGGCCTTATAATGGCGAAACGCCGGGTTTCAAGCCTTTTTGGTAAACCTTGAAGACCCAAGATCTTCAGCTCGGGCAAGATCAGCTCTGTAGGACTGATCCGAGGGCTTATATCCATAGATCTACAACACCACACAACGAGGGATCCAAGATCCCCACAGCTCACGTAGCACACCCAGAGGAGCAATGAATGAAATAACTGGCACAGCTGATGCTCGTTGGAGTTTTATAGCTTCCTTGTAACAGTTGACCCAGTTGGAATGCTGGAGCGTTAACCCTTCCTGTCCCAGTTTACAGGAGACCCTCAGAGAATGGGTAAATTCCCTGTGTTGTGGTTCTACTTGTTAGTGAGTGCAACCAATTACAGTCAATACTATTAGAGAATGAACCTAACAGTCATGGGCCTCTAAATTCTATATGCATTCACTGAACACACATTTGGCACATCTGTCTTCTACACATCTCATAGCAGTTTCCAAGTCTCCCAAAGCAAAGCTCTCCCTAAATTTATCTTGTACAATATTCTTTTTCTCTGTGATACATGAAAATTTGCTGCCCCCAAAATTATTTCCCTCTGTTTGTAAAAGGCAAAATTTGGAAAGCTACTTGTAGATCAAATCCAAATGAGAGTCAGCTTTAACAACCATCAACTTTTGAAATTCAACGGTAGAAATTCAGACACATCTGAATACTTCCACATTACTAAATGACTCTTGTAATTTACATTGATTGGCCCATATAAAAACCTGACAAAGGCCTAAATGTCCTACTAACTAGTGGTGAACAATAATGCGTGGAGAGCATTTTACGGCCCAAGTTTAAATTTAGGGCTCTTTGGGAAAGTGTAAGGAATACACTGCCAGAGAATATTAAAGTAGAGAGAAAAAGATACTTCAGTTTTCGAACGTTTTTAGACAATTCTTTAACATTTCCATATAGAAGTTCAAATGGAGTAGGCTGCAATTGGATTCAACCAGATCACTGAATTGTAAAGTCACAGTTCCTTTCCATTTATACAAAAATATTGTATATCGTTCCCCCACTTTACTCAGGGATGGAGATCTGGAATAAAGAAATACCAGAGGAGTGGTGTGGTGCCTTTAGCATGCTCTTAAAATTTCTCAAGGGCCATTGTTCAAGAGTTTTGGAATTTAGATATGAAAGAAATACAGCATATTCTGGCCTTAGACTTAACATTTTCTCCTAAACTCTCTTTATAGCAGTTTCTAAAAGATGAGCCAATTACCAGCACTGCTAGAACTCTGTTAAGCTTTTTATTGACTGCTGCTCATCAGGTTATGGTCCAGGGATAGAAGAACTTGCATCAATTTATTATTCAACATTGGTATTCTCGCCTTAATAGAGAAAACGGAGCACATTTTCTTCCAGCACAGACAAATGCAAGGCCAAACCTCAGATTCCACTTACTATACAATCTGGTGGCCATTTTGAAAGAAAACTTGAAGGAAAATTGACTCCAACATTCCAGATCTTCCTTCTTTGAACATCTGGTTATATTAAATACAGATTCGTGTCTCCTGTCTCCCTTAACTTGTATATTTGTTATTTTATTACCTGCTATTGGTTTCCTAGTTCCTAAAGTCAACAACATTGTTGGCCATTGTTTTACCATTTTATTGTACTGTAAAGATCTATTTTGGTTATAAAATAAAATATACAAAAAGAAAAGCTCCAAGGCTGTTTTCCCTTATATATGTATACAATTCCTTTTTGTGCCGCAGAGACAAAAACAAACAAACAAACAAACAAAAAAGAGCAACCCTGAGCTAAAATATTGAGTTTTAGGGAAAAGCTCCTTGATTTTGCTCACAACACCTTTGATATTTTATCTGTAAAAATGATCCCACCTGATGATTTAGCAAACCTACCCTTAACTTTCTTGGTCCATCTTTTGCCGACCCTTTCTTTTTATTTGGTGTAAGCATTGTAATCATTTTATCCAGGCCTCTTTCTAGGCTTCCAAACATTTTGGCTCCTTTTCTTTTTTGACCACTTTCCACATGAGCCTGGTTCAAATTGACTTCAACGGAGCGACACCTGTCTCATTCAGAGATAGCAAGCACAATATTGTTTTTAGTAGATGGAAATTGGTTGTTTTAGATGCAACAACAAAATTTTTTATCCCTTTTGTGGGAAGGGCGGGAATCAGAGGGACTGACAGGCCCAGAGAAAAGACCTGCTGTGAAGCAGTAATTTGGAATTTTGAAAGCGAATCATATATATGCTCCAATTCTCTAGGGGCACAAGAGTGAATTTTAATTATGGAAAACAGGAATACATCCAAGACTACTGGAGTGTGTAATGTTGAGGGTTTTTTTCTCCAGCCTTCTAATACTTGTTGGTACATTGCAGGAAAGGATTTAAATAAGTTACAACAGAACAAACAGATACGACTGCAAAGAGCTTTCTCCAACAATACAAGGATTAAGATTCTACAATAGGCTACCTGAATATGCTTCAAATAACTGGACATTTACCTTCTCTCTGGGCTAATGACTCCTGCTGCCAATTCATCTGGTTTTGTGAGGGATGGTAGCTTAACTGGGGTCTCACTGATGGTTTGACATCTCCCTGCAAGAAGCAGCAATCACATTTCGTAAGAAGATTTAGAAGGACGCCTAAGGATCTCTTCTTGGTCCTGCACATCATAGGTGGTAACAAAACAAGGTCATTCAAAGGAAGTGACTTTCTCTGGAAGGGACTGTCAAAGTTACAGTTACTTTGATGTCTGGGATGTTTGTGAATTCTTGAAGTTGAACTGAGGGCAAAGAGTGTAGTCTGCACACGTTGCTGTAAAAGCAGAAGGCTGGATTTGAACCTGCGAGATGAACAAATTACAAGATGAGCAATTCAGACCAAAGTACACTAGAACATGATCCAAGAGCTCTGACTTCTAAAAACAGCCAAGGATCCAATCAAATGTGACTATTTTTTCACTCTGGAGCAATGCCCTGCACCACTCAGCTAAGATAAAGACACCTGGACAGGTATAATTAGGAGAGAGGCAAAAGCGACAGGTTTTTGCCTCCCAAAGGGAGGGCAGCAACCACAATGGGTCCAAATTAATACCCACTGTTGCTAAATTGATATTGGAATCATAGGGGGAAAATAAGAGATACTGATCAAGTCATTGCCAAGGGATGAATCAGGGTAATTCATTTTGACATCAGGGTTGGTGCCTTACCAACTAAATATTGCCTCTGAGGGAGCATCCCCATGCACATTTTGCCCTGAACTGAAATCGGATTTGGGAGGGGCCATCTCCATGCATTTTTGATTTGGTCCGATTTTCTTAGACCAAATTGCCCAAACTAGGACCAAACTGTTCTCACCACAGTTTGGGTGATTTGGTCTGAGCAGAGCCTGTGCATGGGGGCGATCCCGGGCTATCCGTGGAGCAGATTGACTTGGTTTTTCTTCCTTTTCCACAGCAAGCAATTCCCCCCCCCCCACCATCTGTGCATGATCACGGCAGGCAGGGAAGAGGCTTGGTTCCCAGGTGAAGGAGAGGTACACAAAACAGCTCAAGTGCATGGGGATGGCAAGATTTTGGCTTCAGTCCCACACAAGTGAGCCAGTCCCGCACCAAACCACTTGCATGGGGATGCGGCCTGAGAATTTAAGGAGACATTTTAGGCTGCTAAGTCTGTTCCATAGCTCCCCCCTTGAATTCACCTGCACTGGCAGCTGACTCTCCTCTTGCCTTTTCTCCAATTTCTACCTTCCCCTCTGTCCAGAATTCACACATTTTCTGACGAAAGCAATGCTTATAAGTTAAAAAGTATTTTTTAAATATAAAATTGCACTGTAGCAATTTGCCTCTGCTACTTCCCATAGTATTATTTTAGCTTTTATTTTTAGCTTTTCCTCTCAAAAATATTTGCATCTTTGACCCTTCAGTCTTTCCTGAATATCACTTGACCAGCTTAGGCCTGTTAAACCAAATCCAAAGCATAAAGATCCAACTAAAACAAGGGAACTTCTAGACGAAATGTTAGGTTTAGAGGAGTTCCTGTAATGACAAAAATAATCCAGAAACTGCACAGAAAAAGTGACATTCAAAAGAAAGAAATCCTGAAAAACCTACTTAGCTAATGGAAGATGAGCATTGCCCACCAGCCAAGCAAAAGAATCAACTATAAATATTGGGGGTAAAACCAAAATATGATGTCAGAAATATTCTGACAATATATTCTACATGTCACTTTTGGCAACCAAGGACTTCAAGATACAATTGGGGATGTGCAGGTATATTTGTAACATTGTACGAATTTGCACATTCGTACACTAGTAGAATGTTAGGACATTCATACATTAACACAAATGTTTTCGAACATTTGTACAAACTGGGGATACATATCTGATATGCAGATACTTATGCATTCATATAGGATACACAACCAATACTTATGCATTGGTATAGGATATATATCTGACATGTATGCATTTGTATAGGATCCATATGCAGGATCCGTATGCATTTGTATCAGATATTCATATGAATACATTTGTATCAAATAAAATCCTACCACACTCAAAGGGGATCTATTTGAACATTTTTTTAACATTCATTCCGAATTGAATGCCCAAAAAACCCCATTTGTGCACATCCATAAACACAATGATTCAATTTTTTTTTACAAACAGCTGATTTATTTATTTATATTTATATCCTGTCCTATACCCGTAGGTCTCAGGACGGGTTACAAGTTTTAAAACAACAAATTAAAACTATGATATCCATACAAAGATTTAAAATATCCAGCACATTTAAGAACGTATACTAAATATTAAAATACTAATTCTGTGAACTGAGTTCAGCAACCTCTTGCAAGGATGTTAAAACAGTTCTGCCAATACCCCCCAGCCTAGTCTCTGGCAGCAGTTTAAGCCTTTATATTCCCAACAGCCCTTCCTTTCTGTTTGAAGTCATACCTTCAGGAGGAAGAGCTCGATTTGGAGTGGTCAGCACTCCCTTCTCATCGGGTCCCCAGCTTGGCATCTTTGGAGGAAGAAGCAGAAATGGCTCCAGCTTTGCTTCAGCGTGGAGACCAGCATTTTCTTTGTCAGCGTGTTTCTTTGACACTCCTTTCTTTGGCAGAGGAAGCAGAGGTGGTGTGAACTCACCACCCGCCAGGAGTAACTGAGGTTTTAAAAACATACATATATATTGATGAAGGGAATCTTTATTTTTGCCAAGTCACACCCTGCAATTAGTAATCTGTTTCTCAGGTTATAGATCAAGCTATCCCAGATGCAGACGATTTTTCAGTAAAATGATGTATTATGCATACACCCCGCTCGTCAGCTTCGTTACTGAACTAATCAAGCAACTGGTTGGATCTAGCAGAGCATTTCAGTTGTGTTCATTAAACAAATCCTATTTGCAAACATTAAATAATCATTTTTCTTTAATTCCTCACATCAGGCTTTTATTTAAAACATGTTTTCTATTGCGCCTTCCTTTAGAGATACTGTGCAGGGAGAATTCCAGAGTGTGAGCAACAATATAGAAAAGGCTCTGTTGTGGAATGCTGAAGATGAGACAGAAGGCCTTTTTACACTTACCTTTGCGGTAAAGATGGAGGGAATTCCCACACGTTGCACCTGCATGTTGTGGAGCCACTTTTTAAAACAGAAATGGCTCTGCACATATAGGCGTAGAGCAAAACTGCTCCACGCTTATACTAGCAGCAGGGCTAGTACAGACGCCCAACACATTCCACAACTTTGCTTCCCTGGAATGGGAGACAAAGTGCAAAAAGGCCTGAGTAACTGGCCGCAACAACAGTGAACTTCCTGATCTAGAACAGGAAAGGTGACTTAATATGGGCCCTAGTTCCAAGTTGGGTAGGGCTTAGATGCTGAGCACAGAACTTTGAATCTGGTCCAGATAACAGGTGTTATCTGGGTATGAGCTCATGCCTCACTCCCAGATGTCTGTATTTTGAACTAACTGGGGTTTCTAAACCAGATACAAGGGTAGCCAGTACATGGGCCAGAATGGCTAGGCTATCTCTGTCTAGGTCCTTTTATACACACTCTTACTAGTCTCTCATTGCAACAAGAAGCAGAACTCTTAATTCTGTGATCCTTTAAGCCCCAGTTGATTTCTTACACAATCATATCAAATATTAAGGGTTCTCAACTATTTCATTTGAATCCTGTACTTTGTGATCACTATTCTAAAACTGAATAGTGCCATATTAACACGCACACCCCCAATAAGCCCTCCTCACATATTAAATTTATACCAATAATATAGTGTCTCATGAGCCTTGGATTAGAAGCAGCATAAATAATATGTTTTCCTCACATTCTTCCTCTGGAAGTCAAGGGCTACTTTCATTGCCCTCCTCTTGAGATATGGATGAGACAGCTGCTTAAGTTCAGCAATGCTGGAGTATGAGATGCTGTTTGGTGAACCATACAAAAACTGCTTTATGGACACAATATGCTTGCCCAATTTTGTCGGATGAGTCTCTATTGATATGCTGGATAGCTACTGCCTTTCAGATAAGATAAGGTCCTATCCAGAACTAAAATCCAACCAAGTATTCTACGATTTAGTTCTACTCTTAGAACCAGACACTGCCTACTATCAAGCTCTCATCAAAAAACTTGATTTTGCTCAAGTAAATGAAAAACAGAAGGCCTTCTTTGGAAAGCCTCTCACCACTTGAAGCCAGGCTGATGTTCACAGTAGCTGGGATTTGGAGCCAGGACTTGGCTGTTCACCCAAGCATTCTGGAAAATAATGAATTCATATTGCTGTTCAGATGGGAAGGCGTACAGGCTATGTGAACTAGTTTGTTATTTTTGAGTATGGTTATGGATGTACCTTGTTGGAAAATCTCAGTTAATAATTACATAAGAAATGAGGCAATTTTATGAAGAACAATGTCTAAGTAGTAGAGTGTTTGTCTTCAAAGCTTCTCGCTATTTCTGTTGTTCTTATGAGACACCATCTTGTCAGCTTCAACTCATGGTAATTATGTGAACACCTGCATGAGGTCTTCTTGGCAGAAAATGGAAGTTATTTGCCATTACATTCTCCTGGCAATATGCTGGGGATCAAACCTGAGATGTTCTGCTTTCCAGGCACTTGCTGTAACATTCTATTATGACCTCTTGCCAAGATGTGTATAGGCCCAAGTTATTTAAAGTTAACACATTCTCCTTCATATGAAAACATATTTTAAGAACAGTCTGCATTTGAGAGTGAAAGACTGTTAAGTAACTGACAGAGAGCCATTTTCCAGTACCTGCTTTGGTTTAGGTGTATTGCATGATACAGGCTGAGTCTCTTCATCAGATGTGAGGAATTCCATAGATCCAAGCATGCCTTCCATTTCATTAGCGTCTGGATCATCATCATACACCAGAGCCTTTTTAAACTGTTGAAAGAATTTTTTGTGACCACCATTATATCAAATCAGTTATAAAAGCATTCATGGCTCATTCTGAAGCTCTTTGGGAAATTACCCAAACTGGTATGGTACCCCTTGTATTGGGTTTTGTTTTGGGGATGGGGGTAACAATCCTTCCACATCAGTGAACTAAAATAGTTCAACATTTATTTGACTGAACAAGTTATCTGTGCCCTGCTCTCATCAACCTTTATTCAAGCTTTTCGCCCCCATATAGCTGATGTAGAAATTAACAGCAGTCAACCCTATTTGGTCTTTAGTGAACACTGTAGGGACAGACAATCCCAAAGTAATCTCTTTTCATTTTTATTTAATACTGTGCATTTTATTTAGAAGGTCATCATCATTCAGCAAGTGTTCCCTCGTAGACCAAGATCTGCTTCATTTTAGTTACTACATTAAAGACATAACATTAGCTTGTTACTACAGTGCCGATTATCCTTTAATCCTACAGCTGGATGTAACACTATATTATTTATTTATTTATTATTTATATTTCTATCCTGCCCTATATCCAAAGGTCTCAGGGTGGATATTTTTTGTGTTGTATCAAAGGCCCCCTCTGCAAAGGCCATATACTGGCCCATGGAGAGGGTTCAAGGCCTGTCTTCCACACACTAGTTCAGACCAGTACAGTCCTTGACCCTCCCACATAGCACACTTTTATCCATACAGGGTTAAGCTGTGGACTGGAATAGGGCACCAAAATGGATCCCTATCCCAGCCCTGTGGTACACTTCATCAAAGTAGCCCACAACTGGACTACTTCAATTATCCCAGACTACCAAGGACTACTCTTGTAGCCTAGAATACAGCAGGGGTGGGGGAAGTGATTTTTGGCAGCAGACAAGGAAGTGCTGCCGGAAGCCAGAATGCCTCAGAAAAGGATCCATCCAGAAACATTGATGGGGCCCAGCCTTCAAAGTCTGTGGCTGAAGCTAACCAGCACAGGATAGCCCATGCCATGTGGAAACTGCCAAAGTGGTAGCCGTGTTTTAACATACCTTCTGTTCTTTAAACGGGGTAATGCTATCACATTCTGCCATTCCAGTAGGAATCCTTAGACGAATTGGTTTGCCATGAGCCTTCTTAGATTGAAGCAAGAGGTACATTGCAGTCATATGGTCATATTTCCACTAAGAAAAAAAAAGATTCAAATGTGTCTGGCACAGCCCTACAATGTAAACTCTTGTTAGCTCAAGACCTTAGATGCCATCACCCTCAAATAGACCTGTTACCTATTAGAAGATGGCATGGATCTAGTTACTGTGTATCTTTAAACAATTGACTACCCTTGACATGTTGCTACACTTTTCTTTCTAGGTTCAAAATCCATCCTCAGAGGGTCTTCCTCAGAAGATTCACCAACACAGTCATTGCTAATCTAGAGATAATTAGATAGTTTAAGCATGGACCTTGTGGTGAGCCAGCATAAAGACAATGTAAAATTTCAGTTGCAGATCCCCCACAGGGACACAACCAATAAGCAAGCCACTGTTTCTAAAGAGAGCCAGGATGTCACACAAGGAAGACAGCCCCATGTTGTTTTCAGAAGAGGCTGATATAATTTACCTTTCACTGTCCACCGACCAAAACTAGATTCAATTTACTGATGACCTCATCCATAAACCCACTTGAATGAAAGCAGGCTTAGCTTAGCAAAGATTTAAATACCACCAGGAGCTCACAAGAAGGTCTACCTTCAGAGTATGTTCAGAACACACTATTAGTAATAACAATTTGGCTATTACCGACTATGAAATGGATCTACAACAGTCTACCAATGATGTTTATAATGCTATCTATGACAAATTTAATGTCAAAACCTGGATCAAGAAATCAAAGATATCTTTGCACTCAGCATTGTATCAAAGATCTCACTAAACAAGAACTTGGCAGTGTTACAAGAGAGTATTATAGATCACCTCAAAAATATAAATGTGCATCCTCAAACCGCAGGGACACTCCTATTTGACACCAATAAAGGAAGAAGCTAGTCTGCACAATGCCAGAAGTTTTTCCCCAATCTGGACTCAGTGGGTATTCTCACTTGCATTGTTGCTGGATGGAGAAGTAAAATATCAAATAATGATTTAACTGACTTTCTCTGCAAATTCAGAACCATATTTTTGCAAGAAACCTGGCTATTTGTCATGGATCCTCATATTAACATGCCAAAATTTCTCACACAAACTAAGCCAGTAGGTGGCCTTGTAGTATTGGTTAATTCAGAACTAAAGTGGTAGGGTTTCATATTTGGGAGTTATTTTTGATTAATATTTCCCAGGCTATGACTCATAACAAAAAATCATTTTTAACATTCCTGATTGCCACCTTGCATCTGATCTGCCAGAATGTATGTTCTTTCCTGTTCTCATTAGGACAAGCCTTCCATTTTCTAAATAATATTTTCTTGCTTTCAATGACACACTGGTACCCTCTTGGACTTAGTAGTCCCCTTTCCTTCTTTTTAGGTATGCATTCTATTTGAGCCTCCATTGTATTTGTAAAAAATATTCATGAATCCTGGAGTGACTGGACTTTAACTTTCCAATTCCCTTTTTACTAGGGGGACCACAATGAAAAGGACTAGATTCATGTACGGTACATATTACAGAGTTGGGTGGGGAACTAGTCAATAATAAGCTTACACTGCCTATTAAATCTTTTTGCTTGAATGTATTGATTAATTCTCCCTCAGCAAAGTACTATGTGCGTAATTCCAACCTTCCTCACTTTCCCAAACCAAATGCTGCCCAGTTCCTTTGGCTTCCCCACAGGGATAAGTCTTAAAGCTGCTCTGCAACCTTCTTAATACAGTATGGTTCCATCCCAGTGCAAAAGCAACCCATCTTTCTATACAAGTTTGGCTTGTCCCAAAATGTCCCCCACTTATTAGACATAGCCTCCTCTCCAAAGCATCACTGGTTCTTTGATATTCTGGGCTTTCCCTCCTTAGTGCCATTGACTTACATTGCTAAACTAGCCTCTGTATTCCCCTTAACGCATAGTTTTCCAAAGGTGTCAAATGTGCAGGAACCAATCCATAATTTTATGCAAGAAATGGCTATACCCGGGAGTGATTTTGATAGATTTCAGAATCACCATGAAATAAGCTGACGTTTGAAAACCCTAACTTATGATGTACCAAATATAAGAACCACAAGGTTTTCTTGTAGCTTTCTTTCATGCTAATGTTCCTGCTTGAGACTAACATAGAAACCCTCTGCTTCTTGCAAGAGATTCTTGAGAATACTCTGTATGAGAAATTCAAAACATTTGTCTTTTTTCTCTTTCTTAAGAACTTTGGCCCCTCATAAGGTCAAGAAATGGATATATTGTTGCTCTTTCAGATTCAAGTGTGTCCATCGATTCCTCACTCACTCACAGCCAATATGATCACAGATTTCTGTGAAATTTACTTTCTGCTTAAAGCCTCCAAAGCATTAATTTTGTAATTGTAAAATAGTCTGTACTTTTGAGTCAATGTGCCATGAAATATGCAAATTCTTACCATGAAATAAGCATTTGATTGCCACATAGATGCTGCCTGAGTAGCAAAAATTTAGGTTTGCAAGATCTTCTTAAATGACCCAGAAAGAATTCTGCGTGCCACTGGTAAGCCAACAGATTTGTAAGAAGATAATTTCCCTATGTTGTTAACTTTCAAATTATGTTCGAAGAAACTACAGTGGTACCTTGACATACGAGTTTAATTCGTTCCGTAACCTTGCTCTTATGTCAAATCGCTCGTATCTCAAAGCAATTTTCCCATTAATCCATTCCAGCTCCCAAAACACCACCTCAGTTGTTTTTGTTATGTACTGTACTGTATTTACATACTCGTATCTCAAATCTTGCTCTCATCTCAAAGCAAAATATCACTCGCTCGGCGGCTTGTATCTCAAAACACTTGTATGTCAGGGCACTTGTATGTCGAGGTACCACTGTATGCTTTATCTCAGAAGGACGCAAATGCCTAGAAGGGTCATAGGTTCAACACCCATTCACTTTTCCAGGAAAAGATTTGACAATGCATGTCTCTATTCTCGCCAGCCAAGATCCAGTTGATCTTTCTTTTTCTGTAAGCGCTCTTCAACAGGATTAGTAAAGTGAACAAAATTCTCAGAAGGGACCCTCAACTTTCCTCTCCATAAATAAGATGATCTGCAGCCATCCCTTGCGTAATGCAAACTGTGAATAGCACTGATACAGTTTTACAAGGGAAGCAAAGGAAAGCTAGCAATTATCATAGAATCATAGAATGGTAGAGTTGGAGGGGACCTCCTGGGTCATCGAGTCCAACCCCCTGCTCAAGGCAGGATCTCCTAAACCATCTCAGACAGATGGCCGTCCAGTCTCTGCTTGAAGACCTCCATCGAAGGGGAACCAACCACCTCCCATGGCAGCCTGTTCCACTGGTCGATCACTCTTACTGTTAGAAATTTTTTCCTAACATCTAAACTAAATCTTTTCCCCTGCAGTTTCACCCCATTGTTTCTAGTCCTTCCTTGAGAGAGTGAGAACAGGGCTGATCCCTCTGCCTTGTGACAACCCTTGAGGTATTTGTAGACAGCTATCATGTCTCCTCTCAGTCTTCTTTTTGTTAGACTAAACATTCCTAGTTCCTTAAGCCGTTCCTCATAGGACATGGTTTGCAGACCGTTCACCATCTTGGTAGCTCTCCTTTGAACCTGCTCCAGCTTGTCAGTGTCTTTTTTAAACTGGGGTGACCAGAACTGGACACAGTACTCCAGATGAGGTCTGACCAAGGTAGAGTAGAGGGGGATAATAACTTCACGTGATCTGGACTCTATGCTTCTCCTAATACACCAGTAATTACATAGCCTTCCCTAACACAATTAGCATATTGCAATGGTTTCCAGAAACAGAACCACCATGTTATGCAATGAATGACTATACTAAGCTTGGTTTTAGGAGAACCTAAGGTGATAATTCTTTGTTTTTGAACTATCAGAGCCCAAGGGAAAATGGATTTAAGATAGAACCTAAGTGAATTTCAAATTTAAAATATTGTTCACAAGCAAATCTTCATGATCAGACATCACTTTTAAATATCTAGCATTTAATCAGAACATCTTTCTTGTGCATACTCCACTGCAGAGCAATATAGTGGGTTTTTTTTCCCAATTTGACTAGTAAAAATGTAATTTGTTGTTAATTTGACTATAAAATGCTCATATAAAACTGTTCCACCTGCCTGCATCTTACTGCCTGACAGCAGCGAAAAAAAAGTATGGTTAAATATGTTTCCCTTTTTCATAGGGAAATCTCCTAGTTATGGAAAGTTTTCTTTGAATGTTGCATCTGGTCAAGTGTTTGGTTCACTGAGCCATATAAGAATCTGATGTACCTTGGCTAATACATCAGGTGATTTATGTTTGTAGCAAACCAACTGTTTTAAGTTCTAGTTTTCCAGCTTGGTGTCTTTGTGGAACCCAGTCTCAAAAACAAGTTTAACAAGTTTAGCTCCATTTAAGGCAGGCAAGAGAAAAGCAGGTCAAAGGTGAAAGATAAAGAAAGGCACACGAACAGGAAAAAAAGAAATGCTGTGGGTATGGATACAGCAGGTGAGCTGTACACAAAGTTCCAATGTGCTGTTGTCCTGTAAGACGAGTTATTCAGACTGGAAAAAAATATAGTTAAGATTTATATTGAGCCAACTGAACCGCTATTGTTTTGTCAAACGTTTCAGTTCCAAGACTGACTTCCAGCCTGAGGATATGACAGCATAACATAACTGAGCTCCAGTATAACTGCTACCTCGGTAGCTTTAGAAGCTTGTCCTTAGTCACGTGCACTTTCTATGCAAGCTTCTAAGATTCTAACACTGCAAAACGACAAGAATCAAAATGCTTTCAATCTGGATCTGAAGAAAAAAGCTCAGGCAATGTCATAAGGCAGTGATTCCAAACCTGGGCTACAGGTACCCCCAGGAGTACAAACCAGGACACTTAGGAGCACACCAAAGAATTGAATAATGGCGAGGAAAAAGCACATATATCAACAGTGTGGGACAGCAATATTAATTACAAACATTTTATTTAATATGAAGGGTACAATTTATGGAAATGGGCTGCCAAAGCGTAAGCAAGTGAATCCTCGACATAAAAGTATTTGGAAAGGTATTTTTTGGAACAGTGTGAAAAACACTGGGTCCTGGTTCTCAAAATTTTACTAATTTCTTTTAAAACATTTAATGAGAAAGATTCCGTCTAAGAACAGAATATAAAATGCTGGTTTTTAATTTGCAACCCTGGTTTTGTTTAATATTTGAGGCAGAGAATAAGAAGTCATTAAATGTATTTATTGGCCTCCCCCAATATTATTATTTAATGCCAGGCATTACCTCTGAAACCGCATTCACCATGCTTTTTCTGCTACACTTGTGAAACACTGAAAGTTCTGTTATGCAGTCTTCATCAAGTCGTCCAAGCTGAAGGAAAGAAAGAACCACCATGTTAAAAAATCGGTGCAGACTCATTTCAAAGAAACATTAAACCACACCAGACATATTTTTACATCTCATACTTTCTGTCGGAACTTCTGAACAGTTTTTAACTCTCTGTGCACAGCTCTATACAATTTTATGTTTAAAGATTACTTTGAATCCATTGCAACAGATATCTCTGCAATATAACCACATACAGAAAGACCTAATGATATATATAAAGTCATCTGCACAGCTTAGTTAAAGGTGAGGTGGCTCAGTGAAGAAGTCCTTGGGAAACTGGGGCAGTCCGGGGATACTCCAAGACAGAGTATCCACACTGCACGGAGACACTTCCATTCCAGAAGCATCTCTGTGCATCCTGGATTATCCTCTGCCTGGAGCTACTATGCTCCTGCATGCATCCCTCTGTACCTCTTCTGGGAAAAGAGGGCACGGTGATACAGCCACAGTTGTGCATGTAAATGCATATCTATGGATGTGCTGAAGCAATTGCACCAAGTGCTGAGTATGTTGCAGATACATCAGCTGTTGCAAGGTGCTGACACCCAATGTATCCTACCGATTATTTGGCCTTTGCTCCTAATTAAGGTGCGAAAAGGATCACAGTCCATTTCCAAATGCCTATTTGGATATGAACATCTGATCACACACACACACACACCAATATAATCAAAGTCTTATTTTGCTGGATTATTTTACAAGTGACAAGTTTTGCAGCCCAAATTTATTTATTTATCTGAAATCAGTGAGACTGTTGCTTGGTTCTGCTCAGTCTCAAAGGTTGTTAGACACTGGAAACTAGCATATCTCAGCTCGCCCTTCATGTCTGTGACTGCACTGATTTCCCAACTAAAATTGTTTTAGGCAATCTGCTATAGCTCTTGGTGATATAGAACACTGTTCCTTTGGGGAAGAAGAAAAATGAACCAAAAGTTGTTCAAATATATAGTAAACTAAAGCTAAATTATTCTAGAGTGGACAAACAGTGACACTCAATGGACAATGGCAGGACTGAGTGTAATTCCATCTGGCTGCAACTCTGTATGCAAGCATCATGTTCATGATTTTTAAAAGACTTGTAGCAGACTTTTGTTATACTGTTCCAAGGACAAGACCCTGAAGAAATATATTATACAACAAAATGAGTATAACTTATGTCAGCAGCCTACTAATGCCCAGTAACAGACCCATTAGGAAAACATGCCTTTTAGGATACATTTTAATTACTTTTTAAATGTACTTGATGAGTTTAAATATTTTATTATATTTTATGGTGAGCCACCCAAAGAACCTATTGTTATTGCATGGCTATACAGTAATTTAGTAAATAATAAATAACCTAGAAACTTCCTCGCAGCATACAGGGTTCAGTTACAGTACTTGCACTCCTAGTTACATTTTTCAGGAAGTGCTGTGTTTGGAAACTATCTGCCCAGATACATGTTGTCACTTCTAAATCAGCGGCTCTAAACCTTTATATAAGATTTATGTAACTTTTGTTGCCACTGGCCTACCGCAGACCCCCTGTGAGGCCTTTACGGACCCGAGGGTCCCTAGACCCCAGCTTAAGTACTGTTGTTCTAAATTATAAGTAAATACTTCCAAACAAGGTTAAGTGGACTGTACAGTACTGTAGTAAAGCAAAATATCTGTACACAGGATGATGGAGATTTAGGGTGTTTTTCCACTGCCACTAGAAGTACCCATTAAGTACCCATAATGGGTACAAAAATGCCATTAAATACCCATTAATGGGTACTTAATGGG
>MTQE01002560.1:13156588-13173619 GCA_014337955.1 Aspidoscelis marmoratus | reverse complement strand
GGGTACTTAATGGGTACTTCTAGTGACAGTGGAAAAACACCCTTAGTCCCTGTACCTCTGTGTAAGAAGAGCAAGCAACATGTAATAGGAAAATCTATCTGAAATGTTATATCCCTCAAGGGTGTGAAGGAGGAAATTCAGGAGGAGAAAATCAGGGAGTTACCACAGCTTATTGAAACAAAGTCCAAGTGTTTGGTGCTAGCACTAAATGGTGCTAAGAAACAGTGCCATATTCAAAGTTGACCAAGCTCATTTGGCGGCCAAGCTGGTGTGACACCTGGTACCCACTTTTAGCAGGACGTTGTACCAAAGAGAAATTATTGTGCTTTGTTTTGGCAAGCTTGGTCACTCAACATTCTATTTTTTGAGCCCAGAGGGAAGGGTTAACAGAACTTAGCCCCTCTCTCACAGACATAATATTCACAGTCTGTCAAGATAGAAAATGCTGGGCTAAAGGCACAATGTGGGATAATGACTCTTATATAGTGGGGAAAATATGCTGCATATCAAATTTCTCTTGCCTAGGTTTTCCAACATCAGTGCTATTAGTGCCAACTAAATGAAGTATTTTTAAGTGAACATACAAATATATCGACTTGTGTTACGAGCTGTATAATTATGTCTGCATACTGCTCTTTACAATCTCAAACTAATATAAAACTAATGCAAGAGAAAACAGGGCAACATACTATTTCCTTCTAGCCCACAACCTAAAAGTATATTTTAACTGGTCGCTACACAGATAGGTTAGACAAGGCTTGACAGTTCATGAAGGAAACCAATGAACCTTTCACTTTCCTTAGGAAAAGTCTTAAGTTCTTCATTCAACAGACACTTGATAAAGGACCTTGAAAGCAATTTTGGTATTAACGTCTCTCTGGGAGTGACAGTCAGCCTCATTAGCATCTCATGTGAGCCTAAGTTCAGATTAATTATAAACTTTGGGTTGCATGAATTAGTTAACTCACAGGGTATTTGCTTTGCCACTGGACAGTGAAGGCGTAGTCGTGCATGAGCCATGGATGATTTAAGAGATGTTTAACCATAATCCGTTTCTTTGGGTCCACCTAGTGGGCAAAGAGGAGGGACGAACTTCAAAAGACAGCAGCTCTAATGAATGCAAACGTGCCAAACATTCTTGAATGAAAACTGTGTAGATAAGGAGAATGTACACATTCTGCAAAGATTTTTTAGAGTGGTCCTTAAAGCCATAATATTTTACTGATCAGGATAGCAGGAGTAAACTCCTTTATCTGCAATACATTTGTGAAACTAGTGCTCAGATCCTTGGAGCTACTTTTGCATTGGTCCTTAAAAAATCAAGAAACTGCAAGATCGTGTGAGAATCTCAGAAACCACGAAGATCAGTAATTTACACTCCTGCATCAAGGATAAAAATGGGCAAATCTGGTAGAACTTAGTAATAGACATTCTAGGAATTTTGAAGCCACAAAATACCCCTCACAAACCCTTTCCTTATAGATTTTTTAGGAGATCGGGAAATAATAGAACTATATACCATCATGAACTGCACTGCATCTACAGTACCTTCTACTCTGTTGCAGAACACCAGCTGATGGCAAGTAAGTATTTTTTCCATCTTTAAAAGCCTCTCAAATGTACATTATTACTGGGCTGTCTCAAAGTTTGCAGACACAGATTTGCACCGCTTTTAAGAAATGGTATTTTAAGGTCCCTGGACTGCCTAAAACAGGAAGAGTGAGCAGCCCTGATATCTATCACTCCAACCAACAGAAGAACACTTGGGTTCTGAGAGGAAACTCTGACTATTTAAATATGTTTTTAAAATAAATCTTTTCATCTAAGTGCCCCTCCCCCAAATGCTGAGTTGCTTAGTGCTAATGTTATTAAAACAGGCAATAAACGAGTTAGCAGATATCCCCATTCCTGACAGACTGCTATTGGTGTCTAATGACTATGACAGATGATTCATCCTTCACGCCAGGGTTGCCTGACCTCAGACCTGTCACAGAAGGATGGCAGTTGCACTTCATGCCCGGGATCCATGCTCAAAGCCAGCGACAGACCAACTATCTCAAAGTTTACCAGATACGCCACTAAGAAAACAAGATGTCCGACTAGTTAGCCAGCTAGACTTCTGCTTTGATTGTGAGGGATCTTCCTTAAGGCCTAAGTATCCAGATGCCTTCACAGCAATTCCTTAAGTCACTGGGAGGGAAAACAAAAATGGGTCTTCCCAGAAGCAGGACAGGGGAAAAAAATGGATAGAACATATTGTGATGCTTCAGTGACACTGCTATAATTTCATAAACTTTAGAAAGTTACCTGGAGCATTTGATGTAGTAGTAGTACACTGCCAGGGGAGAGCCATTTAGGAGTTTCATACTTCCCCCTCTGTTGAGAAAGTGATTTTCTTAGCATTAGTTCCAGCTGGTGAATTAGTGAAACGTAGGACAGTAACTGCCTGATCCAATGATGTTTCTAGAGATCCCTACAGGCAATATCTATTACTTTCCAGAGTCAATCTCAATGCCCGCACTGAACAAGCTCATAGAAACACTCACTGGACTGAAGCCAAGTGAAAGAGCTCAGTTCAAAGGAGACAAAACATCAAATTATGGGAACATAATAGAAATTAAGGGGCATAAATGACATAATGAGTTAAGACCTCATACGAATAAACTTTCCCACAGCCTGCACAAAAGTAATCTGTTACTGTAAATCTCAGTGCATCAGTCAAGAACACTTTATCCAGTGTCCAGCAACCAAATATAAAATAAATGAGCCACATCTTAGAGTACCTGGTTTCTTATGGTAAGTTCTATGACAGAGCTAGGAATGAAGAAGAAAGAAGTATGTCATCTAGCTTAGCACCGCCTAATTACCTCATCAACGATTTTTCCAGGGCAGGGAGTCAGTTTTAATATCAGCCTAGATACTGTTAAGATTCCAGTTCCCATCAGGTGCAAACCAACATGGCCATCAATCAATAAACTGCACAGCATCTGAACAGCATTAGATTATTGCCATTTCAGGGTCACAAGGCAATGTCTTTCTGCAGTTGTTAAGGACCTCTGTGTGATGGTTTCCCTTTAACATCCTCACAGGTGTAAAAACTGCTGAATGACTGGGTGCTGGGAGGGTAAAACTGTATATGACAAAAGGCAGGGAGGTTGGGAAGGGTGGAAAAGAGTGAGAGAAAGGAGGAGAAAGGAGGAAAGATGGAGAAGAACACCTAGGAGCAGGAGTTCCAGAAATGGCAAAGCTCTGGCTGAGGAAAGGTTGGAGAACGGAAGACAGAAGGTGGAAGCCGAATAAGGAAGCGGGAGAGAAAAGGATTCCTGAGGCTGTGCCAGAGTCCCCATCCAAGGACAAGCCTAGGAGCTGGCTAAGGAGAAGGAGTGGCATTGGGGAGGGAAGGGAGTAATCTTCCTGAACTGTATATAGCTGTATATAAACAGGGTCCCTAGAGCGCTGAGCACTGTATATACTGTGCCACCTGGGCACTATTAAAGCAAGAAAAACGAACCTCTATTTGTACTGTCCCTTTTCTCGTTGCTTGCAAGTCTCACCTCCTGGGGAAATCTCAAGAACCTGTGGTGGCACTTGAACACTACATGCCACCTCACCTTGGACAAACATAGTACCTTCTTGTACAAGAAAAGTACTGTTCAAGCACTAAGGTGTGATGGTTTGAGGACCATGATGCAAAGAACTTCGGGCTGTATTTCCACCAGCAAGTGATTGCGCTACCCACATTTTATGATCAGTTTCAGCACAAGATATTTGCAAAGATTTTGCGTGATCTACAGCAGGGATCCCCAACCACCGGTCCACGGACCAACACTGGGCTGGGGGGGGGGATTTGCTGGTCTGTGCCACCACCACCACAAGCTGCCTCACCCCACCCACATCATTCCATGGAAAAGGAAGCCGGTCCCTGGTGCAAAAAAGGTTGGGGACTCCTGATCTACAACCACGGGAGCAGACTGCATGAGAAAGTACTGCAGCTGCCCCCCCGTCCCCCTAAATTTGGAACAATTTGCATGTAACATCCTACCAAAGGCAAAGACCACAGACTTCCCCATGTCACAAAGCTTATTTATTTGTCTGGCTCAAGGATGACATTGTTGGTGCGTGTTTGCAACATGGAGGTGGAGGCAGGCAGAAGGAAAACACAGCCACTAGACAATAACCAAGTTTTCCACTCTGCAGGAGGGCTGCACTCTTCATTTCACCCCATCATGTGTTCCGAAATCCACCACACGACCCTGAGAATGATACATATAGCATAAAAAGAGAAATTACACGGCCAGCTGGAATGCAAGAGAGAAAATTGCCCTGGGCAGTTTAGATTAAGTGGGTGCTTACAACTGCACAAGTGCTTGTGCAGGCCAAAGTCTTACTGGCCTCTTGTCACGCATGGGTACATTTAATATATTTCCTACAAGGCTGCCTGACACAAAATAAGAGATCTTTGATGTTCTCCTATAGGACAGTGGCATCGTTTGGCTATCAGCTAATAGAGACTGCCAAAGGACTAGCCAGGGAGAAAGGTGAAATACCAGGTGCTTTTGAATTCTAGCCTTAATCCAAGACAAGACATTCTTAATACTTCTACCAGCTTCTAGACAACTTGTTGAAGTTTGCAGGATCAAGAGAATAAGTTTCAGGAGCAATACAACGGTAGCAGTCATTGTCCTCCAAGCATCCTTCCTCAAGCATGAATTTAGCAAATGACTATGATGGCTCCTAGAATGGATGCGCAGGGGCTGCCTCCAGGTTGGAGAGGCAGGCAGGAAAGTGCTAAAAGCCATTTGCAGGGAGTCAAGAACAGGTGAAGATTTTGCCTTTGGCTTCTGCTTGAGATGCCCAGAAGCAACTGGCGGGCCATTGTGTGGATCCTGGACGAGATGGGCTATGGCCTGATCCAACAGGGCTCCTCTTATATTCTTATAGGTAACGATTCTGACAGCAAAATTCACTGCATCTTTCGGGATACGTACCACTATTTTTTTGTACAGCACCATAACATTGTCGTCATCAAATGGCAGGAACCCACAGAGAAGAGCATACAAAAGGACTCCCATACTCCAAATATCAGCCTGAGATAAGCAAAGAAAGCTTTTTAAAAAAACAATAACCCTGCAGGACAACAACATGTATAACCTCCCAATTATTCACTAGTTCTTTGTTTATATATAAAGAGCTACTTTGAAGGATGAGCTACTGTATTTTCTGGTGTATAAGACTACTTTTTAACCCAGGAAAATCTTCTCAAAAGTCAGGGGTCGTCTTATACGCCCGGTGTCATCTTCTTATACAGCAAGTATATCCCAAACTCTATATTTTAACTGGAAAGTTGGGGGTCGTCTTATACGCCCTGTCGTCTTATACGCCGGAAAATACGGTACATGAAAAATTATTGTCTATGTAGTTGCAATACTCTGCTAAGTGTTCAGTCCATGGTGCTGGGCCAGTTCACAACTCTAACCTACTCTGGCCTGTCTGATGAATCCTGTGTTGCCTTGGCAACGACCCTAGCTACCTGTATTCTCACACCTCCGTGGCCTTGGTCTTGGACAGGAAACCTGTGGGACCCAGGTACTAGATATAGCCCTGCTTCCCTTTACTCCTTGTCTTCTATTATTAATGGAAGAACTTGCTTTATGGCAGAGATGTGTATGGCCGAGATCAGGGCTTGAGGGTGGCTAGTGAGCAGTTCTGACACCTACCCATGACCCCATTTTGAGTGTCCAGGACCTTCCAAGGAGAGAATTTGAAAGGTTTCCCCTATTCTTTTCTGTGGTTGGAAAAACGGAAATACATTCAGAAAAGACTGGGTGTTCCATGGAATGGAAAGGTATTTTGATAAAACACTCAGGATATTCCAAAGGATCTTGAGATCTTTTTTCTTTTGAACTGGGAGCAAAACTCAAAATCTGTTCCGTGCACAGCCACAGTATTCAGTGTTCATTGCATAAAGAATACAAAATAATAAGTTGAGGATAATGAGAAAATACACTGAATTGATATAATGGTTTTACAGTACCTCTGAGCCAATGTAAGCTTTGCCCTGAATCAGCTCTGGGGCTGCATAGGCTGGACTTCCACAGCATGTACTGAGCTGGTAATCCAAGCCTCCCTACAAACAAGAACAAGACATGATGTAAAGTCTTCAAAAGGACACATTTGCACATGTTACTGGGCTCAAAGTGGATTTTGTCCGTTCAAAACACATGGGATGTTAAAAAGCTCAAGAAAATTGCTTTCCCAGGCCTCAGTTGAATACCTCAACTATAAGCGAGCATGATTCACACAGTTGGTTGTGGCCTGAACTCAGTGATTCCAGGCAAGAAGCAGAAAAAGAAATGTGAAGCTTGGAGAAGGAAGGCAGCAGCTCTCAGAGAAAGGCCACGCTCCCTCAAACCCAGTCCACTTTCTCTACCTTTCCTTCAATTATCACTGCAAGCTTAGAAATAAGGGAGTTACATTTTTGCCTTTTGTGAGGAGCCGGTTATGTCTGGTTCCCTTTCCCTCACAAGTAACCTCGATGAGGGGTGGAAGTTGAGAAACGACAATAGCCTCAACAGAAATGCCAGCCATGTCAACCAGAAACTGCCCCAAAGTTGTCAGGAATCTTATCAGGTGCCGTAAGTCTCTGAAGGCAGATGAGAGATGATAAACCCAAACATCACCAGAAAATGGTCCATGACAATGGGCTCACTATAAGTCTACTTATCAGTGGATTCCCTCCTCTATAGCAAAGCCCAGGTTGAGGGTCCTACAATATTAGTAGGGCTCACAACATGCTGAGACAGCCCAATGAGTTGTCATGGAGGCCATGAAGTCATCAGCCAGATTACAAGAGGCATCCTCTGTATGGAAACGGAAGAGTCTCAAGGCAGGGGAAGCGTTGGGTAGCAGAATGAACAGCAAACCAACACCTACCCTGTTCTGCCTCTCTGGTCCAACACCACAAACAATCCCTCTACCCCAGTCACAGAGCAGATAGGGCGCCTGGTGAGAAAGATTCTTTACAGGCTAAGATGACCCTCACCATACCTTACAAGTCCAGATTTATTTATTTGTTATTTATGTTTCTACCCTGCCCCATACCTGAAGGTCTCAGGGCAAATAAGAACCTTAAAATCCACCATATCAAACAAAATAATATATATTAAAACAATAAAAAACCACAGCATTTAAAATCCAACATGTTAAAAACAATATCAGTTAAAACAGTGGTGTTTACAGTGGGGGAAACATGACTGACATTTAGCCAAAGGCCTTAGCAACGAGGTGCGTCATTACCACCTTCCTGAACATAAACAGGAAGACTGGGGCTTCACCAGATAATCTTGGGTATGAAGAGGGCCTCCTAGCTAATCCAACCTCTCTGTAATACATGCCACATCAAATCATGGATGATACATGCCAGGTCTGTCCAAAATAAGTTAATAGCACCACCATGTCAACAGCTATGTTGTCAGGCATCCCTGCATTCTGAAGACTGGGAGGCAGAATAGGAATGATAGCCTTAACATGTCTAACACTCCAAATATGACATTTTAGACACTTCATAAGCACCAGCCTCCTTTAAGCCAAGGCTGAGCTTGTTGCTGTCTTCAAAAAGAAAAAAAATCATTTTATGGCTAACCAAAAATGAATTCCATGTGATACACTCACAATCATGTCACACACTTCAATATAGAAAGAAGAAGAAATGAAACTGGTTAGAGTTCAGGAGAATCCAGGCAGAACTCTGGTGGTCCAATTAAGATTTAACCAGAAATAATTAAACCAAGCATCAGGCTTGCTTTAGACTTTCTATTGCCATTAGAATAGTGACTGCTGAGCTTCATTAATTTTTTTTGTTTATAAACTCACCCTTGGCTTCGCACAGAGACCAAAATCTATCAGCTTCAGGTTGTGCTCAGCATCTATCAACAAGTTTTCCTGACAAGGGAGAATATATGTTAAGAGAAAGTAAAGTTACCAAAAACCCAACCCAGAAGTAATTCTGCACTATAAATCAAACTATTTCTGAAAAAGAGAATACAAGCTCTAGTCAGATGCTGAGGCCTGAACATAGATGTGCAGATCACCACAGGACCAGAACAAACTGGTAGTCCTTTCATAGACAAGGAGGGATCAGGTGGTAAGCAGGTTTCAGAGCCTCAGTGGCTGACCAGCTAATGGAAAACCACATGTGCCACCAGACCTGGGCTATTTAGCAAGTTGGTCCTCCCAGGTGAGGGGCAATCATGGCAGGTATGTGGAAGGGCCTGGATGAAAACCTGAAACTGTTTGCAGTCAGCACCAGAAAATACCCAGGAGGAGAGCTCAGATGGGAGAACTTCCAGACCAAACACGCAGACAGTGTACCAATGTTTCCTACAAAGGACAAAGGGGCTGTCTTCCTGCAGAGGGAATGGAAAGCACACTGAAGACTAAGACTCCGGCTCATGAATACAGCTGAAAGCTAAGCTAAAGCAAGGTTGGCGTGACAAGAATGCAACTTGGACTTAGGGATGGAAGATTAGTCTAAAATGCCACCAACCAGTCATTGCAAGGGGAATGGAACACCTTCTAACTTTTTCTGGAAACTTTTTGTCTCCTTTCAGTAACTGAAACAGTTATTTCTATGAACACTGAATACTGCAAATAGAAATAAGGAAGCAGAAGGTGTGAAAATTATATGTACTTATTTTTTATAGTTTACATTTCACTGTGAAGTTTTATAGACACAGAAGACTTACCGCAGACTAAGATGCTCTGTCAGCTGTACTTTCTAATATCACAGAATTAAAACTAAGTAGCATCAGATAGAAAGAGCCAAGGACAAAATGGCTGCAAGGCTGTAGTTCACGTAATGATGTGAACTAGGCACCTAATTTTTGAGCTACCGGGTTTCTGTACAAATCCATTAAGAAAGCTTGTGTTATCACAGCTATTACACCCAGTGTTTCTTTTTTTTCTGTAGAAACTCTTACTACCTTTCATACTTACTGGTTTGAGATCCCTGTGGGCATAGCCCTGACTGTGGACATACGCAATTGCAGCTACAATTTGGCGGAAAAAGATACGTGCTTCTTCTTCAGTTAAGCGATCTTTGGAAATTATGTAATCAAATAACTCTCCTCCAGGGCAGTACTGCAGAGGACATGAAGATAAGATGGTGAAAGGCATTAGCTTAACTTAGACATCAATAAAAGCTTTTAGGTTTTGTTTTGTTTTTTAAACTAACAGAGCTTTAGAAATTCCTGGTCATCTTTTCAAGCCTATAATGACCAGCTCAACCTGTGAGTTCAATACTGGACACAAAAGGAACCCACTAACTATATTCTCAGGCAATTCTGGTACAATGCAGTATGCCACAGATTGTAAGATGCTGTGGCGGAGTCTACTATGAAGCAGTGCTGACTTTACAAGGATATACCATCAATCTTGTCATGTGCACAGGATGCATTCTGTAGATGCAACAAAAAGGGATTGTAGAGAAGCAGGAGACCAACTTTCAGGGCATAAGAAAACATTTGCATGAAGAAAGTAAGTTATAAATGAGATGCAGCTATTTTTAAGGTTTGTTCATTTAACTACACCTCCATCAATATCTGGGAGGACCGTTAGGAGCACTACAACGCTGTAAAACAATTTACAGGGATGTAAAAAAAGAGTTGACCACACCAAGCTGAAGCAAAGGGACTATTCTTTCCCATTTCAAAACATCTTCTGCACTCAGCCTTCACCATTGCTCCTCTTCTCTTCCCTGTAAATTTAGCCCATTTCCTAATATCCCTGCATTGCTGCAAAAAATTGCTGGCAAAAAAGTCTCAGTCAAAGGAAAGCCCCCGTTGTGTGATCACAACATAGATTTCTGAGTACTTCTAGCAGAAGAGGATAAAAATTGTTATCAACAGAACAGCATTCTGGTGATCAGCACCAGAAGTTCCTGATTGAAGAACTTGGGTAAAGTAAAACTGAGCTATGGTATCAATTAAGGTTTTGCATAGTTTACAAAGGCAGTTTGGTATAAAGAACACAAAATCCTATTATCTTTCAAAAAAATCCTCCCAAATACAAGGTGACAGAAAGGTAGTATCTCCATGTCCTACAGCACTAGGTAACTATCCACGATTATTCCTTTCTTTTAGCAGCTCCTGCTGCAAAGTAAATGAGCTTTCCTCCTGCTCTGAGTCAAATGTATCCTAAGCCTGACATGGGAGACAATTCCTGGAGGAAAGCTTAACACAGAGATAATGATTGTCTCTTAAATGTATATCTCGGTATACAGTTTTGACATTTTTTATGTTGCCTCTTCTCTTATGCAACTCAAATTGATACATATACGCTCACAGGAGGTTTCCCATTCAGCTAGGACCTGTCTCGCTATGGACTTCATCAAGATGAAAGCACTTATACTTTCAGATCATACATCCGATTTTGGTCTAAAGCAAATCTCAAAGCCAAAATAAGGTTTCACGTCTTACTTCTAAAACCATAAATATCTTCTTTGGTGTCTCAATTACATGGTATAACCGGCAGATGTTTTGATGACTTAAACTCTTTAAAGCTTCAATTTCTGTTTTGACTCGTGGCAAGTCATCCTAGAAGATGAAAGACCAGCATTGGTTCTAGATGACTTCACATCACAACCAACGGAAGGCATTCCATTCCATTCCATTTTTATTTATATACCGCCTTTCCAAAAGAAACTTTTGCCCAAGGCGGTTTACAACAAATGAAGAAAAAATACAAAGCAAAATACAGTCATTACAACAAAGAAATATAATCAACAACTTAAATCAAAAACAATTTTTTCCCCAAGCAATTTGCATAAGTCAAAAATATATTGCATATTATAACAAAGAAAAACATTATATTACACAATAGTTTTTTTAAAAAAGGCTGGCTAGAGGCTGCTTGGCCTTTCTCCTCCATTCCCTCCCTCAAATACACTTGCAGGAGGCTGGGGCTGCAGAAAATGCTCCCAGTCCGACCTGGAGGCTGGCTGAAGGCTGCTTCCATGATCTTCTCCAACTGCTTCATTGGTATTTCTCTTTCTCTTACATATTCTTTTGTAACATGTTTATTATATTAAAAACATCCCAAGGAGTAAATATCCATACTGAGAAGGAAATCTGGTGCAATGGCTGCTGCATTTTTAATTTCAGGTGCTTTATAGGGAAGCAAACCTAGTGAGCACCTTAACAACAGCTAATTTATCAATATTGGATGAAAACTTGCACTAAAGAAGAAAAGCAATGAAGAACCTGAAACGCACAAATGAGATAGGAGACTTAAAAACTGAGAGCAGAACCAACTTGAAGTGAACTAACCAGTCATGGCTGAATCTGCATATACCATTCATAGCCATCATTTTGGAAGCAGGCAAAAACAGTAATTGGGTAAAAAATTCTCCCAAAATGCTCCTTGAAGTCCTTGGTATTTTAAGGCCCAAAGCACTACATAGAATTTGACAGTAACAAGCTGTAGAATTAGAACATCGTTTTTCCAGAGTGGGAAAAATACTCACCCCAAGAGCCAGCTTGTCCATTACTTTTATTGCAACCTGTTCACCAGTAAGTAGATGACGAGCCAGTTTAACCTTTGCAAAACCACCTAAAATTAAAGGAAGATCTCAGTGTCTCCATTAGGTTTCATATTAGAAGAAGAAGGAGGAGGAGGAGGAGGAGGAGTTGGCTTTTCTGTCCTGCTTTTCTCACCGACTTAAGGGGACTCAAAGGGGCTGACAGAGCTTTCTATTCTTCTCCCCACAACAGAACACCCTGTGAGGTAGGTGGGGCTGTGAGAGCTCAGAAGAGAGCTGTGACTAGCCCAAGGTCACCCAGATGATATTCCCAGATAAGAGTCCGGTTCCCCAGCTACTAGACCAAACTGGTGTCTAATCAAGATGGCTGTAAAGATAAATTGATTCTCTGCCATCCATCCTTTAAATTTGTGAACTTAAGGCCAGCTTTCAAAAAAGTGTATGTGTGTCTGTTTCCAGCCTTACAAGAATCTCTCCTATAAGTACTATAAATTTTAATCTATTTGTAGCATGCTGTATGTTTAAAACAGTGTTATCTTTCTGTTGCTCAAAATCACGTAAAACTCAATTCTTCTGTAAAACCATTTGTTTGGTTCCTCAACATTACCTTTAAAAAACCAACACATGTATTAAAGGCTTGTACAACTTTATCACTTTTAGGTTTTTCTCATTCAGATTCACTACCAAAATTAAGCTTGTAAGATAAGGAAAGAGACTGCTTTCTGCCAATATTGATCTTAATGCCATTTGAAATACACCGATACAGCTATAAACCAAGGGTGTGCTTCTCAAAGAAAAAGTTGTCTATTGCATAAAGATGCTTATGTGCTAGAGTAAATCTGAAGTATTTTTAGGAATATATCAAGGGTGGAAAACTTGTGGCCCTACAGATGTTGCCAGTCATGCAATCTCTGGGCATTGGCCATACTTGCTAGGAATGTATTCTTAACATGTATTTTTTATATGTTGCAATTGGAGGAAACAGATCAGAAAACAAGGTAGCAATCTAGAAAAAAGAATGAGCTTTATCTAATTCTAATTTTTATACATATCATTGAAGCTGATATGTTAAACTATCTAGTGCAATGCATGGACTGGAATTTCAGGTTGGAATGCTTGTTGCTTCTGCCCTTCCCTGTCCTACAGTATAAGAACCGTGGTTATGTCTGGCTGGGAGTAGGAAGACCTCTGCCTCCCCCTCCCCCAAGATTCTGTCCAATTTTATTAATGCATTTTTTAATATTGTGTGTAATTTTATAACGTTCTCTTTTGTATTTTTTCCCTATTTGTTGTAAAACTGCCTTGAACACTTTTTTGGAAAGGAACTTCTGAGGTCAATTACTCAGTTGGCCAGAAAAGCTCATTAGAAGACTTGAGGACAGTCACTGCCTTCCAGCATAACTGAAGAACATAAGAGGAGCCTGATGGGATCAGGCCACAGCCTCGTATAATCCAGCAATGATTTATAAGCATTCTCAAGCGGATGATTAAAACTGCCTGCTCTCAGATCCCTCCAATGGCTTTGAAAGGTATCCAGGGGTGTTTTTCCACTGTCACTAGAAGTACCCATTAAGTACCCATTAATGGGTACAAAAATGCCATTACGTACCCATTAATGGGTACTTAATGGGTACTTTTAGTGACAGTGGAAAAACACCCCTGATTCTCTTCCCGTCCTGGCAACATCCATTCTAATAGCCATGCATATCGACAGTGCAAATCACCACGACGTTCATTAGTCGTCCTTGAATATAATGGCTCCTGGTTTGCGGTGGCATTGTGGTGTGTTGTTGTTGTTTTAATACAGAGTGTTCATACATGTAATGGTCAGTAATATACAAAATGCAAACTGGGCAACAGAATCAACGTTTGATATCAGGATCAGGTTTTTAATTTACTTCATATAGTTGTGAGGATGAAAAGGAAGGGAAGACAAGGTGTGCACCGCTTTGGGTTACCAGCAGGATACAAATGCCATAAAGAAATAAATATCTATCTAGAAGTGCCAAGGAACATACCTGTACCAATAGTTTCATGTATTTCATAATACTTTAGGAGCTCCTCATAGTCATCCACAGCCATGCTGAGACACAAGAATTACTCCAGCAAAGCACTTGATAAAACATAAAGGACAATACTGTGTTAATATAGGAAAAATGTAACAGTCCAAAAGCATCGTACAGGCCACATGTATCATTTTAAACTTAATTTTATTTGCATTCCACCTTTCTAATAAATACTCATGGTAGTTTGTAAGATACACAGAGAAAAAGCAGTAAATGTTAGGAAAGTAAGAATATAATTCAGTGCAAAAGACAAATGAGATACAAGGTACACCCCCACCCCTAAAATTGAGTGTAAAGCATGGGGGGGGGGGAGAAGAGAAAGTTTGTTTTAAAATAATACAAACAAAAGTCAGATTGCCAAGGCCAATTCTACAACCACTTTCTTAAACCCCCCCCCACCACCAAAAGAGAGAGAAATAAAACTTTTCACCTTTCAAAAAAAGAATAAAAGCCAAGCAAGCCATGAACATGTTATTCAGTTCCCCACCTCTGAGAGTGAGCTGAAATCAGAGTGGATGGGAAGGAAATATATGCATTTTCTTTGTTGGACTTGGCCTTTTGTCACAACAGAGAGCTCAGACCACATTATTTACTTGTTTTAATGGTCTTTAAACAGCTTTGAATTCTTTTAATGGAAAGTGGTATAAAAGTGTCCTAAATAAACCCATTTAGTCAGAGCCAGCATGCTGAAATGAGCAAGACATGCATGAACATACCTACATCATAAAGGCAGTATGATGCTCAGATATCAGTGACATCACAACAATATTCTTAACTACCACCCCCAAGCTTCATTTCATCAAGGCTTTTCACTGGGTTTCCAGACAAAGCTTTACTTTTGTAACCTTTGATTTTGTTAGGCTCAGACAGCAGTCATACCCTATCAGTCTTCTGGATCTGAATAGCCCCAGTTTGCTTGCCAAGGTAAGTGATTCATCATGCCTTGTTGATTTCTCCTAACAGTGCTGTCAACCATAAATACTGAGCCAGGGAGGGGGGCAGAGCAGAACTATTTGATTATGTATTAGGCTCCTATTTCTTCACAGAAGGACTACAAATGATATAGTACATTTTAAGATAGTCCTTGTTATATTTACATATATAAATCTACCAAAGCAACATTGGGTGTGTGTGTGTGTGTGTGTGTGAGAAGAGAAAGCAATCAAGACACAGCTGTTGCTCCTACCCTACACTTTTCTATAATTAGGCTGTGTTCACACTTACATTTTAATCCAGCTTCAGTCCACTTTGGCGAACTGACAAGTCGTTTGTTTTTGGTTCAGAAAATCCACCTTTGAGTTAGATAACCTGGAAGGAAAATGGCAAGTCGCTTTGCTGCTGTGTTCTTCCGCTCTGGAAGTGGACTGAAATTGGATTAAAATGTGGGTGGGAAAGCAGCCTCAGTCTACAGACAAAGGTTCTGTTCGGACTTGGCTAGCACTCCCTATCCATAGGGAGTCCTAGGTCTCACGACTGGAGACCAATGTTATTTTTCCCCACAATACAGCCTAGCAGCAGCTAAAGCAAGAAGGGTGCCTTGTAAGGGTGATGAGGATAAGTAATGATGATATATATACACAGACTTGATTTTACTCTTGTATATTTTGATTTTATTGTTGTATGTTTTTATCTTTGTATACTTGATATGATCGAGTGACTAATCAATAAAGTTCATTCATTCAGCTAAAGCAAGAACTTTTACTTCGTTGCCTCCTTTCCTTTGTTCAAGATAAAAACTTTATCTTTATAACACAGTTAAGAAGAATTTGAGTGGTCACTCGTATTTAACACCCTGTATTTCACGCTCTATTTTCTAGTTAGATTTTATTTAAATCCCTGTCGGCTTGTTTAGGTGCCTAATAATATCCTGCTTGACCAGCTTAGTTCAGGCTTAACATTCAGAAATTGAATGGGATCCCCCGCCCCCCAACATGTTGCTCGCAAGTACAGGCGTGTCCTTTGGGGCATGCCCTTGTTGCTTGTTCCAGAGTAAGCGCTATGGAACTCAATGGGGCTTCCTCTAGAGTCATCATACAGCAGGATCTTAATTAGGTTTCATGGGCGGGAGACAACGAACCCTCCTAAATACGAGAAAACTCTTACAGGAAGGGAGAAAGGGAGGGAGGAATCGACGCCTGACTAGTACCTACCTGCTTGCCCCCCAAAACTGAAGTCAAACGGACAATAGCTGCATCCAACGTCTGCTGAGAGAAACCGTTCCACACTGGCACCGACTCCGAGGTTTAAAATTCCCGGACAACCCACCCACTTCCGGTTTCCTCCCCAAACCACGCCGGAAGAGGTGGGGATACGGAACAGGATCATGGGAGGAAGGTCTGAAAGCGGGAGGCGGGCTGGCGCGGGTGTCTGTGCGTTGTGTTTGGTAGACTAGGCGTGGCGCAAGCCGGGGAGAGGGGGATTTGCCTTCTTTCCCCGTCCGTGGGTGTTTTTCCACTTAGCACTAGAGTATTGGAAAAGCATCTCGTGTCAAAAGAAGTACGGGAGCGTTCAGATGCAAAAGCAAATTGTCGCAACGTAGAGCGCTGTTGTACGGATTTTATTTTTTATTTTTAGCAATAAAGCTGTTGTGAAATATTTTTAAAAAAGATTCTTAATTGAAATTGCTTTAAGATGGATATAAGATTTCCAGATTTATCAGTATTATTACATAGTACTTTACTTGTTCAGCTGTATACTATTCCTACAAGTGGATATTCGTATATGGGTGTTGTGTTTTTCCACTTAGCACTAGAGTACCTTAATGGTCCTAGCAGTGAACTGCTTAGGGTCTTTCATGGGTACTCTAGTGCAAGTGGGAAAACACCGTATATTTACTCTGATTAAAATCACTGTCTTATGTCTTAGGAGATATATCCAAATACGGGGGCTGCTGTGTGTGTGCTTGTGCCCAGTCACCACTGCCTTTCATTGCAGCGTCTTTTGTAGTTTTTTTGCGGGAATAAAATGAAAGGAGGGATATATTGGCCACCTGAGCTCCTTCATAGAAGGGTTGTCTAAAATAACAACGATAAGGGATGCTCACACTTGGCTTTTAACTTCTCATCAGAGAATTAACATCTAATAGTCCCAAAGGGCTAAAATACTCCCTTGAAGCAGTGAGATTATTCTGGCAACTCATGCAGTTGAGCCCCAGGTTGTGGTTACACCTTTACTTTTGGTTAACATCTTTAAATGTTAAGCTGGGTTTTTTTCTTGTTTTTGTTTTGTTGTGGATTTTCCTCCTTCTATTCCAGTTTTCCTTCATTCAGGCCAACACAGCATTGAAGTTTTAATCCACTTCCAGGAGACCACCAGGCTCTCGACTGCCCAGAAAATGATATCTTGGCAAGCCTCTGCTTGAATCTTCCCCCTCCTCCTCCCCTTGACTTGACTGCCCTTCCTCAGCCTGCTCGCCCCCCACCCCCCCCC
>MTQE01002560.1:13145085-13156488 GCA_014337955.1 Aspidoscelis marmoratus | reverse complement strand
CCCCCCCCCCCCGCTTTGCTGTGATTCCCTTTGCTCTGTTGTGAGGTCTGCCTCCCCCCTTACTGTGATTCCTTTGCTCTGTCATCCGATCTGCCTCCCCACCACCCCCTTATTGTGATTCCTTTGCTCTATTGTGAGTTGTCCATCAGTCTGGGACAGGGTTGACTCCCAGTGATCACATGGAGTTTTCTTGACAAGCTACACAAGAGGTATTCCATTGCCTTTTCCAGAGAGATGGTTGGGATCAAACCTGCAACTGTCTTCTTTCATGACAGCCGTTATACCACTGGATCACACACAGTTTCATTATTTTTAGTATTTATATTCTGCCTTTTACCTGAGCGTTCCAGGGTGGGTTACACCTGTAAAATGTTAAGGTAATAAAGCTACCATATGATCTCTACATGGAAAAGAAAGGGCAACATTGCCTTCATTCTGGCTTGCCTGAAAAAGAAATTTTGATAGTCAACTTTTTTAAAAAAAATTAATATTGTTGTCAATATTCTATTCCCCCAAATGGAGTGCTCTGCTATGCTGTCTTGTACTGTATTGATTTAAAAGAGTTGGGATAAGCATATGCCAGCAGATGGCGGTAGATAACTTGCTATATGTTTAAATAATAATTTTTTAAAAACCAGATATATAAATCCCAAAAAATTAGTAGGTCCTTGCATTATAGCATAGCTTATGAACCAGGGCACTGCATTTACAGTCCTTCCTTAGCAATTTTCTCATGCACTTTCCAAATTACATTGGTAAAGGCTTATTGTGAAATCTGGGTGTGGGGATGGTATCATATGGATCAGACCTCACATGTCCACCCACTAGATATGGAAGCAAATCCAAAAGATGTGGTTCCTGCAGTTGGCCAGGAACTGGATGTGGAAGGGCCTTGACCCAGGAGTTACCCTACTCCAAACATGTTTGAGCAGGGATGCCTTTTTGAGATATTGAACGAATTAAAGAGTTGGTTTAAAAAAATAATTTTTGAAAAGGAGTCTCAAGTAATGGGATGCAAGGAGCACCAGGTAAAAGGAATGTAGTTGGGTACCAGTCTTTTATTGGGAGAAACACTACCATCAACTGGTTTAGTTGCATTGTTATCTTCCTAACCGACATTTTAATAGCAAAGTTTTATGGGCAAATCAAAAGAACCTTGCTTGACCTTTTACCAGACAGCCCTCTCTAGATGAGAAAAAAATGCACAATAAAGGAACAACAGACTCAAAAACGGAGGGTGGCAAATTGATATTCAAAGAAATCTAGTAAAAGAAAACTTTACACAGAGCAGACCCAGAAGGTTTCAGCAAATTCTGTTATATATGTTCCCTATACAACAGTATGAAAAATTTAATTCAAGCAGCTAAGTTGCTGAGGCTGTGTTCTAAAATTGGTTTTTTTGCTCAGTTTTCTAATTCCTTTCAAAGACAGTGGGCTATGTTTGGCTTTATTCAGTTCTTTGTGTATGTTATTATCTAATGAATCATTATAGTCTGACATTGTGCTTTGTATCTAGCAGCTACTGGGTTTCATAACTCTTCGGAGTGATCTTATTGGCTCAAATATTTCTATTGGGTAAGTTGTTTTGCAACCAATTTTACTGAATATGTGCACAGATAAATAAAGGCAAATTCTTAAGTAACATTCTCCTTTATTCAATCTCATGTTTTATTACTTGATGCATTCAAGACTACAAGATACGTGTGTGTATATACAAATGTTTTACGCTAATAATTTTCACATTTAGGGCAAAACTGCCTTGCTTTGCAAAAAATGCATAAATATTTTAAAGCACTTTTGGTGATTTAAAAGAATGCGTTTTTCTCTCTAGCCCTATTTCTGTTACTGTAGGTGAATTCCCCACCCCCTTATTTATAAATGACTTTTCTACTACTATACTATTTTCTTCTTCTATGCTATTAAATAATTATAACCCATAATTTGAAGTTTTAATTAATGCCTGAAGTTCTGCTTTCTTCCAGTTAGTGGGACAATACTACCTTCTTAGTTCAGTCACTTGTTCTTTTCAGAAAATACATTTAAATACACACACACACACACATACATACATATATACATTTCTTTATATGCTGCCCTTAACCAGAAGATTGTTGGAGCAGCTTACAGTATATATTACCCTGGACAAGTCCCTGCCCTCAGATTTTCAGTCTAAGGGTAATTCTGCATTGCTCATGGTACCAGATCAGTAAGGCTACTAGGAGCTTCCCTTCTGACTGATGTCCCACTTGGGACCTCCCTTAGACCATACCAATGTGCATAAGGGAGGCTCCTAATATATTTGTTAGTCTGGTATACCAAGCCAGAATCGCCCTAAAAAGATACAACACACAAGAAAAAAGGTCTGGAAGGGAGCTCACCAGCAGGACAGATGGGGAGGCTGTACAATGCCATCACTTTCATCCCAATCTTGGTGGTGAGAAGGCTACCTGCATGACAAACTGAAAATTTAGGTTTTATTTATTTATTTATTTATTTATCTCCTACCCTATACCCAAAGGTCTCAAGGTGGGTAACAACCTTAAAATCTAGCATATCAAAAAACCTTTTTAAAACCATCACAACATTTAAAATCCAACATGTTAAAAACAATGCAATATCAGTTAAAACAGTAGTGTTTGCAGTGGGGGAAAACATAACCAACATTTAGCCGGCCTGATGGAAGAGGTGCATCTTCACCGCCTTCCTGAGCATAATTAGAGAAGAAGCCTGATGCACCTGCAAGGGGAGACTATTCCATAACCTGGGGGCCATTATTGAGAAGGCCCTCTCCCAGGTGCCCACTCACCTCACTGCTGAAGGTGGTGGGACAGCCAGGAGGGCCTCCTCTCCAGATCTTAAGACACCGGCAGGTTGATATGGGAGAAGGCATTCCTTTAGATATGTGGGGCCCAAGTCATTTAGGGCCTTATAAGTCAAAATTAACAACTTGAATTATGAATCATGTGTCTGAGTTAGCCTTTCTCAAAGCTATGATGGTATATTTGCAGAATTAATATCATGTTACACTGCACACCTCTGTTTCATTATGGCCTTTATTTCCTTCTGAAGACAGAAGATGCTTGTTCTCCAAACCAAATCCCATCTCTTGAAGCCTTGTGCCTCCTTTATGTTTCCTTTAGCAGTTGTATCTGCTTTTGTTAAATCTGTTCTCTGTTAGGACAGGTGAGGAAACTCTACACTCCTCTCATCTCTCCCTCCTATAGGCCGCTGGTAGAATGGCTGGCTATTCATTGTTAGAGTGATCACCAGTGGATCACAAGGCAAAGCTTTATAGCTTCCATTTTGTTCCCAGTGGAGACTAATTCAGTTTCTTCTTGTCCTTTAATTGTGATTTTCTGTTATTGGATGAATGAAAGGTGTTGTGTAGGAACTCTCTTACATATCCTTTATATATAGCTTGAAGAATGGCTCAGTGAAAGTCTGTGAGATTTTAATGCACAGCAAAAGCTATGATTTGTTGTGTTTTTTGTTCCCTTCTCAAGAGGAAGAAAATCCAATTTTCCAAACTAATTTAATCTCCACAGCTGATTGAATGGCCCTGCTTCCCATCTGTCCACCTACTAGTTAACTGGGAAAGCCAGTCTCAGATCTTTTTTAGTTTTCAATATGTCAGCACTTCTCAAACCGTTCTGTTTACATCAATAGTCACTTAACAAAGCTGTCCCAAATACTTGCTGCTAAATGATTTTATGATGTATGTGCTGACTATATTCAGCACAAAATCACTAGCCAGAAAGCTTTTCATTTCATTGACTATCCAAGGTAATCTTGATGCTGACCCCATCATTGTTGTATAAATCTCCTCACTTATAAGCAAATCTTTACAGATTTGTAATTGTTTATTGCAAGTAAACAAATAAGTCTTTCATCAGTAGTGAATTCAGGTGCTGTCCAAGCTGTCAGTTGGATACTTGAGTAAATAATAGCAGCAGCTCAAAATAGGGGTGTGCACAAATGTTTTTTGTGTATTTGATTCATATCGAATGCAAAATAATTTGTATTATTTCGAATAAATCCCTTCAAATGTTGTAGTAATTGAATTTCATACAAATGTGTCATACAAATGCCCTATAAATGTTAGATATAAATCCAATATGAATCCTATACGAATCTATAACAAAGCTTCATAAGAATGTATTGAAAAATTTGATTCGACTTCGAATGTCAATCTTCAAATATGCCAACATTCAATTTAAATTCAAATGTCCGAATTTGGATGAATATGTATAAATTTTGAATGTTACAAATTTTTGTGCACATCACTGGCTCAATATAACCATCAGTGCAAACAAATGCTATATGTACATCAGTTAGCATGCGTGAAATGGGATTTTTTTTAGACATGTAAAATTAGATCTATAAAAGCCAAACAGTTATTCCAGATTTACAACCAACTCTTGTTTATGCTCTATACAGAATTAATTGCTTAAGTCATTTATGTCTATTAATGTGGTGGTATAGTTCTGAATAAGACAAATTTATAGATGATTTGTGTATGGGGGAGGGTGGGTTATATTCATGTTTGTAAATTAGTTTGTAAGATTATATGTGTTGGAAAAGAATAAATAAATAAATAAATAAATAAATAAATAAATAAATAAATAAATAAATAAATAAATAAATAAATAAATAAATAAATAAAATGTGGTGGTATAGTCTTACCAGTAATAATGGTGTGGTATCAAAACAATCGTGTTTTTTGGAAATGTGAGACTGTATTTGTTTGTTTGTTTACAGTACAATACAACCAACACAAACATTTATAAACATACCAAAAGAAAGACAATGCAAAACTACACTGCACTAAGACATAACATAAACTCCAACAAATCTGCCTCCTTAGCCCTCGTCAACCATTGTATCAGGAGGGATTGTTCTGGTGTATTTATATCAGACACATTACATAAAGCCTCAATAAATGACTTCCATACATTCAGAAATTTATCTTGAAACCCTTCTGCACCATTTTAGCTTGTCTTAAGGTAATGCATTCATTTATCATTATCTTCTATATTTCTTTATATCAGTTTCCTTGAAGTTTCCATGGTCTGGAGTTACTGGGAGCTGTAATGCAATGGTGTGCCACAGTTCATTGCCAAAAATCACCGCACCCCAAACCCCAAGGTGAGAAACTTTCACTGATCTAGCTCTCATGTCCTCGTGTTTGGATCAGTAGTTCTGGTGAATGCAGGCCTGCTGATCCAGATCTAAAGCTGGCAAGTGCAGAAACAGGCAGACATGCAACACTCCATCCTTTGTGGGTATAAGCGATAGACACAAACAAGACATTATTTACTATAAATTTGCGCCATTGGTGCACAAGAAAGATGATGAAACTTTTATGACCAGCATAAAAGTTAACATATTAAATGCCTTAGAGGGGAGATAGGGGTTCACTTGTGCTTAAAATATGCCAAGATCAGCACCAACAGTTTCCCTGAGAAAATAATTTCACAACTGCCACTGCCTTGGTTGCTATTTTCCCTCAACTACAGGAAGTAGTCAGAAGAGGGCCTCAATAGACCACTGTAGTCTCCTGGCTGGCTTATATGAAATAGACATAACATAAAATTCTGTGGGCCCAGATTATGTAGATGGTTCATTACTAGACCCTGGAAATAGGCCTGGAAACATATAGGTGGCCAGTGTAAGGAAACCAACATAGGCCTGGAAACATATAGGTGGCTGGTGTAAGGAGACCAACACTGATCAGTGCTGGTCACCTTACACAGGCCACCTATATGTTTCCAGGCCTATTTCAGGGGTCTAGTAATGAACCATCTATTTCTAACTATATATTTTAATCAATAACCTGAACAGACCTTTATGCCACCACCTCTACTCACTTCTAAATATAGTTTCTTTTCTCCCTGCATGAAGTGGAGCTCAGGTGTTCCTGCCCACACTAGAGGAGGCAGACAAACTTTAAGAAATGGTAAATTTATGAACCTGTCAAAATGGTGGATGTGCTAGAGTTATGGACCTAAGGGGAAAAAAACCCCAAATTTGATGGATTATTGCCTCCTTAAGACAATACAGAACCATCCTCTGACTTCTTGCTCATAGCTAGATTTCATTAGTAGGAATGTGCACAAATATTCATGACATTTGTTATTCGTACATGGCTCAAGTGTTATGACATTCATATATTAATATTAGTACAAATACAAATGTTTTGGACACTCACACAATAGTTTGGACATTTGTTAAACTGGGGAGGTGGGAAAGCGGCTGTGCCCCAGTATCTGCCACGGATCCAGATTGTATTCAACAAGGACCAAGAGTGGATTAAAGGTGAATTCAGGTTGGATTTGACGCTTTCAGAATGCAGATTTGTTACAGGATATGTACTGGATGTGTATTTGTTTGTATCAGATATGTATTCATTCGTATCGGATACATATTTGTTCTTATCAGATATGTATTCATTCATATTGGATACGTATCAGATACCTGTACGAATTCATACGAATACATTCATATCGAATAGAATCCTACCACATTCAAAGGGGATCTATTTGAACAAATAACGGGTTTTCTAACATTCGATTCGTTACGAATTGAATGTATAAAAAAACATTTGTGCACATCCCTATTCATTAGTCATGATGAGCAAGGATCCAGGAAACACATGGTTGCCTGAACCTAACCAATGATGTGCCCATGATCTTGGGTTCCACCAGATGAAAATCTTCAAGCAAAAACTCACAAGATAGATATATCTTATTGTTAAGAGCACCAAACGTCCAGATGAGACCAATTTCATCCCACCTCGCAAATAAAGACACAAGAATCCTGACCCTGATTCTGTACACAGACATAGCTCCTAGAGGGTGATCTTTTAAACAAACAGGCATAGTAAGCAGCCTAGGAACAGGTCATCTGGTTTATTGAGGTTTCAGCTGTAGGAAGCTGAGGGAAGCAAAATAGAGGGGAATTGTCTACATGTTACTTAGGGTGAGAAACTAAGGGCCTTTTCACATCTTCGTAATGTGCCAATGAAGGGGCAAATCCGGGAGGGTCAGGCATTTGCATTTTCAACACCCAACCTGTCCCAAACTTACCCGTCACTTCACCAAGTGCCAGGTAAGCACGGACGCCGCTGTAGAAGCAGCGATCACCTCACTGGAGCAACAGATGTTCATGCTGGCCATTGCCACAGAAAACGGTGTGATGTGCAATTATACTCCCCCACCACATGTACCCTTTCAGCCATGCACATGCCTCCAGGAGGGCTGGCTTATGCCCCTGAGGTGGAGTGTGGCAGCAGTGGCAGAAGGTGAGCAGGGGACAATCGAGGGGATGTGGGGCTTGGTAGCTGTGAGTGGTGGGGCGGAGCAGGAGCTGCCCCACTGCAAATGGTGGCCTCTAAGCCCGCCCCTGGACCCCATTGTGGAAGTGTGGCCTCTGATCGTGTCTTCATGGCAGAAGACCGGATTGAAGCCACCATTAATCTGGATTTAAGGGTCCTCGTGGGTACAGCACATTCAGAATGAGGTCCTAATGGGGTCCTGTGTGTGGAAGGTACGTAACTGATTCGTACCTATTACATATCTATCAGGTTCCTAATGGGGTCTTCGTTGCTAGTGCAAAAACAGCCTGATAGTGATCAAGCTATTCTTTTAATCTGTGACCATGAGGGGGTTTGTGTTCAACAGAAAACACCAAGGAATAATGAACTACCTATGAAATGCTGCTGATGAAATCCTTTTCCCTTTTGTGGGGGGGGAGGGGGGGCTGGTATGGCTACTGAAGCTAAGCATCATGGGAGCTATAGTCCAAAGCAGCTAATTTTCCAAACCCTTATTCGCATTATATGGCTCCTAGTTCTTGAATGGTTCTTCATAATGTGACTCCTAACCACATTTATTTTATTCGTTTTGCATCTGTTAACGTTAGAAAAATGAATGCCACGAGGCTGAAATTCTTTCCCCCATCAGCCCTTTTCATTTTACTATTATTGATAGCATAATATCAGTAGATTTTTAAAGGAAAAGATTGAATCAGAATGATCGTTCGCTGCCAGTGTTTTAGGAATGGGCTTAAAATCATAACTTAATGGATGCTGTTTATCAGCCCTTTATTGTCATAAAATGCATTTTTTCCCTGAAGATGCACACAAATCTATCCAATTTTCATCAACGTCCTTATTTAGAAAGCTGAGGCTTGAAGAGATATATATGTATGTTCTGGTGGGGGAAGATACTTAGCAAACTACTAGTCTTTGAAAGGAAGGAGATGCATGATTGCACTATCAGTATATTTATTATGTCAGAAAAAACATTTGGTAGATCATTTAAACCATTCTAATAACACCCTTCCCTCTGTAGTAATTCATGATAAAGCTAATTCAACAGATAGATGTGGTATGTCCTTGTGCATGGGACCATGTATTTATGAAAACATTTTGATACCAACCTTTCTTGCAGAGTCCTAAGAGGAGCAGGAGTCACATGAAACCAACATGTGATCTGTGCTGCAGTTGGTTAACCATGGGGGCAGAGTTTGGAAAGATACCTTTTTTAGAGCATGATTCCCATTATCTTATGCACAGAAATTACAGGCTCTTGTGGCTAACCATCTTAGAACTTGCCATCCAAAATAATGACATTTTGAAAGTTTGGAAGCAGATGAGAACACATCCATCCGTTTTTTGCCAGATTTACTGACGGTTGGTATTTATCCTTGAAAGCAATTTTCTTCTTATTTTTTAAAAAATAAAATCTAAACACACAAAAAAAAGAAGATTAAAAGAGGGAAAATGGAAAAAGTGGTTAAATGTAATTTATATAAAGATATGCGTTAACTGGCCTCAGTCAGCTTGGCTTTCATCAAGCTAAGGCTCAAAAACATTTGAGCCAGCTATCTGGCTTAGGTTTGGCTCACACATAGGGAATAACGGGAGCCTGGCTGAACTTCCCTGTCCTGTATAGGGGAAAACCCAGGTCTCCCAGTATGAAATAAATGGTAGGAGAGGTTACCACCTACCAGAATGGAAAGTAATCAGACAATTGGATAATTTAAGTTACTTTTTGATGATTATTTTCTTTAGGAAAAGAGCAGTTGAAATTACCCAATTGCCCTACTGCCTTGCAATTTGGGTAGTAGATGGGACGCATTCCCCTCACACTATTTTGGGGACTCTGGGATGCCCTCCCACATAAGGAAAGAGGAACTCAGGAAGGGTTTCCCCCTTTTCCCAATGAAGGAACCTTTTAAAAATATTTTAAAAAGCAAGGGCCCCCAAAATGATTGTCCTGGCGGTAGAAGTTGCAAAAATATTTGCTTGCTTGCAAAATATTTGCTTGCATTTTTAATGATTTTTAGAAGGTTTTCTTATTATTGTTCCATAACAACATTCAAAAATGAAATCTAAAAATCCTTAAATGTCAGCACCTCCAAACTTTGAGGGCTCTGGCTTGAAGTTGTCATAGTGTTAAACTGTTTGGATTGACAGGCCAAACTGGAGCAATGTTCATTGCCTGTAAACTGGGCACACAAACACACACTGAAACAGAGCGAGAGGGTTCTGGCAATGCCTTGGCAAATATTTGCTTGCTTGATTGATTTGTAAGGATTTTTTTTTTTAAGTATATCTTCTAAATGTTCATAAGAAAATTCAGAAAGGAAATCTTCCAAAAATCCTAAAATCAGCTGGTCTACCAAATCTGTGGTTTGAAAAGTCAGCATGGTGTAGGGATGTGCATGAATAGTTGAAAATTCGAATATTTGATTTGAATCCGTTGAGTGTTGACATTCGAACTCAAATCGGATTTTCAAAAATCTGATACGGATTTTTGAATAATTCAAATGTGTAGATACTTATCTGTTGTATACAAATCTGCGCAAAAATTATACATCTCTTGCGCTTAAAATACAGGATTAAAACGGGATGCATACGGATTTTTACGGAATTTGTACAGATACGTATAACAGACACAAATGTTGTCAACATTTGTATCTTTAAATACGAATCTGACATTCGAATGTATGGATTTGAATAATCTGGATTCGAATTGGATTTTATGACATTCGGATCTTAAATATCGGAATCGAATCTGATGTCAAAAATACATTCATGCGCATCCCTATCGTGGTAGTAGCAGAAACATAAAGGAAAAAGCAAGAAAATCTGCTTATTTTCCTCTTCCTTTCCGACATCTGCAAAGAAAGGGGGGGGGAGTCACGGTTGTCCCCACAGCTCAGTTGATGAGTTTGTGTGCTTAAATATGTGGCTATATGTGAGGATCAGTATATGGCTATGGGCAGTGATGAATGTGGCATGAGAGATGGTAGGCAACCTCTACCATGGCTTCAGACTGATGCTGCTGGCCCTTTGGCTTCTCATACAGGGGGATGGTCCAGGTTACAAAATTTTCATTTCCACATTCACCTGGTATCATGGGTGGTTCATGCATACAGCAGCGTGCATGTGTGTATTTGTGCATGAAGGAGAGGACCCATATGTCTCCCTCTGTGTGGTATGTGTAAGGGTGCCAGAAGCACTAACCTACTGTCTGTGGCGCACCTACATGGGGGGTAGGACATGGACATATGCGACACTGAGCGCTGAGCTACTGGAGTCCAAGCCAGACATTCTCCCTCCATGGGAAGCAATATTAGGTGACATTTTTTGTATATGGTTGGGAACTGACTCTTCTCTGAAGGAGTTCTTGACTTTTCTCAGTGGTATCCATTCAAACATTAAATTTGATATGACATACAATACTTCTACTGTGAACTTTCTGGATGTTAACTTCAAAACAGAAAGGGGTACATTTGAAATGAACCTATACAGAAAACCAAAGGATGCTAATTTGTATTTGAAGTATGACAGTTACCATCTGAAATCTCTCAAAAACAACCTTCCATGTTCACAATTCCTAATTGCAAAACATTGGAAGGCTATGAGAGATAATCCAATACAACTAGCCTCCACTTTTTGGAAAAAGGATATCCTTTGAAGACTATAAGGGAGGCACAAGACAAGGTTCGCAATTTAGATCGTAAAAAGCTTCTGACAAACTCTAAACCAAAGGAAAAAAACAGATAGTTATACCACTCACTTTCAATCCATACTCACAGATAATATACCAGGTTACACAAACAAACCTATGTTTGCATATAAACGCACCCAAAACAACAAAAACATACTGGTACGGGCAGAATTCGTTCCCCCGCCAATACAGAACAAACCAAACCTTAAGGGTCATTTGATTTGTGGACACTGCTGTACCTGCAAAAACAGCAGTAACTTGAAACAATTTACAAATCCGGCAGATGGAAGAGTTTATGACATACACAAATTCTTCTTATGTGCGAGTAGAAATGTTATATCATCCAATGTCCCTGTGGTTTGTTTTACGTAGGTATGACCAGCAG
>MTQE01002560.1:13096507-13113743 GCA_014337955.1 Aspidoscelis marmoratus | reverse complement strand
AAATGATTGGGGAGTGGGGACAAAGAGGATCCAAACCGTTTTGAAACAGTGTTTTCCTTGAGTGGGAATTTACCCTATAAGTCACACTTGAGTTTTAACATGATCTTCGGCAGTCCTTGCTCAGGGATAGCATCCCAAAATGCCCTTCTGATTTAGCAATCCTCCCAACATTTGACATATGTGGTATTTAGAATATCCCAGCTCATTCCTTGCCATTTTTCTACTGTGCATCGGTTGTTCAGCTAAGGTAGGCTTTTGGTACTTGCAGAAGCCTTAGGAAGCCATCTTTTTAAAATAACCCAGTACTGTGTATATTAGGCAGGAAAAGGAGACTCAATCACCAATGTCTATATTGATATTCTTATCACATCTGCCCGCCCACCCTTCAAGTGTCTCTCTACCTAGAAGCCTCATAGCTGCTTCACAGGTGGCAATAGTAATCATCATTGAACACCCCCCCCTCTCTCTCACACACACACACACCAGAAGTCACTCACTGCCATTGCCAGAATACCACCTTGCTTATAAAAAAAGAAAGCCAAGCATGATCTGCAAAGTGTTCTCTCACCTGAAGCTACTTTTTCTGTGAAAAGCAGTCCTTCAGCTGTCTGTGCCCATAGGCCATTTCTGCATTTATTTTACTGAGATAGTCAGCAGGACTGGCCCAGCCCAGAGTCATTCTAGAGGCAGGAATGGCTCTAACCTTCTGGAATAGGACTTCCACATTTGGAAGGTTGTCCTGGCACAGCATCCCTCATTGACTCAAGAGACTGTGCAATCTCCAAAGCCACTTCTGTGTCCACCAATCTCTAGGAACTTAAGACCCTAACCTCAGTTTCTCCTTAGTATCTCTGCTAAACTATAGTGGGATGTCCTGTTCATTTCTATGATCCCTGGAATGCTGGTAGACTTGTAAGTGGCCCAAGGAGGCGGAGAAACCTCTCTCTTCTGTTTCAACAGAAAGTGCGGGAAGACCCATGGTCTGAGAAGGACTTCTAGGTATAAGTGTTTGGCAACAGACTCTGAAGACATGCATAAAAATTTGATCCAGAATTCAATAGAGGCCTGGGTGGGCAGATAGGCCTGATGTTGTATCATTGTGCTGCTAGCCCATTACTCTACTGTGATAGCTTAAAGACAGTGTGGGACTCTCCACACTTTCCAGGAAAATCCAGCATTCTCCCATGGTACCAGTACAGGCCATTGCTTGGTATGGCCTATGCTTGCATGTTATTGGCTTGGTCATCCTCACTTTTTTGACTGGAAATCACATTGAGTGGAAATAGAACGGCATGAAAAACTGCCTCCATGGCAGGCCAGACTAATAGTCTCCCAGGAGGCTGCAAAGAAGAAATGCAGATTTTTCTGGGAAAAAGTTGGCATTTCACCTTATCATTTCGAGAACCCCTGTTTTTTTCTGATCAAAAGCTGAAGCTGTAGCAAAACTCCCTCATCCTAACTTATGGACAGACACGACTGTACTTTCCTTGTTATGATTCACATTGCAAAAATTATTTGCTGGGGCTCTCCTAAAAATAAAATTAGAAGCCTCAGGTGACCTACTTAAACCCTATGACTTACAGAAATGGTATGAAATCTGAGACGAGTCAAATTTAGCAAGTTCCCAGAAGAACATCAGACATGTGACAAATGCCTGTTTCCTCTTCCTTTTTAATGGAGAGCTTGCTTTAAAAAAGACTTTCATCGACATAAATAATAGGGCAAAAACAAAACACCTGCCGATGGGAAGCGGAGATGCTGAGTGCTCATTGCTAAACTGCAAGCTTGTTTGGCTTCCAGTGAAACTCCACCTATCTTACCCAAACATCACAAATCAGTGTTGACTAAGCCCACCTGGACCAAATGAGCACTGACAGGACAGTGAGAGAGAGACAAATCCAAGCAGTTGTAACGTAATAGTTATATGCTCTTGAAACAAGACATTTTTCTCTGCCTGAAAAATGATGCATCTATTTAATGGACTCTGAAAGCTGGAAGATGTTTGCATTATTAATTCTGAGGATTTGTGGCACTTAAGTGACATTCCCAGCTTGTCCAACAGGACTTGAACAGAAACTTGTAAGGATCTCACAAGATCACTGAGTGAGGAAATAAAGGGTTAACTTCCAGCATTCAGCTCACCATGGCCGCATCCCCATTACAACCTTATTTCGGTTTTAAACCGTTTTCAATCCTGGCAGACCCCACGTCAGTTTGGCTTAATCGCCCCAAAGCATTGTAGATGTTAATCCTCATTTCAACAGGTCTCACTCCGGTTCGTGCGCTTGAAACATTTTACATTTTTTACTGTGGGGACCGTATGGTGTTATGGAATGAGAATCCGTGTTTAGGGTTTCCCTCCCCCAATAGCTTGCTTCCAAAGCAAGTTGTAAAATCCACCCCTTAAAGCAGCAGCCCTAGTAGCAATCCAAACAATCCACTGTAGCAATCCAAGCACTTCACACCTGATAACGATCTTGCCATTTTGAAAGTTCTGACCTTTAAAAAAGGGAAAAGAAAGGAAAGCAGCTGCAGGTTTGGGGAAATGTGTGAATGTTTTAAAGGCTGTGATGGGGATGGGCAAAGGGGGCTTGAGTTGCTGCTGCTACTGCTGCGTGCCCTGAGCAATGAGGAGAGGAGGGGAAAGAATTGCTGGCTGTCCGCTGCCGTTTTTCTTCCATCCAGGCAAGCAGAAGCCACCCAGCCAGGCTCCTTATGGGTGGCACGTTCACGCCAGGAGGAAGAGGACAGGGCAGCTCCAAAAAGCGGTTTTAAAAAAGTAGTCACTGGAGTCCCCCCTTGAGTCACGTACGTCCTCAGAATCTGGATTGAACGCAATTCTGGCTGAAAGTAATGGGAACAGGCAAATTTGCATTTGCATCCGGATCTGTTATTTCGGTTCAGGGAAACTGGATTAAGCTTCTAATGGGGATGCGGCCCTTGAGTACCAAGCAGTTGGGAAGTGACAGTTGGGAATGGGCTGTGTTTGCGTGTTATATTTTAAGTATGTTTTAAAAGTGCTTTGTATGTTTTATCTTTTTTTATTGTGATCTGTTCTGGGATCTTTTGGTGAAGAGTGAGATATAAATTCTTAAATTAAATAATAAAAATGAAATGAAATGAACACAGTTGTGAATTCAGGCAGAGATTCCTGTGTGGTGGGGGGAAGAGACACAGATTGGTCCCTCAGGCTCCTAAATGAGGTTTGTTAGCCAATATAAATATGGGAGGCGGGCCAAGCCAAAGGGTTGCTTGGAAGAAGAGGAAGAGTGTGATGATGAACCTGACAGGATGCAGTTGCTTGGACAAGTCAAGGCAGAACTCTACACCCACAAGTAGCCCTGAGTCCTTTTTCACCACAAAACTATTAAAAGACAAATATGCCTGAAGACACATAAGGTTAGCAGGGGTGGGGAACTGTACATGAGCCAGCTTTGGAGCCACCTTGCCAAAATGGCATTATTTTGGAGAACCCTGTTTCACTTAGGAGTGATTTGAGGCTGGGCACAGAGGAATGAACCTCTCAACTATTCGAGGCTGGCACTGTTGCTCCAGGATACGTGGTCCCATACAGCTTGTGAACCACTCTATTGGTAATAGATAAGCTAGAATGATCCACCTCAAAGTATTGCAAAAATGATCTATAAAACGTTCAAGATGTAGGCTTCATTCACAGCTGCACAGAATCCAAGCATCAGCATGAAGAAACTGTCCCAGGGCTTGCAGTCTACACTGTGCACTATTCCAAGTCCTCAAGGGAATGTTGCAGTTAGGAACACAGCAGAAATAACCCCAAACACAGGAAGTACCACCACGTGTCAGCTGACATTAGGTCACCATACAGACTGCAGGTATACTGTTGGCCATACACTCAACTACTGGCCACTATGATTATTGACATGGCAAGTGTAGCAACAAGAATACCCAAGAAAGTTAAACTGGGCTTCCCAAAAGGCTGCTGTCATCACTCATCCAAGAATCTTATGGTCTGAAAGAAAATGGGATTTGTCCACCCAGCTCCTCAGACATCCAGAAGAATGAAAAAGCAAAGCAAGCAGTTGGCATGGAACTCATTCTCAAAATTCCAAACCATGTCCACATTATCCATAAGTTCGTTGACCCTGCATACAAGATTAGGACAACAGCTGGCTGAAAAAGCTGCAGGAGAGCTTAAATGCCCTGCTCAGCTACCTCTCTTTGGCATGATAAGCAACTTCTTTCATTAGAGGATAATGCTTAGAGGAGGCCTAATTCAGTGCTGTAGTTTCTTCTTAAAACTCACTCCCTTTTTTCAATTGTAGTAATAGAAACTATGAATGTTGTCGTTAAGTCCCGTCTGACTCTTCATTACTTCATGGACCCACATCGGACCCTTCTGTCTTATACTGTATCCCAGGTTTTGCCTAAGCTTATGCTCATTGTTTCCATGACAATATTTATCCATCTCACCTTCTGCAGTCCCCTTCTGCTCTTGCCTTCAATCCTTCCCAAAATCAGGATCTCTCCAATGAGTCCTGTCTTCTTATGTTGCCAAAGTATTTTGAGCTTCAGCTTCCAAATTTGTCCTTTCAATGAACAGTTAGGATTGATTTCCTTTAGTATTGACTAATTTGATCTTCTTGTAGTCCAAGATACTCTCAAAAGTCTTCTCCAGCACCACATTTTGGAAGTGTCAATACTTTGACACTCAGCCTTGCTTATGGTCCAATTCTCACAGCCATTTATTACTACTGGGAAAACCACTGCTTTAACTATGCAGACCTATGTCAAGCAAGGTTATATCTCTGTTCTTTCATACGCTGTCAGAATTTGCCACAGCATTCCTCACAAAGAGCAAGTGTCTTCTAAAATAAAATCTGACCATGTTTCCATTTCTTCCCATTCTATTTCTCAAGAAGTGGTGAGACCAAATGCTATGATCTTTGTTCTTTGACTGTTGACTTTCAGGTCAGCTTTTGTATTCTCCTCTTTCACTTTCATCAAGAGACACTTTAATTCCTCTTATTCATTTCGGCCATTACAGTGTCTGCATCTCTGAGGTTGTCAGTATTTCTTCTGGTGATCTGTATCCTGACTTTTGATTCATCCAGCTTGGTATTTCACATGATGGATTCTGCATAAATAAATAAATAAATAGCCTTGTCATACTCCTTGACCCACTCATCTGTTTCATCTTTGGTAAGGAAACAAGTAAGGTGGTCTTGAACTCTCATGTTTTAAAGAACTTGCTCAAGTATGGAAAAGGATAAAGATACCAACTACTGAAGACTGGACTATAAAAATGATAGAATTGGCAGAGATGGACAAATTGACATATTTACTATGGTTGTAAATGGTTTACTGATGAATAAGATGATTGTAACCATCTCAAAGAATGTTATGGACTTTTTACAAACTACAGAAAAGGACTTAGCCACCAGTAGACGTCCACTGGGGGAAGACCAACTGTAACTTAGAGCTGTCATGAAAGAGATCCAGAGTTGATTCTTCACTTATTTTCCTTACTTTGAACAATACCTTGTTAGTGTGTGAAATGAGTACATTTTTTCATAGTTTGCACGTTCTTTGATATTGTCCTTCTTTGGCATTGGAATGTATATTGACCTTTCCAATATTGTGGCCACTGTTGAGTTTTTGAAATTTGTTAGCATATTGAGTGCAGCAGCATCTTTAAGGTTAAATAGCTCAACTGGAATTCTGTCATCTCCACTAGCGTTTGGTTAATAGTACCAATTTGATTTGACAACACATACGTTAAGATATTTCTCGTGTAGTTCTTCTGTGTATTCTTGATACCTCTGCTTATTCAGTCAAGTTCCTTTCATTTTTGTCTTTTATCATACCCATTTTTGGCATGAGATTTTCTTTTGATATCTTCCATTTTCTTCAAGATCTTTTGCCTTCCTCATTCTATTGGCTTTAAGGTATGTCATCAATTTGATTTCAGTATTGATCATCTAGTGGTATCTATAGCTGCATCCAGACATCACTTACTTATTCCACTATATTTGGATATTCTGGAATAAAACATGAATATTCCAGAATATTCATGATTTATTCTGGAATATCCAAATATAGCAGAATAAGTAAGCAATTGGATGTAACCTAAGTGTAGCATCCTCTGCTGGGCTGTCATATGACTAGTCATGACAAAACTTTCCTACTTCATTTTGTACTTCAAGGCTAAATTTGCTTGTTATCCTGGTTTTGTTTTGATTTCTTATGTTAACATTCCTATCCTTTGTGATGAAAGTGACATCTTTGTTTAGTGATAGTTCTAGAAGGTGCTCTAGGTCTTCATAGTACTGGCCATCTTCAGCCTCTTTGGCATCAATGGTTGAAACATAGACTTGGATTACATCATACTGAATGGTTTGTCTTGGATTCAAACAGAAATCATTCTGTCGTTTTGAGATCGTGCCCCAGTACTGCTTTCCCTACCATTTCATTGACTATGAAGTCTACTCCTTTCCTTTTGAGAAATTCTTGTCCTCAGTAGAAGATATAATGATTATTTGAATTATATTCACCCATTCCCATCCATTTTAGTTAATTGACTCCCAATAGGTCAATGTTTAATCTTGCCATCTCATATTTCACCACATCCAGATTATTTTTGGTTCACAGATCTCAATTCTAGGTTCCCACACAACATTGTTCTTTATATCATTGAACTTTCATTTCACCGACTGACACATCCATGTCCTTTCTGCTTTGGCTAGCTGCTCCACTCTTTCTGGAACTACTTGTAATTGTCCTCCATCCTTCCCCAGTAATGTTTTGGACACCTTCTGACCTGAGGGGCTCATATTCTTATTTCAGACTTTTGTTTATTGTTATGATATCTCTCCACAGCCTTCTCTTCAGCAAGCAGAACGGATAGTTTCCAACTTAACGTTCTTGTGTACTGAAGGCCCTGCCTTAGATAATTGTAATAACTTTACAACAATATTCAGAAAGAAAGGCCAAGAACCGAAGCATTTTTCTTTTAGCTCAGTACCTCCTTAACATGAGGCAAAATACTGGAAAACAGCTGAGTTGCACAAATGGGCTGAATACTGCTTGCCTGTAGATTTTTCAAATGTACTGTATCACTTCCAATATGAGGGCTGTTTGTTCAGCAGAGGGCTTAATATAGGTGCATGCAGAGAAGGATAGAAGAAAACACAAATAAGGAGAGGATGGGATGCATCCTGATGACATCTGCTATGGTTAGATTCCAATTATTGTGTTCTGATTTTCATCTGGGGCAACTCTAAATTACTTCTGATATTTCCGTATTTTCAAAAAGAAAATTGCCATTTTGCCTTTCTGTCAGTCTGCTTGTGTGCAGCTTGAAATGTTTTGCTTCAAATGTGATTTAATTCATTGAACACTTTGCAGCTCACTTGGTGCTTCCTCTTACATCTTATGCATTTATGATGGCATCGGGTTGCCATGAGAACATTTGTCCTTAAATGGCTGCTGCAGAGAATTTTGTGAGATCCATCTACAGAAACTTCTAACCATGACAGCAGACACTGGACATGCTGTGCCAGCCTCTGAACCAGCTAATGACTCTGCACAACTGCATGTGGAGGGAAAAGTCTTAAGGTCTGAGTGAAGACATTGTCTGCATGATCTAACCCTGCCTCTGGGTGTGAGATCTCTCTCTTGTGAATGTCAGACATAATTGACACTTTCCCAATATAGTCCCAATTTAAACTATTGAAAATCCATAACATTGCTATTGTGGGAAATCCAGCAATGAAGCCAGATTTCCCATAATTCAACTAATGTCAGCAGCTGACCCCTTAGAAGCTGACTAAGGTGATCAGAAGCCAGTTAAGTGCACAAAACAACAGCAAGAGGAAATGGCCTGGCATTTGGCTGATTTCCAGTAGCCCCCATCAGCTCCATTACAGATATTTCCCACAGATGTCAAGGTAAGCTCTCGGCTCTATGGAGCTGTAGCAAGAGACATTAGTGGGATCTTGAGGAAAGGGCTGATCTGGCGTGCATCACTGAGACCTGGTTGGATGAACTGGGTGGGCCAGGTCTGATCCAGGTTTGTCCTCCAGGTTACTTAGTGCAGCACTGTTCCAGACCAGAAGGGAGCGGAGGGAGTGTTGCTGTAGCCCATAGAACTTCCATCTCTCTCACCAGATGGCCAATTTGCTCTGTAAAGGGGGTTGAGGGCCTGTTTTTGTTGTTGGGCCAGAGAGACAGAGGGATGCTACTGGTGTACCATTCACCCCATTGCCCAGCACTCCCTATCTGAGCTGGTTGAAGTGGTCTTGGATCTGGTGTTGGAAGCTCCTGCCACGGTGGTGTCTGGAGACTTCAACATCTACACTGAAGCTGCACTCAATGGACCTGCTCAGCTCTTCATGTCCTCCATGACAACCATGGGGCTGTCTCAGTTTGTATCTGGTCCTATTCATATAGCAGCCCACACCCTTGGTTTGGTTTCTGCCACAGAGCAGACTGGTTGACATTTTCTTTGCTATTAACTCCAACTTTATCCATCATCTGAAACAGGAAGAGATGCATGCCAGTGCAGGGGAACAAAAGGGACATTTTCTTCACGAGAACAACAAAATTTAGGCCAGCACTGCTGCTTTCTGGCTGAAAAACTTGCTACACTGTTCACCCATCTGCTGCTTCAAGGTGTCTCTTATGTATTCCTCTATAAAGCATGGATATTCTGGAATATCCGAATATAGTGGAATAAGTAAACAACTTCTAGATGTAGGCTTTGTGACATTTGCAAAATTCCTCTCATCCATATTACACTACAGGCAGATCACATCACATCTGAGCAGCACTAGATATTTATACACCATTGGTGAGTACTAGGGAACTGCACAAATATTTGTAACATTCAAAATTCGTACAAATTTGGCCAAATTCAGACATTTGTATTTATATAGAATGTTGGCACATTTGTAGACTAACATTTGAATTAGAATCAAATGTTTTCATACATTCGTATGAAGCTTCGTATGGGATTCATCTGGGATTCATATGAGATTCATATGAATTTATATACTTTTGTATGGGATTCCTATGGGATTCCTATGCATTTGTATGCATTTATATGCACTTGTATGGAATTCGTATGTGACTGAACATTTGTATTGAATTCAGATCCTGCTACATTCAAAGGGGATCTATTCGAACAAATATGAATTTTCTTGCATTCAATTCAATACGAATCAAATACCAAAAAAACAAAAAACATTCACCCACATCCCTGGTGTTTACACCAATGGTGCATGGAGTCTGAAAATGCTACAGAAAAAAACTCATTACAAGAATCATCCTATCACCAAATTTCCAACAAGATAAAGAATTTTAGCAACAGAGGCTTTTCTGCACTCACACCAGAACCAATGATGAGGTGAAGCACCAGCTGGAGTCATGGCTTTCATTTCTTTAAAGCATGTTTGAATATTCAGCAAACCAAAATGCAGTATGTTGAAATATAAGGCCAAGCTTTCATTTTATCTTCACCTCTCTCCTTCCGCCCTGACTATCACTGCTTTTCAGTAACTTTATAGGTAAAATGTGAATAAGGCTGCACCTGCACTTAGTGGACAAGGCACAAGTAAATTACCTGCTGCTGCTTATTTCAGTGACTTGCAGTGGAAGAAAACACCTTACAGAAAAAGGAGACTTTTTCTGCCCCATATGAAAGCACACCCAGCTGCTGCTGAAAATGACACACCTGCACTCTAAGATGGGGACACAGAGGTGCCATTATCAGTGGTGATTGTGATACCTTTCCCACATGCCTGCAAAGCTTCACTAAGGTGAGACCTGGCTGGATACACAGGTATGAAAAATGCATTCCAGATAAACTGATAAGGGCATTCTCTTGATAAGAAATCCAAAGGCTCCATTTTCTTTGCACTCTCGATTGCCTTTACATTCATAAATACATAAAGGTCACCCAGCTGGATGAAATGAAAAAAAAATCCTATTTACTATACAAACTAGCTGTAGGAACATATGAATTTATTGCTGGCTGCTGGCTTCTATAAATAAAACATCTTACCCTGCAAATAGGCAGATGTCCACACCTGATTCAACAAAGGGTCTATGAGATAAAAGAGGACATTACAATTTGATCTGGCAGGGAGAGCAAACATTTAGAAATTCAAAACCCTAGTGAAACCAGAGTGATTCCTTTTATATGGCAGAATGAATATATGATGAACAAGCAATTTCTCACAAGGCTCAACGTAATGATACAAATTTCAAATGTTAAGCACAGGTACTAAGATTTCTGCAGGATAACAAAAGAATAGCTAGCCCTGCCACAAGGTGATGGTGATTTTGATGATTGGGGAACTCAAGACTTTGGTTTGAAGCTTCACTTTGAGCCTTTCTGAACTTTGGGGTGGTCTATGATGTAGACTCCAGACTTCCCTTCTGCATCATAGATTGGACCCCGGGAGGCCCTGGCTAGTACCTGGACACTCTGTCCATGTGTGATGGATGTAATGGAGACCAGGGGTTCCTGGATCTGTATTGCCATTAGACTTGATTAAACAGGTCTACCAGAGGACCAGCAGGTCCTGATATTGAATACAGAGATGTTCAGAAAATATGCCCCCCTGCCCCCCCCAAAAAAATTACTGGTGGATTCATTTTGGAGGTGCACCAAAGCATGCCTCCATGTGGGACTCTCAGAGGTTCTGATGCTAGGAACTTTCATTCCTAGCCTTTCAAGAGCTCTTGGAGGTTGGCCCTGAAGCTCATGCGAACTTTAGGACCATACAGAGATAGTCTGGATCAGATCCAGATCCTTGAGTGCAGAAAGGCCTTTTGATCTCACTGAATGGTGAAAGTCAGAAACATGGTCCAGGGAGATTGAGGATCCAACCTAAGCCTCATGCTTTCGCCACAACCCTTGCAGTCCCATTCCACAGGCTGCTAATCTCCAAAGGGCTTGAAGGTGTCTCCAGACATGTGGTACGCTGTGGCACCCCTTCACAGCAGCTTCCAATCCACCAGACAGGAAGATCAGAAGCTGCAGATCCCCTTTGCAATGGCTTCCCATCTGCCAGACGGGACAATCAGCCATGTGCAGTAGTAGCAGAGCATTTTACGGTAAGAGCAAAGTTAAAAGTTGCTGTTAAATCAGTATCTTCTTACTTTGCTAGAGTGCTTCACTGCTGCTGTAGTCTGAAAAGCACTGAGCATGTCTGGAGGCACCCTTAGTTGAACAAGAACATGCTAAAGGGTGCTTGTTATTTTCATGCAGCTGCAAGACAGAAAATCCCTATCACCAACCTTCCAACTAAACAGATGTACACAACTGGACCTTTCCTTTGACCTCATGGCTCAATGGGAATGTATTGTGGTTGGCTGACCTGCTGGGTTGGCTCAAAACATTTTCCAGGGCCCTTGGAATTTGAAGACTAAAAAGTACCTGCTGAGCCGTTGCCTGGGGAAGGTAAATATCATTAGTGCTTACAAAATATTCATAATAGGAGTTAAAATGGATCCTTCAAGGCATTGGAAAACACCATGAAACATTAAAGTTCTGTTATCTGTTCTGTAACCATAACAGCTAAATTATTAAACATTGTTACTTGCAGGGGGAATGGGGAGAGGTGGAATTATTAAAAGCATTCTTCTAAGGTGGTATTCTTCAAGGAGAAAATCTATTACAGTGACACAATAATTTTCTGTGGGTAATTTACTAGAGTGCTTAAATGACATTAATTTATTTTATTATGGAGAATATTTGGGGTTTAGCCAAGTCACAAAACCCTGCAGCAATTGAGTCAATAGAGAATGAAAGAGCATTCATATAAATATTTTTGCAAAATAGGAAATGAAATACGACTATGCTCACATACCTGGACATTATAGGAATGTTTCATGGCTAGTTTCCTATTTCAGAATAATTGAGAAGTTCACACCCTACAGACCTGTAAGCAAAATCTCACACATTTATCACTCTTTCTAACCATGAAGTCAAGTGGAAAGTGCTGACAGAAATAGAGCAAAATAGGGCCGTGGAGTAAACACAATAGAAGCTATCAATGTGCTATGGGAATGCAAAAGAAATACATAAAATGAAATCATTTTTTTAAAAGCACAGATAGGTAAGCTCTCCACACTAAAAGCAATAAGGACTCCACACATTTTAAACTCACAGATGTTTGTGAGCACCTGCTGCTCTATCCAGGACTGCCTCTAAACAGCTGCCAGGTATCCCTCTAGCAGGTGATAATGTGGGAAATTCTCCTTTTGTGATTGCTGCAGCTGGCACTACCTTTGTGCATTTTAACTGATGCACTCATCCAGGAATGTGGGCATCTAGGATGTCCAGATGTGCTTGTTGTCACCTCCATGTTTGCGAATACACTTGTTTTGGCCTTCAAGCATGTGCACTAGATTCAGTAATCGTGGGCTGTGGCCACACCCATAGCTCAAGAGGACTTCCAGCTGTCTCCCCTTTGCATCACTCACTTATTTTTTCACTGGGATCATCTATGCAGGTTGTGCTTCCTCAAGTCAGCTTCTCTGGAGTCCACTTTTACACAGGACTCAATCCATCTTGTTTTCTGTTGTCATGTGTAAAAAGGGAGCTGGGCTAGAAGGGGCTGAATTGTGCTGGGGTGGGTGGATTGCTTCAATTCAGTTTCTGAACAGGATGAACTATTTCAGCCAGGTGTGATTGCGGCCATGGTGGCTCTCTCCAGAAGGTAAATAATGGTACTATTGTTAGAAAACCTTTGACCAATGCTGGGTGATAGTTATTTCTGTCAATTTAAACACTGCAAAGTGAATGACCAAAGTGACCGCGATGGTAGATGTGAAAACACGCCCAGCTGAGGTGGCCTCCCATGACACCTTAGAGCTGGGCCTGTTCAGTGAAGCTGTGAGCACCTTCCACCTCTCTGCTTCAGGAAGAGTCAGTATTTTGGCCCAAGACGCCACTCAAAGGCACCGAGTCCCGCTCAGCCTCCTCAAGAGAGGGCGACTCCCTGAAGAAGACGGAGGAATCCGAACTCTTCTTGGATCCAGACAGGTAGAAGAGGCTCTGTGGAGAGTAGGGGCAGGTGTCAACCTCTCCGCCTGGGGAGTCTTCTTCGCTCAGGGTGCCTCCCCCTGCCTCTCCAGGGCAGGCAGGATCGGCAGGGCTGGAGGTCTGGTTCGCCTGCGCTCCAAATGCTGCAGCACCTGGCAGCAGAGACAGGGCCTCACATGGGTCTGTTTCAGAGCACTCCTGTGGCGAGATGCGCCTTTATTGGTGCTTCTGCAGCGTGCGCTCACCTCCCCAAGCCACCTCTCGGATAAAGGGCTTATCACTTGTGAGAAAAATAAAACCCTTTTTCCCCACCGCGTCTTCCTAAAACTCAAACAACAAGGCAAGACACCTGGAACTGTACAAAAAGGTTTTAATAAAAAATAAACAAAATAAAATTACATAGAACATGGAACACAGTAAAATACAAAAAATAGAGATAAGGCTTATAAGAGGTGATAAAGTAAAACTTACAAACGTTTGTTTCCTCCACGTAACGTTTGGCATGAACTTAGTTTCAAGATCCGGAGTAATACACTTGGTCGTGACGGATAAAGTGCATAACCTTAGGTTGAAAAATGCTCATTTCTTATACTCTCCCTATAGCTAGGGTGAGACCAATTAACCAATGAGGGAGTTTTGTTGACAGGTGTAGTGAATCTTGTTCCTACTCCTCAAAGTAACCATTGGAAGTAGGAATAAGCTCGTAAGTCTTGTCAGGATCATACCATACTCCCCTTTGATTTACAAACCCCTAGATTGCTGGTAGATCAAAACCCACAATAACCTTGTAATCAGGCTACATTTACCAGATGAGTTGTTTGTAAGTGTGAACCATTAAATCAGGATGCTATTCAGCTTGAGAAGGTCTGGAAAGTTTGTTTCCCATGGGAAGATTTTACTCTTCTTCCCCAATATGGCTTCTGGGTTTTAACACAATACAAAATGGAGTTTGTCTGGCTTTGTTACACTCAGTTTACCGTTACAACTCCCAAAAGCAAAAAACCAAACAGGGGTACTATATAAAAAATATAAAATAAAATAACTAAAAGGGTAAGAAAACCCCACTAATAGAAAAATATATAATTGTTAAAATACACAGCACCCAAAGGAAATAAAGAAAATAAAGAAAATTCAGCTGCAAACACAGCAGCAAAGATAGTAAATTGTAATCAGGTTAAAAAACACATACCAAAGCAAAAATCAAGCTAAAAATACAGTGGTACCTTGACATACGAGTTTAATTTGTTCCGTAAGCTTGCTCTTATGTCAAATCGCTCATATCTCAAAGCAATTTTCCCATTAATCCATTCCAGCTCCCAAAACACCACCTCAGTTGTTTTTGTTATGTACTGCACTGTATTTACATACTCGTATCTCAAATCTTGCTCTCATCTCAAAGCAAAATATCACTCGCTCGGCAGCTTGTATCTCAAAACACTTGTATGTCAGGGCACTATGTCGAGGTACCACTGTGTTTCGACTGTGAAAGTCTTCCTCAGTGGCCTATAGATAAAATATAACTGAAAATGCTGTGTGAGATGCTCTTCCTGGTTCTCCAAGTAGCAGCGGTACAGGAAGTACAGGATGGCACCACTGGCCAGGATGCCAAGGCACATAGCCACCTTGAGTGGTGCTGCGATTTGGCTGAAACTAGGAACAAAACGTCTGTAGAGGTTCTTCATCCCCAAAAACCTTTGGACTTTCTTCTTTGTAGAAGGAACCTGCCATTCCTGGGCAATCTGCACTTTAGCAGCTTTGGGTTGTAAACATCCTTGGCCAACACGGTGTCCAAGATGTCAAGTTCCAAAATTACATTTGTCAGGTCGCAAGGTTAGCCCGGCTTGTTGCAAGCGCAGGAAAACTATGCGAAGATGTTTGATATGTTGCGTCATATTTTCAGAATAAACACAAATATCGTCACAATAAGCTTGCGCAAAAGGCAAACCAGACAACACAAAGTCCACAAGCCCTTGGAAACTTTTGGAACTATTTTTCAGGCCAAAAGGTAGTCTCTGAAATTTAAACTGTCCCAAATGACATGAAAATGCTGTCTTGTCGGTTGAGTCATCGTCCATCTTGATCTGAAAGAAACCTTTACTGCAATCTATTTTAGAAAGGATTTTAAATGAGCCAAAAGGCATAGGATAGGGGTCCAACATAGTCATTTTGTTCAGCTCCCTATAGTCCACGCATAGTCTATATTCCGGTGGATCCTCCAGGTTCACTTTGCCTTTTTGCACCATGACAATCAGGGAACACCAACTGGACTGGGTAGGAACAATGACACCCCAATCTAACATCTGCTGTACCTCCTTTTCAACAATCTTATGCATATGGGGATTTAAAGGGTGAGGTTTGGAAGCCACTGGGCATGCACCACCAGTTTTTATAGTATGCTTCAATAAGCCTGTCTTGCCAGGGGCATCAGTGAACTGATCTTTAAATTCCCGCAGTAACTCCCACAATACATCCTGCTGTTCACAGGATAGCTCATCGGAAATCTGCACAGCATCTACTGTATTTTTGCTTCCCTCTGGAAAAAAAGTTAGACCTCCTTCTTCCTCTTCATTCTCAATCACTGAGATCATCATCTGATTAACTGTCTGTTCTCTGTCATAGAAAGGTTTAAGTCTGTTTAAATGGTATACATTCTGCTTTCCTTGATTATCTTCCACTCTATAGTTATTATGGACTAACACTTCAACAATTTTAGCAGGACCATGCCACTGTGCTGTCAGTGTCTTCACATAAGTGGGGCATAAAACTAAAACTCTGTCCCCCACAGCAAAAGTTCTAGGCTTTGCTTTTTTTTATCATAGTGCGTCTTCTGCTTACTCTGAGCTGCCAGTAAGATTTTCAAGGCTTGGTCTTGAGTGGTTTGCAAAATCTTTCTCAGTCCCATCACATAAGTTGTAACATTTTGGGGTACATCATCAGCAAGTTTTCCCTCTAAATTCAACATCAACACATCCAAAGTGCCTCTGAGCTTCTTGCCAAACACTAACTCATGAGGAGAATATCCCAATGATTCTTGTACTGAGTCTCATAAGGCGAAGATAATAAATGGTAGAGCCTTGTCTCACTCCGCTGGGTTGTCGTAACAATAACAGCTCAGCAATCTAGAAAGAGTCTGAATCTCCCGTTCTGCTAAACCATTACAACTTTGATGATAAGCAAGGGATGTAACATGAGATATTTCACCAATTTCATAGACTTTCTTCATCAGTCTACTCAAAAATACAGTCCCTTGGTCACTAAGAAGTTTGGAAGGCCATCCCCAGTTCAAGGTAAAGTCCAAAAAGATTTCAGTGATAGATTTAGCATAACTGAAATAGCTTGGTGAGGTTCTAATTGGGCTCTTAATTTGTCTCCTGGGTAGCCCACTTTCCGAAAATGAACACACAATGTACAATGCAATAACACATCCTTAGCAATTCCTGGCCAATAAAATCAACCTTGTAACCGTGAAAGCATCTTTGTTTTTCCCAGATGTGCTCCATAAATATGTTCATGTGTCATATGCAAAATTTCCTTCCTATAAGGTTCAGGGATTAACAAATGGCTGATTATTTGTTCAAAATCGGTCTTAGATTTAAACTTCCTATACAATAAACCATTTTCCCACACCAAGTATGGCTGTCCCACCTTACAAGGCTGTTGTGACTCCACTGCCCGGCTTTTGCAGTCGGCCAGCAAGGCACAATTGCCCTGAGCCTCCTTAAATTGCTTCGATATCAACCATTGCTCAGTGTCTGAACTCAAATCAATTCCCTTGTCTGAGTCCCCTTGCAACTGCCTGTCAGTGTCTTTGGCTTGCAAGCTCTCAGCGTTAGCTGGGTTTGTTATGCTAATTTCATCACAGCTTCCCCGCTCCGATGTCACGGTAACCTCATCTGAATAGTTTGCCTCAGTAGAAGCTGCAATCTCCCTCTCTGGGCTTTTTCCTGTCAAGCTTTGGAATTCCCCCTTGCTCCACCTCCCTTCCGCCTGGCGAGAGCGTTTGTGTGCCCTTGTTTCCACGATGTTCATTATTATTATTATAGTTTATTTATAAAGCGCTGTTCATGTACTCAGCGCTGTACACGAAATAACATCAATAAGAAAGTATAAAACCTGCCAGTGCCATACAATCTAAAGTAAGATAAAATAAAAAAAATTTACATTAAAAATCAGAGGCAAAACAATAAAACAAATATAACAAACAGA
>MTQE01002560.1:13078024-13088701 GCA_014337955.1 Aspidoscelis marmoratus | reverse complement strand
GGGGTGTATGTGATGGGGTTGGCACGATGATGTCATCACGCCAGGTACTCCGTATGTGGGCGTATCTGCATGTGGCAGACCTGCCTGGAGGCGGGTAGAGGAGCAGTGTCTCCGTTCCTATGTGTTTTTCGATGTTCTTAGCCAACCCCTGTGAAAGAGTAGATTGACCCCAAAAGGGGCTGTGTCCCACAGGTTGAGAACCTCTGCTCTAACCAGTCAGATGATGTGTAAAAAAAATGTTCATTAAAAAAGTGGAAGAAAGCCTTTTGGGTTTGTTCCAAGCAATTTGGGGGAAGAAATGGAGGGAAGTTGTTCTCCTCACCCATTTGTTCCATTTTTTCCTCACACCTTTGGGTATATTCAAGAATATTCTTTACCACTCAACAGTATTTTATAACTTGCTGCCATTTGTGCAGCGCAGCAAAGCCGTCGCAGCACCTACAGGGCAGAATCATGGGGCAGAATAAGTAGAGTGGCAGCCCAGCTGAAAGCTTCTTGCCCAGCCAAACCAGGTTGGTGTTTTCACAATGAAGTTTTCAGCCCCAGTGCTGCCAGCCCAGTACAAATGATGGGAAAACATCTAAGAGGGCTTGCGGACTTCTGATGGAACCTTAGAAGAAGATGATGATCCGAAGAGTGAGCGTCTCATTGATGGCCGAGCTCCTTTATAAATTAAAAAGAGAAAATGTTAGGAAACATATTGGGGTGGGGGAATGGCATTCAGTTCCTAAGAGCTGAGCAATTAAAAACATGGATTCATATTGGAGAACTGAGAGTGACAATCTAATCTGCAGCCATTCCTTTGGAATCTCCAACTTGCCAGTAAATTCAACCACTTGGAGTTCCTCAAAGACATCTTGTTAAAGCATTTGGTTAAAAACTGGACTCATCTGGATTTCTTGGTCTCAAGAAAATGGACATAAGCTCTAATATCATCTATATAATTCAACATACAAACTGCAGATGGGCAACCTGATTCTGGTTTATATGCCCACAGTCAAGAACAGGGGATCATGCTGCTTCTGAATATTATACATTGTAACAGCATTCTAATTACTTAAGGTGAAACCCAGTATTTTGCCCAATTAATGGCTGCTGCCAAGAGCATATTTCCTTTCTCCCCCCTTTCTTTTTCTTTTTTTTCTTTTTTTTGCTTTGCAACAATTAGTAAATGTAAAGCCAGCTGTGATGTCACTGCTTAGTGGCTTTTCATCACCCTATAAGTAGCAGCCAATGAAATGGAACAAGAGCAAAGAAACACAATGAATAGGGGGCTTGGATATGTCTCCGTGGCATTATTTCTTTGACAGTAGTCTCATGACAGGCAATCTGAAAGTTTTAGGACAATTGTTTTGGTCTATCTTACAAGATTATTAGCCAGATATTCTTTGGTGGGGAGAATATTTGTGAAGTAGAAATATGCAAGAGCTCAGCTTGCATTTACTTATGTACTTACTTACATTTTTAACTCACTGTATACGCAGTGGCCCCAGAGTGGGTTACAATAAAATGGATACAAAAACAGTTTCAAGTGATCTAAATAAAAGAACATGTAACAGTTTTTTAACAGGGACCCTTCAGTGAAAGGCCAAAATATAGTGGTGTATTGTCCCCAAACCTCTGAATGTATATGGTGAAGATGCCTGGTACACCTCAGAAGAGAGAACATTCCACATTCTGGGGAATGCCATGCAGAAGCCAAGTCCCCAGATCTCTGTCTGAGCTTAGATTTCTCATTGAGACTCCTGCCCACTTTGTTGAGTTGGCCAGCTGTCTCAGTTTACCTGAAATTGGGGGTGGATGAACATCTATTATGGACTAGTGTGCATGAATATTCATAACATTCAATATTCATACAAATTCATACAAATGTGGATATTCGCATATGAATTGAATGTTTCAACATTCATACATTGACATTCACGTTGGTACAAATGCTTTGGAACATTTGTAAAATGGGGAGGTGGGAAAGTGGCTGCATCAGTCACATCTGCAATGGATCCAGAGTGCATTTGACATGGTTTGAGAGAGGATTCAGAATGGATTCAGGGTGGTTTTGATGCTTTCAAAGTGGTTATGTTACAGAATACATATTGGATACGTATATGTTCATATCTGATAGAATCCTACCATATTCGAAGGGGATTCATTCAAACAAATATAAAATTTCTTACATTCTGTTCAATACAAATCAAATGCAGAATAACCCACTCATGCACATCCCTATTATGTACACTTTTCACAACTCTTTTACTGCCACATGGAGGCCTGTACACCCTTCATAAAAGCTCATATATGGTTGTAAAAGACCTGCAAGTGGCTATTAAAGGCAACATGGCCTTTATAGCCATGGTGTGTCACTTTTATGGCTGATGCAAAGGCGCATGCACTACCTTGTGGAGTCCATAAAGGCCTCCACAGGGCCATAAAAGTTCCACAAAAAGCAATCATGAAAGCTACCATAGATTATCCTGAGGGCTCGTTGGGACAAATCACCAAGTCTGAAGAGGTTCTGGGGCATGTCAAGCATGTCTTGAGCCTCAAGCCTCCTTGTCACATCTCTATTGTGAAGAACACTGATAATTCAAAATATGTCATGCAAATACATGCATTTATAATTACCGTAAATATCATTAAGAAAGTAATGCAAGCCTTTATGCATTATGACTGACAGAAGCTTGGATGGAGTGGACTTTGGCCCAGCCATGCTGCTACAGCATCAACCATGATTTTAGGATTATTATGGCACCTTTCTTGATGCTAATGTGCAAGCTGTAGCCTAAGGCAACCTCATTGACTGCACCACTGATGTTAGTTCTAGGGATGTGCATGATTTTTTTTTTTCTTTTGGCGTTCAATTCAAAACAAATTGAATGTTCAAAAATACATATTTGTACGAATAGATCGCATTGGAATGTGGTAAAATTCTGTTTGATACAAATCTATATGTGTGTACTCGTATGAACATTCAATACATATCTGATATGAATAGATACATATCTGATCCAAATAGATACGTATCTGATTGAGTAGATTCTTAGGGTTTACATACAGCCCATTCTCATGACTGCAATAGCATATGGATGGCAAGCCCCTGTTGCAGGATATAATCTGGAATAAGGCCCAATGCAGATAGGACCCAAGTGCCTGTGTGGATGAAACCAATATCAGTAACCTGAAGAACCATGTTTTCTAAGTTCATTTGAGTGTATTAGGTGCCTATGAAATTGACACAAGTTTTTTAAAATTTCCCTTCTCACTATGCCATTAATTTCTGAATTATCATATGCCAAACTCCACTCCTTTTGAAGAAACAGACTCTTAAAAATTCCTGACACCATTGAACTGATACGTTAAGCACACAACCATTTACCCACTGGGTTACATGAATGTATGTTTGTATTTGCATTCCATCAAGATGACTATTGAACAGAAGGATTCATTCTAGACCTTTTCTGCCTTTCCTTTAGAGAGAATGTTGGAATCCCCCATCATCATAATTGGAGAGCAACATATGGTAAGATGTTCCACTTGGCTGGAACTAGGAAAGGGCTTGCTGACTAAAGTGGCAGGACCACAGTATCTGAAGGAGAGGAAATGAGCAGGTCTTTCGTTCTCACCTTTCTCACCCCTTTCTGCCAGATGCCAGGCACAGATAGAAGACTGGCTTCTGGCCAAGCTGAGGCAAGTAAAACCAAGTGTCTGTTTTTTGCTTCAGTGGTTTAAAGCATTCCCTCTCCCCCTTCTTTTCTCTCAGAACTTAAGTGCCACATTAGAAAGCACTCAGAACTTTCCTTAAAGAAAGAAGGATTGGGAGAAGAATTACAGCAATCAGAACTAACCTCAAGACCACCACTTTCCTTTCTGCATTTCCCTTAGTTTGGAATTAGGAACCCTCACCTGTGGGCCTGAGCTGTGTCATGTTAGTGTGGAACAGAGAAGTCTCACCCACCACTGGTATACTCTGAAGCCCTTGATATGAGTCACCAGTAGATCTGTTTGAACAAGCCTACCAGCGTACCAGAGAGGGCAGTTGGAATTTGGATCATGGAGACATGCAGAAGGCAATGCATCTATTTCCTAAACTATTGGGGGACCCATTTCAGCAATGCACAAATGTATGCCCCCAAAATGGGTCTCCTAAACAACTGCACTTTTGACTCTAGAGATTTATATGTGTAAAGTTATAGAAAGTTATCTCGAGGAACTGTGGGATACTGAATTTCTGTGAATGTGAGCGTGTATGTCTCTACACGTGGATGACCTTCTCTTATTAATGCTTGGAAAAGCCATTTTCAGAGATTGGGACTGCATCCACACAGGTAATTTGGGGCACTTCCTGAGTGCTGTCGGGACTTGATGGGCAAATACACATGCCTGAAACCAGGTAATAGGCTGCCTTTGAGGATTGGAATCATCTCTTGTCATAAGCCTAGCTGTAGGTTGGGGAAAAGAAATTGGTAGATAGACAGTGGCCTAATTTGCCACTCCCAGTTTACTATCAAACTGAAAATGGTTGCCTTCCAGGCCTGCTTCTAGTCTAATGATAAACCACAGCAGGTGGAAAACTTGTAGTTGCAGAACTTTCATTCTACATCTGCATGGACTTCAAGGGCCTCTATGTAAATTCTTAAATAAATAAAATACAATAAATAACTGAGGAGATAACTATAGCCAAAGCCTTTTGGGAATTCCCATCCATCAATGATGTTTTCCGAACTCTGTTTGGAATATTGAGCAAGGAAAGGAAAGTTACAGCTAGGGATATGCATGGATGGTTTTATTGACATTTGATTAGTAATGAACTGAATGTTAGAAAATCTGAATTCGTTCAAATACATCCCCTTTGAATGTGGGAGGATTCTATTCTATACGAATGTATTTGTACAAATTTGTACGAATATCTGATACATATTCGATATGAATGAATATATATACCTGATACGTATCTTGTAACATATCCATGCTCTGAAAGCGTAAAACCCGACCTGAATCGACTTTGAATCTGCTCTCGATCCATGTCAAATGCAATCTGGATCCATTACAGATGAGTGGCACAGCTGCTTTCCCACCTCCCCAGGTTAACAAAAGTCTGAACTATTCATACGAACGTCCGGAACATTCTTATTCATTCAAATGTTATCATATGAACGTCATAACATTTGATTCATGTACCAATGTCCGAACTGGGATGGATTCATATGAATAACCAGCATTATGAATATCTGTGCACATCCCTAGTTACAGCAGTACCCATTTTGCATTGTTAATTATAGATGTGGGATTTAAGTAACATCCCCCAATTCTGTTTGCATCAATTATCAAGGTTGCAGTGGAATGAATGTCAGCTTTAATTAAAGCTACTTGTCAAGTTAGACATATAGATGCCCCCCCCCCCAATTCTGAATTCCAGAAGTTGGATTTTACCTCTTGGTCCAAAGCTCTGAAGATAGCAATGGGTACAGTAGGGCTTGTCATCATACTGTGGAAGTAAAACAGTAAAATAATTATTTTCTATTTGTAAGGCTGCCCATTCATCCCTAAGGTTCTGCAGGTTCCTACCTATTACTATCTGTTGTAAAATATAGCCTTCTTGGTGTTTCTGGAGTGGATTATAACTTCGGTGGGATAAGATGAAATTAAAGATTCTTTGATGATGGCCTTGTGACAGCCCCATGTGTATGAGAGTTATCTCAGCAGGATACTCATCAGTGGACCTTCTCTGCTAGAGAAGGCACCATCCTCACAAGTGTGAGATTTTGGGATTGGACATGGAAGTTCAGGCCAAGGGTGTGTCGTTTATATCTCAGAGCCCACAGGGAACATTCCTACAGTGGAATATCATTCAGAGCAGCATCAGGAGGACCAAAACTACAGGTTGAAGTCTGACCCATTTCCAGCACTCCACCCCCTCCTAGTGATTGCACCCATGTTTCCAGCCACTGTGCACATCCAAACAGCAGCCAGGAAGTAACTCCAAGAAGAAGGGCATCCCAAGTGTAGTTTGGTCAGGTTTATTATTGTTCCAGGAGTCTTGGGGACTGAATGGGAGTAGAAAGATTTGTCTGTCCTGTCTCTTGGATGAACAGAAGACAACCAAAAGTGACTATGTGTATGGAGCCTAATAAAAATACTTGTTCCTCTGAGCCTTGAATGGACTTTTGACTTGAACATTAATTTACCCACTTTTCACACTTACGGAGCCTGTCCTGGAACTGGGTGGGCTGCCTTGTTCCTGGATAAGTTCCTCATGTGAAACAAGACTCTCTGCATTGGAATGGGCTAGTCCTTGCCACCACCCCTCCCAATGCCAACTCTGAAGCTTGCATCAGCTTTGGACCTAGGGGGAGGGACCTGTGAATGCTCCAAAGGCTGGCTGTGCCACTGAAATGGGACTCTCATTGTAAACCTGACAACAGAGACATGCAATACACACACCCTACTACAGTGGTGGATCTCAACATTGAAATCTACCAGTAAACCAGACTAGGACATCATTTTGGGTGCCCTAGCCCAGTCTATGCTCTGTCCCATATAGATGTTTACCATTCCAGCTTTACTCTCCTGTATGGTTGCTCCTTTATCCACTATGTTTCTTATCCTGGTTTCATTTCTTTTACCTGTCCTTTTGGTCGCTACTGTAATCTTTCCTCCTTTCCTTCTTATTTTTGGCTTCTTTTTTAGTCTGTCCTTCTGGTTTTTCTACTCATTTTCCCCCTCTTCGCTTGTTCTCAACCTCCTCTTCACCTATCCTTCCCTGTTCTCTAGGCACCCTCCACCTCAACTCAATTGACTTCTGGCTAACATTGCTTGGCAGATAATTGGATCCTTGCATCACAATGGCCTGCCTGCAACTCCTTTCATGCACCTCAGCCATTGGCTGGAAACCACAGCAGGAAAAAATGGCTACTCTTGATTGGGATGGGAGCCTCCCTTGTGGAAAGCATGCTTGGGTTTTCTGAAACTGTTGGTCTCCCAACTGCTGTTGGTCTCCCAGCTCACTTTTCTACTAGTGAGCTGAGAAGTGGGAGAGAAAGTTGCACACACAAGAGGGGCAGTCATCCTAGGGGCCTAAAAAGCAGGTGAAGAGGGGAAAGGCAAAGGAACAACTCTGCCTACAGCAACTTGAACTTCCAAGGACAGTATGAAGTGGGATGAAAAAAAGATAGAGCAGCCCTGAAAATCAAGCCATGAGCCCTGACCAGAAAGGGCACATTCACCAAACGGAGTGTTCAAAAAAAAGTTCCTGCTGATAGTTGTATAGACAAAGCAGAGAATTTTTTGATGTGTGTCCAATGTGCTTATATGGTAGGAATGTTTTTAAAAATGAATGAACCTTGTGCTGGGGGAAACATCTGGGAGGACAAGGAAAAGAGTGGGAAAGAAATGAGAGGAGATGAAGGATACCACACCATGCCCAAACAAAAATTAAGAACATTAAGCAAAAGGACCAAGAAAATACATAAGGAATGGGAAAAGCTGCTGGGGGAGGACAGAGACCCCTAGTGTGAACAGAAAAAAGCAAGCACCTGGCTAACATTCTTTTGCACGCATGTGAAGAAGATGATTGGGAATTTGGCTACGAATATGATGAGAACCCAGACTTAGAAGATACCTTGTTTAGAAAGAAGAGAAAACAATCTGTGTTTTAGGCCAAGTAAAGTTTCATTGAAAATTGGAAGCAAGGATTTCTAATGGGCATCTATGCTATTTTAATTTTAAACTTGAATTGTTTCAAATGTCTTTTACTGATGACCAATTCCTGTTGCTGGCATGGTATAATTCCTCACATTCCTATGTGACTGGGGTTAGGATTGTATTATGAAACTTATTTTTATTTTTATCTTTTTTTAAAAAAACAATGCTATTGTATGATTTTAAGAGAAAGTATTTTATATATTGAACAATTGTTTTAAACACTAATTTATCTTTATTGTTTCAACACCTGCTGATGGATGCTTGCAGCTTAGGACTTGCCAATTGCTACTTTGGAAATTTTTCCTTTCAGCCTGCTCATTTTCCCTTTGCAGCCTTATTAAACTTAAAGCAGGTGCTAAGAAGAAATTATTTACAGCAAATGCACCTGAACTCTAATGATCAGCAAGCAGGGGAGAAAATACTCCTTACCTGTTCTCATTAATTTAACACGCATACGCTTTTCAGAACATACCTGGAGTCTGAAGCCATTGATGTGTGGGGAGGAGGAGGCATGCCATTATGCCTCCCCCTAATGTTCTTGTTCACAGGGTCTGAATTTTGGCAAGGAGGTGGGTGTGATCATGCAGAGTAAAGCACATGGCTGTTACACAGGAAGGCTGAATGAAAGCTGAGAACTTAGCAGGGGCATGGAGTGTGGGAAGCTCACATGGTTTTCCAGGAGCCTCCATACTTGTACTTTACCATTATTATTTTATACTTTATCCCCCCCTTCTTTTAGAAGAACATTTACATCAGGAGCTGGCATAGTGTGACAGCAGAGGTAATCTCATGCACACCCGTTGTGAAAAAGCTCCCTGCTGTAAAGCACCATTTCCCAACCCTTAGCTGAAGTGCAGTGGAGAACCCCGATCTGTGTGTTCTTGTACTTGAGAGGGTGGAAGGATGGAAGCAGGTGGATTTCCATCATCTTCATTCAAAGGGTCCTTGTATTAATAAAGGGCAGTGTTTAATTTAGAAATCAATGAAGGCTGGGACTGGAATCTCACCCTAGCTTGGCAGCTTTGTCTCTTTGTTCAAGATTGTGTTGACATGCTGTGGTTTCTCAGCAGTGAAAGCAAAATCACTGTTCGCATTCTCAAGGCTGCACAGTCTTTTCCACACAGGACACTGCCGTGTGACAGGAAAGAATTCAGAGGTCTCTTGTCCGCACACTAGTGCAGCTTAAAGGAAGCCTCACCATCTCATACACAGGTAGAATGTAGACCATGCAATGGCACTCAGAATGGTGTCCTAGTCTGGTTCATCAACAGACATAATTTCAAGGTCTACCAGCATAATCTGGTATACTAGACCAGGGAGGAACCATTTTGCTGGTATAACAAGGGCTTTTGTTTCTGACCCTTGGAGTATTTGGAGGCCCCTGTGGCTGCTTCAGTGCTGCCAGGAGCTTTGGAGCTGGTGTGATGTCTGACATGGAACAGGTTGTTCAATATTAAAGGCTTTGTCCTATGCCAGGAGTAATCTATCGCAGGGTGGCCCGCTCCATACTGGGATAGCACCATGAAGTGTGGAAACTGGCAAAGCTAGATCTGTAATCGAAAGCAGTCTCAAAGACTGAGCTCCAGTGAACACCACCCCAAACATCATGACTACATCCAGAGTAAAAACCCTTGTTACAATTCTTTCTGAAGTATTGTAGTAGACCACTACAATTGCAAGTAGGGAAATTTAAGTTTGAATAATCTGTTCATCTCTTGCCTTATAAAAACACAATAAACCAATGCTGTAGATTCTCACTTGGCATACACATTGGATCTCCCATGTGAAACAACCATGCCTTCTTCTCAAGTGCTTCCTTTCTACCCACCAATTATGGAAAAGCATTAGTGCTGCTGGAGTTCCTGCAAGTCAATTGGACTTTAAGTAGGCATTAGAAAGATGCATGCTGCCATTGCCTGCCACTTCTGTACATTATGAGTTTTGAACAGCTGTTGTGCTGATGGAACCTGACAACCATATTTCATCAAACGTCACTTTTACAAAATTTGTACAACGAGTAACAGATGTCCAGATTTCATCAAACCTAATTTGCACAAAATGCCCACTTTGCTACATTCATCTCTAGTCTTTACCCATTCATTTACTTTGATGATGAAGGGAATAAGAATAAGATTATTGACACTGTGTGATTGACACCATATTTGTGTGACCTCCAGCTCTGAATGTTCCCTTTGTCTCCCTCCAGCATCTCCGGAACAAATACAAATGGACTAAACGTGTCCAGTTTGTCCAGATCTGTTTTTTGGCGGCAAATGCAGAAACCACGCTTGGGTCTTTGCTACCCAAATCTGTTAGGAAGGACTTGAGAGAATGTGTGGAAAAAAGATTAGGGATGTCCATGAATAGAAAATAGAGTCAGCAAACCTGTGATCGGAACAAAGGGGAATTGAGGTGGCGGGAGGGGGGAGGGGCCATCCTAAAAATGGCAATAGAAGTGGAAAAGGACGAAGGGAAGGGGGACCGTATGTGTGCCACCTGCAGTCAGGCATTGGGTGGGAGGGAAGGTTGGATCCACCCTTCCCAGGGAGGTTCAGCCCCCTCTAGCCTGGTTCCGTGCTCACACAGGGGAAATGAAAATGGACTGGCTTCCCAAGCCAACTTGAGTCTCCTGTAAAAGTGGACTCTGGAGAAGCCAGCTTGAGGAGGGACAAGACGATCCCAGCAAAATAAAAAATAAAAAATAATCTGAGTGATGCAGTGAGAAGACGGCCAGACATTTTCTTGAACGACGGGTGTAATCACAGCTAGTGTGATGTTGGTGAAAAAAAGCAGAACCATCCTGGAATGTTTTAAGGGAAATATAGAGTCTAGTAGGCATGTGCACAAATATTTGTAACATTCAAAATTCATCCGAATTTGGACATTCGAACTCAAATCAAATGTTATTATATTCGTATGCTAACATTTTAACAAATACAAATGTTTCTGGACATTCGTACGAATAGTTTGGACATTTGT
>MTQE01002560.1:13062946-13076235 GCA_014337955.1 Aspidoscelis marmoratus | reverse complement strand
GAATTTCAAATGTTCCAAAACATTCGTTCAAATGATTCAAAACATTTGAAAGTACAGATTCGTATCTGTACGAATCTCATAGGTATCTGTACACATTTGCGCTTATGATACAGGACAAAAGCGGGATGCATACGAGAGAAAACAGGATGCGTACAAAATGCGTACAGATACGTATAATACATACAAATGTTGTTGACATTTGTATCTTCAGATTCAAATCTAACATTCGAGTGAATAGTTTCATATCAATTCAAATCGGATTTTGTTGCATTCGGATTCTAAACATTCGTGCAGATCCCTACTCGGAGCTCAATATATTGAAAAGACTATAATAAAGTGAGACACTAAGCACAAGTTATGTATTTTCACAGCTACCCAAACAAGCCTGTGCCAGAGAGATCACATGTATTAGTGTCATATGCTTACACGCTAGAACAAACTGATGCGGAAGAGCGACTAAGGATGGGATGCAGCTATAAGTAAATCTGCAGATGCAAGTTTTTTATGCTGCATGGTTTGATTTCCCTTAAGAATTTAAAATGTGGCTGAGATGGCGTTCAATATTCCCCCTCCCCATCACCATAATCTTTGCCACATGCTGTGCAAGTACTATTAACGTTGTTCCGTATACAATGAATTTTTCATACATCCCATGAAGCAAACTTGATTTAATGCTGTGAACTGGATCAGATGTTCTTCAGGAAACCGTTCTATAGCATTAGTGAGCTTAAATCTTTTGCTTTGGGTTTGCCTTGAATGAAACCATCTCGGAATTGATTTTATTTTCCTTCCTGTTATCCAGTGCAAGAAGCCAAGGCTTCATAGGACACTTTCCTAACACAGAATAATTAAGATTTGGGGCCTCTGTTAACTTTTCTGATCTCAGGTGACTTAAAAGATCATCTGCTGCTGCTAAATGAAACCAAAATAAAATAGAACTAACATCATCATCTGTCCCCATGACCCTTATAAGACACCACATTCAACTCAATGAATAATTTCCTAAATCAGACAGCCTTAACAACAACAACAATAAGCTATCCTATATGTCACCTGGATATTTTCTCCCTGTAGGAGGTAAGTCAACTTATGTACTGCATTCCAGTGAGTCACATTTTATAAAAGGGGGCACAAACAGTTGTTCTTAATGAAGAATACAAGAGACAGATAAACAAGATATGAAAAAGACCTTCAACCATTGCTGCACCACAAACACAGTCTTTCATCATAAGGTCCCAAGAGTGTAATTTGAAAGATGTTCTGGCTTAAGATAGACCTGGGGTGCCAGCATCTTTTTACTTTGTGCTTACCTGCATTTCCTACACTTCTATTGCCAGCAATGGAGCTTCCCGTCTCGCTGATGGGAAGCAGCTGCACTGGAAATGCAAAGCTTCTGTTCCTCTAGTTTGGAGGACCAGAAGGAGCTTCACATTTAAGGTGGAGCAAGGAGCATATCTGGAGGCACCCCTGGCACATACCAGCCTCAGATATTGCTGGTGAGTGTTGTTTCAGCCTGGTACCCAGAAACAGCACACTTCTGGGTCTGCTTCTGGGAACACAGTGAAATGGTGCATCCAGTTGACTGAATCAGCCATTTGCTGCCATCCACACACACACTATTGGTCAGGTCCACCACCAGGGAATGCTTCAAAGACTATTTTAAAGCAGTCTCCCATTGGAGCAGGCTGCAATACTCAGATGCCTCATTCTGTCTGAATGCAACATTCCTGTCCAGATGCAAAGACCCTTTCTGCACTAGTCCTTATTCTGGATTATATCCCAGGATAGGGATCTCTCATCTGCATGCTGGTGCAGACTATAGTAAGTCCTGCTCAGAACCTGTCATAGTCTGCACCAGCAGGTCCCTATTCCATGATATAATCCAGAATTAGGCCCAGTCCAGAAAGGGCCAAACCTTTCTAGTGGGCCAATCCACCATGTGAATGGGGTGTTCTTGCCTGAATGCTGGCACAGGTACAGCTCAAGTTCCCACCACAGCATCAGGAATTCATATAGCTCAAAGAGCTTGGTTCTATGGTGCAACCATGCAAATGAATAGGTGGGAGTACTTCAGTTGGCAACACTAATTGTTTGAGCACTATGAAAGCAAAATGATTATGTTAAAGAGAAAAATCTTAGATCACTGATGTCAGGATTTTAGCCAAGCAGAATCCTTGAAGGATGTTTGAGCAAAAGCTGTGGGACGTTCAGAAGAACAGAGTACAATTTAGGTTCTGGAAGACCATTTCTATTTATAATTCTGCCACCACCAACTCTTCCCTCCCTATACCCAGTAGCCTTTCTGAATGAATACCATTTCCAAATTTGATCAATAATCAGACTGAGCAGCTGCCTAGTACACTGCCTAGTGTACTACCCAGAACCATCCTAAGAGGTTCCTACTCTGAATTAGCTGTAGGCCTGTTTGAAGAGGTCTATAACCATACTAATACTGTTTTGGTCCAGTCTCAGTGCCTCCACACATGGTCTGGGACAAGGAAAATGCCATAGCCCCATCTTCAAGGTTTATACAAGTTTCAAAGATCATTTTAAAATCATTTTTGAGGCAGGCACGCCACCTTTCTGTTCATCTGTGCCTTTGTGCACCAGACACAATGTATAAGTAATGAAGCCTAGCCCAGTCTCTAGCAGAGGTGGGCGGGACCTTGGACAGGGAGTCAGTTGTGCAGTCTGGAACAGCTGTGGTGTTCCACACTGCTTCCAGTGCTGTTCCAGAACAGACAAAGTTCTCTATCCTCAACCTCACAATGTAAATGGAACCTACTGTGCTTGGTTCAGAACAGACTGAATAGTTAGACTGCTCAAAGCAAGGTAAGTATGGAAATGGACTGAGATGTTCCCTTGGTCTCCAAATCTCCCTTTTCATCCTGGGCTTCAAGAACAAATATGATCGCAGACCTGGCAGTATCAATGGCGCATGCAGTTGTACCGGGCAGGGTGAAGAGGGAGAAGGAATGCTCCAACAGAAACCTCACGTTGGTCTCTCTGAACAACACTTGATCAAAACAGAGCTAGTAAAGATCAAAAGTGAGGCTCCAATCAAAGTCTCGTTCCTCTCATGCCTTTCTCTCATTTCTACTTGTGGAAAGGGAAAAGAATTTGATAGAGAACAATCAGTTCTGAGTAGAGAATGTTCAAAACATTCAAAATTCAACCAAATTTGTTCAAATTTGGACTTTCAAATTTGAATCAAATGTCTATAAATTTGAATTTAAACATTCAAACGAATTTCGGATTTTTGAATCTATTTAAGTTATTCAGACATTTCTATGTGTACTTGCACATAAGTATCTTTCCTGAATCGAATCAAATGTGAATACATTCAAATTTTAAAGGTTCAAATTGATTCAAATTTCCGGGTATTCAAATCAAATCAAATCCCAAAAATTGCATTTGTGTAGACCCCTAGTTGTGAGCAATAGATTATCAGTGAGGAGATCAGAGTATGTCATCATTGTCCTTCTAACATTGGTAACAACTTGTGCAACATTGTGCTTAAGTTACAACAGTGTCCACATACCATGATCCACAATATGGCAGTCTGGTGTCATTGTCAAACTTCCACCTGAAAAGTGCCCTCGTTGAACCTACATCAGACAACCTTGAGCTGCAATATGTGTGAAGGAGCAACAGAAAGTAGCATCAAGCTCTGACCTGTCAGGTATGATGGGATGGTGCCCACTTTACCAGCTGCCCCTGTAGAAGGAGGTAGGCCTAGATGTGTGCCTTGATGCGAAGCTGTTCAGACTTTGCATCTTATATGTGCATTTTTTGAAACCCTTGTGCCAAATATGATTCCCAAGGTTTTCTTTGTGTGGTGCTTTCATCTTCTCTGATAAAAGTGCAGAAGGGGTAAAAAAAAACCCAACCATCCAACTGTGGGCCAAAATTGATACAATATATGGTGAGGTATATATGGTGTTCTACCCCACATATGGCTATTATAGCTCAAAACATCTGGAGTGTGCTAGGTGGTGATGGCTGTTATCCAAACACATGCTAACAATATACAAATCTCACCTCCACAGACATCCCACTCATTATTAAGACAGAAGGCAGATGTGTGTCCTTCAGCAGCACGACCACCCAGCTCCCCATTTCAAGACATCCATATTCTCTGTGCTCCACCACCAATGCTTTCTTGCCTTCTTCCTGGTCAGTCATATTTAAAGCATTTCTAGGCAGCCTTCAGTGGCGTGACCCAGTTGCACACAGGCTTTTAGAAGCAGAGTCCTGCATCAGGACGGACAGATTGCTGTCAGGACATAACATGTTACTGAAGGAGACAGATGGAGTTGTGGTTTGTTTCCTACCTCAGCATGCTGGCCAGGGCTGAGTTGCCGTTTGCAATGGTAGCATTTCAGACAAAGGGGATGGTAGTCTTTGCCTAGAGAGCGCTTCCGCTCAGCTGTTAACAAAGGAAAAAAGCATGAGTAATTATACTCCAAGCACCTCATTAATAGAGGAACATATGTGGAATGCAGCTTTGATCCATGGAATTACTTGCCAAAGTGATTTCAGAGTGAAAGGAGTTGTAGAATCTTTTAAATGCAGGAGCCTTTTGGCTTCCCACTGCTGCCTTGTTTTAACACCTCTGTTTTCCAGCATGGATCTTTCTGAAACACTCTGAAACTTTACATATTGGAAATTGCATATCTTGCCAGTATAATAAAGGGGCTTTCATCTTCACTTCAATCAAGTGTTTCTTTTCTTTTATATTTTGCCATCTTTCGCACACAGACAAAATAAGGATGGATATATTTGCTACCTCAGGTCACATTACGTTTAGCATAAATGATTTGCATTTTTCATTTAGGGGGCATGTCATGGCTTAGGGGTTTGAATGCTGAAACAGAGAAGCAGGCTGAAATGTTTCTATACTGTTTCTAGGATAGAAGAAAAGTGGAAATGAAAAGTAAATCACCAGATGTATTTATTTTCAACTACATAGTTGTTTTGCTCTATTTTTAACTATTACTTTGTTTTTTCCTTTAAAGAACTCAATTCTTTTTTAAAAAAAATCCTGATAATTATTCTCTAAAGTAGATTGGGCTGAAAATAGCCCAATTACCATATTTCAACCAACATATTTACTCTCCTTGTACCTGGAAGCTTCTCTTTCTTCCACTCTTGTATACTGAAAGTTCTCTAAGAAATATCTCATAAACTGCAGACAGTTTGCTATTTTGCCTGAACTGGGAAACAGCGATTATCAAGCCACTTATTTTGCTCTTCCTGCCTCTCAGCTGCTGGCATTCCTTGAAAAAAAGGAATGAGTAGACAGTTCTTCCTCTTCTGCATCTCATTCTCACATGAAGAGATTTATTAAGGATGCTAAAGACATCTACTCTGAGGTGATCCAAAAGAGATTCAACATAGTGGAGTAAAAGAGTTACTCATGAAATTGGTTCATAAATGGAACTAGGGGTGTGCACAAATGCAATTTTCAGGGTTCAATTCAATTCAAATTGAATACCCAAAACGTCAATTTGATTTCAATCTTTAAAATTTGAATTTACCCACGTTCAATTTAAATTGAGTAAATTCAAATCTATTTGTTTGAATTTTCAAATACACACAGACGAATGTCAACAACATTCGTATGTGCCCGTACACATTGGTAGGCATTCCATACACATCCATATGCATTCCGTATTTATCCCATGTCCATCCTGTTTTTGCCCCATATGGATCTGTATAAGTGTGTACAGATGTGGGAAATATGCGTACTGGTAAATATGCATCGGGTACTGATTCATTCACACACAAATGTCCAAATAATTTGAACAGATCATTCAAAAATTCAAAATTTGTACAAATGTCTAAACTTTGAATTCATAGACATTCAATTCAAATTTGAATGTCTAAATTCAAACAAATTTGATCAAATTTTGAATATTTCAAATATTTGTGCACATCCCTAAATGGGTCTGGACTCCAGCACAATTATCTAAGGTGGTCAGTAATGTTCTGTCAAGGTCCTGCCATCTGTGTGGGAAGAAGGGGACATACTTCCATGTGAAGTGGTTATGTCCAAAATACTACAATTTTGGAATGAAATACAAATACAAAATACAGAACAAAACAAATGTAAGTATCCTCCCTTAACTAGAGTTGTATGTTTTACAGAGGGCTAAATATAAGGATAATAAAAAATATTCAATTAATCATTATTAGCAGCTCTAGCAATGACTGCTAATGGCTGGGAGAGATGATGCGAAAAGTGGACTATAAGTGGTATAGTTATAATAATGATCAATATAAATTTGATTTTTCTAGGCAACAGCAACAGATATAGTGTATATAGGAATTCAGGCCAGAACCCAAGTACAAGAGAAATGGAGGGAGTCAGTGCTTATATAAACAGATTGGATGTTCCAAGGAGATTGAAGGAGATTACAGGAATAACCAGAATATTGTTCAGTAAAAGCTTGAAGATTATTTCTGCTGTTTAGTGTTAGGGAGAGCTGGGGAAGGCTGTAAATGAAATTGTAATATGTGGATAACATAACATGCACTTATATACTATTATTGTAATTTTCTTTTGGAACTTTTAATAAGGTATTTAAATTATTATTAGAAAGAGCCCAAACCTTAAAACATCACATGTACTTGCTGTTCCAATGAAACAGTGGATAGGGTAGTAGGGTAAGGTGTGTGCTATGAGCCATAGCATCTGCAGAATAAATGGGCAACTGAAAAGGCCGAAAAGAAATCCCTTGTAATGACCAACAAGGGAGAAACAAGCTTCAACAATGGCATTTGGAGCACCAGCTGTGTTCACACCTAAGTTTTAATCCACGCTCAGTCCACTTTCAAAGTCAGAGAACACATCAGCAAAATGACCAGCCATTTTCTTTTCGCTAAGGGTAAGTCTTCTGAGATAATGCTGAAATACTTTGCTGATTCATTCTCTCACACTGAAAGTGTAACAAAACTATCAAAGCTTAGGTGTGAATGCATGGATATTTTTTTAGAGCTGCTTTATTTTTATTTTGAAAAAGTCCATTTGGGGTTAGGTTTTTGTTTATTTGTTTATTTTGGGGGGGGCTGCTCAAAGCAATCTGCAAATCTCTGCAATGTTTCTGTCTTGTCTCCCTGTTTCTAAAGCCGAGGTTGTATGATGCTGGAGACAAAACACACTTTGTCTGACCTAAATAGGCCATGGGCTGAATGAAAATGCTGACATGATAGTGCAGGGACTCTCAGCCATCCCTCCACATTGCAGACTTGCTGTCATCTCCAAATGAAAGGTACTCCTAGGTTAAGTCATCCAAGGATTCTAAAACACTGGCATCAGCCCTGACGTTCGGCATTTGTCAGTAATATCAGTAACTTTCCTAACACAGACATCCCTACCCTATCGCTCTCGAAGGAGGTGGAATGAGATTTGTTCTAACATGAAGTTGTCTAACTTCCTCTGACACAGAATTTCAAAATCCATTCATGTGGCAGGAAGATGAGCTGATGCAACTGTACGGCAAATTCAAGGGGGTTACAAAAGTTCATACGAAAAAGATGCACCTCCGTCTTTAAGTCAGCTGGGATCTGGAACAAAATCAAGCCCACCCACATACTCTCTTTCTTCTCAGTTCTAACAGATCTGTGCCCCGGGGCCCTACAAACTAATGCACTTTCATTTTCTCCTTCCTCCCTTTTTTTTGGGGGGGAAGGGCACAAATGCAATTTTTATTAAGCCAATGTGACTGCAGCATTTACTTCTCAAGAAGCTTCATGAATGAAAAGATGACCATTTTAGATTTTACGCCAATATATGTTCTATGTTTCCCCTTCAGATACAATTCCCAGGATACCGTGAGGCGGGGAAGAAAGAAAATATCATCAGTCATATTTAGGGGTGTGCACAAATGCAATTTTTGGGATTTGATTTGAATTGAATATCTGAAGATTTGAATCAATTTGAATGTATTCACATTCAATTCGAATTGAATATATTGGAATCGGTTCATACGAATTTTCAATTCGTATTTGAAGATACAAATGTTGATAACATTTGAATGTGTCCATATGCACCCATACAAATTCGTACGAATCCCATTTTCAACCTGTACGTAATCCCTTATGCATCCCGTTTTCAACCTGTATGTAATTTCATCCCGAACATAACAAATGCGTATGGATACAAACAAGATGCATCCGGATACGTATGTAATACATATGTATCCGTACACATACGAATGTCCAAATAATTTGTATGAATGATTTGAAAGATTCAAAAATTTATTTGAATGTTAAATTCTAATTCAGAGACATTCGATTTGAGTTTGAATGTCAGAATTTGATTGAATTTGATCAAATTTCAAATGTTTTGAATATTCGTGCACATCCCTAGTCATATTGCAAATTATATTCTAGATTTGACCAAAGGCATATATGCCTACAGTTCACAGCAAAAGTGCTGTTAGAGGTTGGGTTCTTAGAACAGCCACTAATTTTCATTAATCTTGCAGAGTTGCTGTGTGGATAATGGGAGGATCGAAGAAAAGTGCTGTATATCCTGACAACAGGAGAGGACCAGTGATATGAGACTCAGGCTGTGGTGTTAGCTAAGGTTTAATTCAGCTTCAGTCCACCTTCAGAGCGAGAGAACACATCAGCCAAGTGACCAATAATTTTCCTTCCAAATTATCTATCCAAAAGGTGAATTTTCTGAGTTATTTAACACTGAAAGAAAACAGCTTGTAACTTTGCTGATGTATTCCTTCACTCTGAAACTGGACTGAAGCTGGATTAAACCTTAAGTGTGACCACAGCCTCGGTGTGCTGAGAGAGCATGAATGTAAAGAGAGGAGATTTTTTAAAAAATATGCTGCTGCAACAAATACCAATGGGCTGTTAGCAAAATTACTTTTTAGTTAACGTGTGAAAACTCAGAGAAAGGTGAAGTAAAAAAACAGAGAGAGAGATAAAGGTGAAGTAAGCTCCATTTGTCCCCAGTGCAGGTTTCCTCTTCTCCTTTTTAAATCTCTCATCTTGTTCCTTCCCCTGATATGTATCTTTTCAGATTAATAACAGAGCCATCTGATTCTGGAAAATAAATCTGTCAGCGGTTTTGTCCCATCACTTTTCAGCAAAATGTGCAGGGACTTATTAAATGCACAATGCATCAGTCACACTTGAAAACCATACTCCCTTCGTTACCTCGATTGCAGGGGTTGCTGCAGCAGTCTTCTCTCAGCACATTATGTCTTGTGTGCCTTAGGGAAAAGTCTGCTCAGAACAAACTGAACGTTTCGCTGCCCTTGCTGAGGTGAAGCATTAGTAAGCATGTGAGCACTTCCCCTCACAGAAATTAACTTGCCTCGGGAGTCTGTAGAGGGCTCCACTTCCTATCAAATAAAAATCACAACACTGGAAACCACGCGGAGTCTCAACAGAGCTGTGCCCACAAACTCCACCGTCCGCCCCTCTTCTCCTCAATCATCCTTAGAGCTGGTCCAAGACATTTTGCTGCCTGCGGCAGGAACAGCAAACAAAGTCATTCCCCCCTCCCCACGCAACAACCCCAGTCACGGGCTACAGGCCAGCCGAGTTATTTTGGTACCTGAGGCAGAAAACCTCTTAAGTGCTTCTCTTCCTGGGAGTGAAATCACAATCTGAATAAATTAAATAAGTGAAATCTGCAGTCCTTTCATGAGATTCCAAATCTGCAGCCTAAGGCATGAACTCATTGTGCCTAATAGATAGATGAATCAGTCCCTACCCTCACAAAAGTTAGGGTGTTGATCAGAGACCCTCCCAACTGAATTTTCAGATATATACACACATTTAGTAGGTCAGATTTTGAGTCCACTTTTCTTTTCACATGAACCCACTACACACAGCAGGATTCATTTCCTCATGGGTTGGGATGAACCCGCAGCTCTGAAAGTGGCTGCATCCACACAACACTGGATTACAGAGACTTAGAGGTGGGAATGTTTGCTTTGCTCCCAGCCCAGATAAAAAGCACATGGCCTTGTGGTTAAAGTACTAGTCTCTTAACTAAGAATCACCTGGTTCAATTCCACAGTCCTCCATGAAGCCAGCTGGGTGATCTTGGGGTAGTCACAGCTCCCTTCTGAGCTCTCACGGCCCCACCTACCTCACAGGGTGTCTGTTGTGGGGAGAAGAATGGAATCTTTGTCAGCCTCTTTGAGTCCTTTGAAATGAGTGAGAAAAGTGGGCCATAAAAGCCAACTCTTCTTCTTCTTCTTGAAGCCATGTACCTCATTCTCCAGCTTCAAAGATGTAGCACAAAGGTGTTTTTCATTCCATTAAAAATGGTCCCAGAATTGGGCCATTTTCAGCATACAAAAATTGCTTCAGTGGATCTTTCATGACGCCTGTGCAGTAAGGGCACCAGAGGGCAATGATTGTCTTTTTCCTGCTCTGCAGAAAGAGATGCTTTAGAAGGCACCTGTCAGCCTTCAAGCAACCTTTGCAGGACTGATGGATTTCTTGGTGGTGGTGCTGGCATGCAGATGCCACAGGATATTTTCTGTTGCTTGTGTGGATGCAGCCTTCATCTCACTCATCATTAGTTCCACCTATTCTAACCCTGAGACACTTTCAGCTGCCTTTTGCTCCATCCCACCAGCCACAATAGTTGTCAGTCCCCACTATCAATCAATTTGAAATCAGAAGGTTATATGCAATTAAACCAGATCTAAACTAAAGCATGCTTGTAGAAGAAAGGGGTATGTCTGCATTGGCCAGAATACTGGTCCAGTGCAAGGCCTAGACCCCTTCTGGGCATCTTGTTCCACAATCTGGAGTAGAACAGAAGAGCTCACATCTCCTGCTAGATCTCTGGAATGGAGGAGGCATGCAGAAGGGTGCATAGCCACCTGTTATGGTTTAGCGGGCAGGGGGGACATTTCAGTGGCACACCAAATTGCACTGCCAAAACAGGTCTCCCTGGGCCTCTGAGGCCAGAACCTTTCACTCCTGACCACCAGAACTCTCCCAGCAAGCTCCAAAGCTTGCAGTAGCATGGGGCCTGTCCCAGAACAGGCCGTCTGAGCACTGATGGCCTTGTTCCAGAACAGCTGGACTGCTCAAAGCCCAGCCCCAGCCCCCGCAGGTGCAGAACAGACATGTTCTGAGCTATTCAGTATTCTTTGACATTCCCCACATTACCTGTTCCTCACAGTAAAGTCTGTGTCCTGGGGCGATTTCACACTTCCCTTCCCATCCACTGGACAGGAAAGGAGTGTAATCACCCAACGTTGGCTAGTCACTTACAGCCTAAGCCCTGCACAATCGGTCACTCACCTGTGACTGATCCCAGGGCCAGAACTCTTCTAATGGTATTAGGAATGTGCATGAATGTTTTCTTGACATTCTATTTGAATTGAATCGAATACCCAAAAAGCCTATGTGATTTAAATCTTTAAAATTCGAATTTAACGATTCAATTCATGTTTACCAAATTCAAATCTATTTGTTTGAATTTTTTATTTGAATCTGCACATAACGAATGTCAACAACATGTGAATTTTGGGACATTCTGTTCAAGTTTGAATGTCGAAATTTGGCACATTCGCTCAGATTTCAAATGCCTATGAATATTTGTGCACATCTCTACTTGGTATTAAACTGGCAACTGATGCAACTCTTTTAAGACCGGTGTGTTGTGTATCTCACCAACAATTCTGATGAACAATCTAGTTACTACATTCTGCACCAGCTATAGCTTCCAAACCGTTTTCAAGGGTGGCCCCACTTAGAGCACATGACAGTAGTCCATTCTGGAAGTTACCAGAACATGGATTACTGTAACTAGATCATCTATGGACCATAGCTGATAGATCAACCAGAGCTGGAAATAGACACTTTTGGCCACTGCCTCTACTTGAAGTGTCAATGCAGAGTCCAAGAGCATCCCCAAATTTTGCACTCGTCCATTCCAGTTAAATATAACTCGATCCAGAAAAGGGCACCTTCCTATTCCACAGGCTCTAGAATCTGTGACTCACAGCACCTCCAACTTGTCTGGATTCAGTCCAGATATAAAAGAGCATGGGAGATAAGATCAAAGCAAACCAGGTACCCCATAATATCAGGGTAGGGCAGAAGCAAAGTAAGATGGGAATCAAGTTACTAACAAAATAATATTCAACCTGCAGTTATGTCTGAGTTTAAATTGCTGACTTTAGTGGCCAGGGCAGCCCATTTTTGCCTACTTCTGCCACCTTAAACATTCTGCTGTCAATTTTTTTGTGTGTGCAAAGTCAAAAAGTTGGCAAGCAAGCAAGCTGTGTAAGGTCATGTTGTGCCCATAAGCACTCATTAATAGAAGGAATTTCACAGCCAGGACTCATACACAGAGTCATTTCTGACCGTATTTAGAAAGCCATTAGTATGCCATCAGCATTAATTACCCCTGTTAGGAGTACTTTTCTTGACCAAACACCACAGCAGTTATTAACTGTGGTAATAAGTACTGTGGTACTGGGGATGCCTAGATATGACTGCTGATATGAAAACACTACTAGCAGTAACCATTTCCTCAGTCCTGATGATTCAGCAAGTGTCATTAATACACACAAAATTCTGCAAATCAGCTCATTTTAGCAGCTATTACGACTGTAACCGATCCCTCTGAGTACTATTTTGCTTTCAAAACATGATTGGTCTCATAATTCAGGTCCTAAAACAAGGCATGACTCTGGAAACTTCTCATCAATTAAGAAACTCTAGGAGACCCCTTCATGGATCACTGTCTTACGATGGCACAGGGGCTCATGTCGCTCCATGAAGCTATGTGATATACCATGCAGGAACACCCAAGATGCAGAAGACACAGTGGACAGTTCTGATACAAATCTCTGGAGAAGGAAATGGCAAACCACTCCAGTATCCTTGCCAAGAAAACCCCATGGATGGTATCAAAAGGTTAAAAGAAATCACACTGGAAGTGTGAAGCTCAGAAGGCAACTACAAGTAGCTCCAGAAAGAGAGAAGCAGCTCGGCCAAAGCCAAAAAGGACAGTCGATCTATGGAATTTGCTGCCAGAAGAGGTGGTAACAGCAACCAGCCTAGATGGCTTTAAGGAAGGGTTAGACAAATTTGTGGATGACAGGTGTATCAATGGCTACTAGAATGGATGCCTAAGTACTTCTTTCAGGCTGTGGGGACAGACGGGATACCTCTAAGGGCATTTGCTAGGATTCTAGAGCAGGAAGAATTTTGCCCTTGTCTCTGCTTGAGATACCCATGGGCAATTGATGAGCCACTGTGTGAGACAGGATGCTGGACTAGAT
>MTQE01002560.1:13019909-13048985 GCA_014337955.1 Aspidoscelis marmoratus | reverse complement strand
TTTTTTTTTTTTTGTATTTGATTCATATCAAATCAAATGCAAAAAAGTTAATAAGCATTCAAATAGATCCCCTTCGGATGTGGTAGGATTTGTATTTGATACAAATGTTCAATCCCATACGAATCCCATATGAATGAATACAAATAGCATAGGGATCCTATATACGAATGCATACGAACAACATACAGATCCCACACAAATGCATATGAATAGCATATGGAACCTATACACAAATGCATACGAATAGCATATGGATCCCATACAAATCCATACAAATAGCATATGGATTCTATTTATGAGTGCATACAAATAGCTTACAGATCCCATATAAATGCATACAAATAGCATACAGATCCTATATACAAACACATACAAATAGCATATGGATGCCATACAAATGCGTACAAATCCCATACATGAATCCCATATGAAGCTTCATATGAATGTATCAAAACATTCAAATTCGAATGTCAATCTTTGTATGTGCCAATGCTCAATTCAAATATGAATGTCCGAATTCGGCCGAATTTCAAACGTTATGAATATGTGTGCACATTCCCATTCTTTATCAATTAATCAATGGAATATGCAGAAGGTGAGGACTTTGCTATGCAAGATCCCTCAATTGGTTCACCTCGCCTTGCAGACAAGCAGCCAACTTGCAGATGAGACATAAGCATACGCTGCAGGGATTGTGTCTGGTCTGGAAAAAAATTCCTGGCAGGAATGCAGCAGATGGCACGGCTCTGCATGGACTGCCAGCCTTACAAACTGTGAGGATATTTTGTCTTGCCTTCAGAAATGGTCCTGGTATGGACATTTGTTAAACTGGGGAGATGGGAAAGCAGCTGTGCCAGTCACATCTGCAACAGATCCAGATTGCATTCGACATGGATCGAGAGCGGATCGAAGGTGGATTTAGGTCAAATTTGATGCTTTCAGATTGGATATCCTACCACATTTGAAGTGGATCTATTTGAATATGGAATTTTCTAACATTCAATTTGTTACAAATTGAATGCCTCAAACCCCATTCGTGTACATCGCTAGGCCCTGGAAGTGGGCCAGCTTTCAGAGCTTAGAATGGGCTCCAGAATGGGGCATGGCCCATTCCTATTGCCCACATGTGTCTGCACAGCAGCAGGTACTGTGGCCCAGCCTGGTCTGTGTGGGGCTGCATTTAAGTGGTCCAGAGTGCTCCTGGACTCTGTGTCTAGGTTTGGGGGCTGGGTGGCACAGGCCACCATGTGCCATGGGAAGTCATGTCCTTCCATGGGGCAGAATGGCATGCAGACCCTGCAGACCCCTGCACACATCTGGCACACTCTGAAGAGAGCATTTGCATGTTGTCTAGGTGAATATGTACTTCACATACACCCAGTCTGACAGTCAAAAGACTACACCCTGCATGCAAGACGGAACTGAGAAAAGAGTCAGACTGACAAATGGGAGCTGGGAGACATCAGTGAGAGGCCAAGACAGTAACGAAACAGAGTCCACCAGTGTCTATTTCTGATTTGCATATACTGCAGTGAAAGAAAGTAGCAGCTGGTGACAAAGCTAATGAGCCATAGTTATGTAATGAAAATTACTTTTCTACCTCAGAGAATATAGCTGAAGTCAGACTAAACTTGCAACCATTTAAATGATTTCCCTTCCAATACTTACCCTGTTATTTTCCTTTTTTTTTCTTTTTCTTTTTTAATCTAGGCCGCCTGGAGGCCCCAGGCTGGAACTGTGAATTTGGATCTTGTACAATTTATTTTAAGGTCAGTCACAGAGGTGGAGGGATTACACCCTAACACAGGCAGGGATTAAGCCTTTTTTCCTGTAGGATTTAGGAGCAAAATACCTGGGGAAAGTGGGTACTTCAGGTGTCTTTGCAACCACTAGTGTGTTTTCTTCCATGGAGGTGACCTCCTCCTTGTGAGGCAGTTCTTCAGCCGCTGAGCTGCTGCATCTACCTGAAATTGGTATTTGTTAGAGGTGTGCATGAATGCAATGTTCAGGATTTGATTTGAATTGAATCGAATATCCAAAAATCCTATTTGATTTGAATTCTATTAAGATTTTGAATTAAACTAAATTCAATTTGAATTAAGCAAATTTGAAGCTATCCATTTGAATTTTCAATTTGAATTTGCACTTACAAATGTCAGCAACATTTGTATGTGCCCATATGCATCGTTACTCATTTGTACGCATCCCGTAGTTATCCCGTATGCAACCCATTTTCATCCCATACGGATCCGTACAAATGCAGGAAAGATGTGAATCTGCAAATATGCATTATGTATGAACCCATAAACATGTGAATGTCTGGATAATTTGAACAAATAGATCCAAAATTTGAAATTTGTCCAAATCTTTAAATCCAAATTTATGGACATTCAATTAGAATTAGAATGTCAAAATTTAGCCGGATTCAATCAAATTTTGAATACCTTCATATATTCTTGCACACCCCTAGTATTCGTCCTGGTAGGGGAACTTCATGATGAAACCTACATGTTTACTTTAATAGGAAAATGCCATCTTGAATGAGGAGCAAGATTTAGCCTGTAGAAATGACACTGAAAGGGAAAACCAACAGCAACTGACTTGCAATTCCACCTGACTGTAGCTGCTACTTCCGTTGTGGTCATGAAAGAGCCATTCTGATAAGCAAATTTTGGGCTTTGTTATTTTATTTTATTATTTATTACAGAATTTTTATACAAGCCTACACTCTTTCAGGGAGGTATACAAAATAAAACAATGAAATTCTAAATGGATAAGAATTGAAGCAATAAGGCAGTAAAGCCATGGTCATACCTTCACTGTAAATCTTCTTCAGTCTACCTTCAGGTCTGACTGCCCACACCTTTTTGTTCATTTCTATCTGGTTTATTTGTGGACTTTCCATTCAGAAAAATCCAAATGGAAGGTGGAAAGTCTACAAATAAAATGGATAGAAATGAAAAGGTGTGAGCAGTCAGACCTAAAGGTGGACTGAAGAAGGTTTAAAGTGAAGGTGTTACCACAGCCAAAGGCGGGTTTCTTTGCACTTTACCTCCCATCTCTGGGAGACAAATGCCAAAATGCTTTAGATGTCTGCACTTGTGGAGGCCTGACCCATTCATAACTTAGCCAGCACGTAACTAAGTTCCAGCTAAATGCGAATTGCCACCATTATGGCAGTTATTGAGGAGCTCCTGTAATGGCACCAGCATGACTAGGCAATGAAGTGTGTAATCACACCTGTGCCACCAGCCACATGCTCTCTCTACACCTCTTCTACCCAGAAGAGGTGCAGATGCAGCATGAAGAACTATACTAGCCCTACTCTTAATGTAGGCGTTGAGCACAGGGGATGCTCGGACACATATGGTGCCATTTCTAGTGAAGAAACGGCTCTCCAGTGCAGATGCACCATGCATTAGTGTCCCTTGCATGAACCACAATAACAATTTTATTGAGATAACAATAAAATACCAGGCAACCTAATTTCCAAACAATTCATGTTGTACAATATTGCGTACTTCACTTTTCTACATAGGGGAAGAGGCTACAAATTTCCATTCAGCCTTTTAAACATTAAATAATTTTTTTGTATATATATTGTACTTGCATTAATACGGTTTGGTGACTCTGTGGTACCTTGAATGTATGATAAGTGGGCAGGGTCCACCTAACCATGCTCCTCATGGTGTGTTTCATGTGAAGCATAGGTGTGGCTTTTAGGGACGTACAGGAATATTTGTAGCATTTGTTATTCATATGAATTTGTACAAATTCAGACATTTGTTCATGAATTGAATATTACAATATTCATACATTAACATTTGTACGAATACGAATGTTTTGGAACATTCATATAAATAGTTCATACATTCATTGAACTGCGGATATGTATTGAATACATTTCAATATGTATGTAGTCGTATAGGATACATATCCGATATGTATGCATTAGTATGGGATATGTATCCAATACATATGCTTTGGTATAGGATCCATATGCAGGATCTGTATCCATTCATATCAGATATTCATATGAATTCATGTGAATACATTTGTATCAAATAAAATCCTTCGAAGGGGATCTGTTCAAACAAATACAAATTTTCTAACATTTGAATTGTTATAGGGATGTGCATAAATACATTTTTTGCATTCAAATCCGATTCGAATCAAATATTCAATATTTCATTCAATTCGAATGAAAATTGAAAAATCCAGATTTTTGAAAATCAGATTCAGATCTGGATTATACGGACCTGTATTTCTGAAAATCCAATTTAAATCAAATTATACAAATGTTGGGAACATTCATTTCTGATTTTTGAATCCGTCCACAACCTGTTTTTATCACATTTGTATTCCATTTGCATCCTGTATTATATGCACAAACAGACCCAATGTTCAGGTGCTATATACAATGTCGAATTCAGTCAAATCATTAAAAAATCCATATCGGATTTTCCAAAATCCAATTCAAATTTGAATATCGATATTCATAAAATTCAAATTGGATTTTTGAATTTTTGAATATCCATGCACATCCCTAATTTGTTGTTAATTGAATGCCAAAAACAGCCATTCCTGTACATCCCTAGTGGCTTTGGCATGGGCCCACACTTGTCCTACCACCATTTTACCAGAAACACTCCTCAGGGTGCATCAATGGCCAAGTGTAAGAGTTCTAGGATGCCCTACCTGTCTCCTCAGCAGCCTCACTGAATACAAGAAAGTGACTCCATTGCCGTCAAGATCGAAGTTCAGAACAAGTTCCCCAACTGCAATCTTGATGGCCAGGACAGTGAATGGCATACAGACAGCACACTGCAGCTTTAAGAGGAGCACTCTTCCCCCTCCCTTGACTCTGTTATCACTGATATTGCATAGAAATTAGTATCCAAAAACTGTTCTTTTATTTCAAGAAAAAGGAACCTCGGGCTCCAGGCAAACTCAGAGGGTAAATGATGACAATGGGAGTTGTGGTTCATCATCATCATCCAAAGGACCAAATATTACAAGAGTTGTAAAAGCAGGTGTAGGCATGGCTCTCAGTTCTGTCATAGTGGACTCCTTTTCTCATGCCACATAAGCTCAATGCAAAATCGTTTGGCCATAGGTACCAACAGGACATATTAAGGCGATATGTTCCCATGTTTAATTAAATGAATCTTAGGTGTGACCAATGTCACCCTGAAGAGGAGGCCAATTACCTGACCGCATTCTTACCATAAATACTCTAGACTTTGTGAATGGGCAGAATTTGGATCCCACTAGCCAAAGCAGGCAGAAGTCCCTGTCTCTATGCCTTGTCTGCCTTTAAGTGCCACAAAGCCAACTCAGATCCTCTGAGGGCTGCAGATCAAACAAGAGGGTGACATTTTAGCAGGTAAATATTTTGCCAGAGAGGAGCATTGAATATACATGGGCTGCCCAGAGCTCCTACCCTCCTGGGACTCTGGCTTGATTGATGTATGCAGCTGAGCAGAAAAGGCTAATAGCCTATTGCTTCAGAATTTATGGTTGCCTAGAAACCTTCCCTTTGTTGTTTCTCCTTCCTGGCAGTGCTTAGCTCTAGGACTCTTGAGCAGCTTACCTGATAACATGGCTCAGGAAAGAGACTGGCAGCCTCTCTTTATTTTCACAGCCTACATTTTAGCTCTAGTTTCCTGAGATGGTGCTTGGTTGCTGTGGGAAGAGAATACTAAATAGGTCCTTCTGCCCAGCAACTTTACTGCACTAGATATACAGAGCTGAAAATAAGAACATAAGAACATAAGAGAGACCCTGCTGGATCAGGGCACAGCCCATCCAGCCAGCATCCCATTGCACACAGCGGCCCACCAAATGCTCATGGGCATCTCAAACAGAGACAAGGACAAACCTTTTCCTGCTCTTGAATCCCAGCAAATGGCATTAGAAGCAATCTGCCTCCACCCCCCAACCCCAGCCTGAAAGATGTACCTGTACTAGACATTCATTCTAGTATCCATTGATATATCTGTCATCCATAAATTTGTCTAACCCTACCTTGAAGCGATCTAGACTGGTAGCTATCACCACCTCTTCAGGCAGCACATTCCACAAACTGATGACCCTTTGGGTGAAGAAATACTTCCCCTTGTTGGATCCAACTCTCCTACCTATCAGCTTCATAGAGTGGCCCCTGGTTCTAGTGTTGTGCGATAGGGAAAAGAAATATTCTCTATCCACCTTTTCTATACTGCGCATAATTTTATATATGACCACAGCTCCTGTTATGTGGGGTCCTCCTCCCCAATCAATCTCACTGGCAGGTGCAAGGAGATTATTCACACCAGTCCAATTCCCTTTTCCTTGCAGCCCCCTAAAGGGATGGGGAACAGTATGGGAAATGGCAATGTGGAGGATAGGAACACTGGTTACTTGGAGTCTGCTGATGAACAGAGAGAGGCTGTGGAAAAAGATGAGTAAGTAACAATTGCCATTTGGTGACATTTATTGACAAGTAATTATACTTACTTTTGGATAAAATAAGTTGATATGAATTGGTCTTTAGTATCTGATGGCAACCAAGTGATGATATTTTGTATCTGGCACTGCCAGATAAAATTCTATTTAAAAAAGAACTTGGCATTCTCATGTAAATCTAGGGTGTTTTTCTATGGGTCCTTAATGGGTACTCTAGTGCTAAGTGGAAAAACACCCTTAGACCAGAAATGAGAGAAGCATGGTTATTATTACTTTTTTAAAGAGGTGCCTTCCCCCATCACATCAGAACCCGTGTATTCACGTGCAAGGAATGTTCATGTTCAGAAACAGTTGTGGGCACCCATACAACAACACACTGGAGATGTGAACTGAACCATGGTGAGTTTGTCTTGCTCTAGAACTGAGCTGAATCAAACCTCAAACAGTCCATGAACTGTTCAATTAGTTTTTAAAAACCCAAGAATAAACACATTAAAATATATTTCTAAAGCCCTATTTAAAGGGCCAGATGGGGTCAATTCTGAACAGTTTGAATTGGACAATTCAGTTCAATGTCTCATTTGTATCAGTTTTTGATCTGTTATGCCCTGTTTCAGGTTCTCAGAAGAAACCTGGAACATGGCATAACAGCCCAAGAACTCCTACAAATGAGACTGAATCCAGCTGTCAGTTCAACTTCAATGAACACTCCTGGTCTGCTCAGGTCTGGTCTGCTCTAGGGTCCAGGGTCCAAGGTCTGGTCTGGAACCCAGTCTCCTCTGTTGACCGTATCTGCTCTGTTCTATCCTGTTATGAGACCTGGTCTGGTTTGCTCCAGTCTAGTCTGGGACTTAGCCTGGAGCCTGGGGTGGTTTTGGACCTGGCTACGGGCCTGGGATGGTCTAGTCAAATAACTTTTTTTTTATTTGAACTAGGTGAACCTGAACAGAATTTGCACATTTCTACATTCAACACCCCAGTTTGCTAGTGAATATTCTTATATGTTGTGTATATATATTTGTCACATACAAAAGTGCTCAGGTGGAAAGTTTGACTTCCAGCAGACCTTTCTAATCCTTGTTGAGAGATTGGGAATGGTGAAGTTGTCACACTTTCCAAACTCATGAATACGAATGTGCCCCTGTCCTTTAAAAAAAAAACAAATCCCAGAACCTATAAGTGATTAAGTGCACAGAACAGGCTGAAGGAAACAAATGTTTTAAAAGGGGAAGACACATAATGTTATGCAGGCCTCATCAGTTTGTAATGCACCTAGGCATTTGCCATTCTGATGAACCTCTATTTCCCCTAACAGAGTGGAGTTCAACCTTCCCTAACCCGAGCCATCATCAAACCCCTAAGCCAACTCTCCATCTGGCTCCCATCTGGCCACATGTGCCCATGCCCCAAATGGTAAGCCCTTTCAATCCTCAGTATCACTGTTTCATTTACTCCAGCTTAAGGGAAACACAGCTGGTAAAGGTGAAGGCTCGTTACAAGCTGGCAGAGCATCCTGTGGCTTGTACATCTGCCATCTCTTTCTGCGAGTTGCCTCCATCCCATCATTTTTTCCAGCTCTGGGCACAACCGCACACAGTAGAGGAAATATACATTCACTTTCCCACATAAAGAAATATGACCATGTGGTCAGTTGGGCCATTAGCTGAGTTTCTACTACCATAAATACAAGTTGCAGAGGAGATCTAAGTTTTAAATTCAGATTTCCATGTTCAAAATCTGAGCAGGGAAATGAGAAATGTGGAATATTCTTTCAACTCCAACACTTAAAAAGCTGCTGCATTAGCATAAAGATGTGGAACTCTCCTACAAGGTTTTTTTTAGCCTTGATCTTTTAGGTCCATCCTCAAATCCATTGAAGAATGTTCCCTTCTTGAATCATTGGTCCTTTCTGCACTGGGACTTCTTCTGGATTATACGCCAGAATACAAGCCACATGCTGGCGCAGACTATAGCAAGCCCCGTCAGCACTAGCATTATAATCCATAATAAATCCTAGTGCAGAAAATTTCCTTTGTTCATGCCTGTGAAATAGCATGCCTCTATGCATATTCAGAGTCCCCCTCCCCAAGAACATACCTCACCCCAGAAACATTTCACTGTAAACAAGGCATTCCATATTAATTTTAGATGAGAGGTTTTATGTTATATGTTACATCCACTTCCTTTTCTATAGTAACTCATTACATAATTCAGCTGGTATCGACAAAGAAGCATCCCAGGAGGTGGCAAGATCTTTATTGACTTTAGAAGCTGTGCCAACCCCTTCAGAAGCATGATGTAAATCTATGTTTTACTATATTCCCAGAGGTCTTCAGAGTTGGGAAAGAATGGTTAGATCCTCTGTAGACTAATAATATAGACACTATATATTTATCCGTCTTGGACTGACATAGCATAAATTGTTTTTCCCTTTTCATACCTCAAGGAATTGCTAATTCATTCTAAAGCCAAGGAAGCTCATAGTCCTGTAGATGAAGGAAATGGTTTTCGCCTTCAGTGTGCATATACATGCTCATGTGCACACATGCACAAAGTCTTCAGGAAAAATAAATACTAGCATTCCAGCCATGTTTAGAAATCTAGGAAGTGCTTACCAGCAGTTAAATCTTGTTGATTTCATATCATGGCCTCGTCCAAACTCACATGGTTAGATACAGAAATTCCATAGGATCTAATGTGCTTCCATGGTAGAAACTGGTCAGTTGTGATAGTGACCCATGGTAAGGCTTGGAAATGTCAGAAGAATAGGTGCAAGACTACAAAGGCTTGACTTTTAAGCTGAAACCTGCCTTCCTCAGTGAATCAGTAATGCTTAGGCCCATTAAAAATAAAGGGATGGTCAGTGCAAGATGTTCTGGGTCACTTTTCCAAACTGGATTCCTGTTATAGATAATGCACAGTTTAGTGAAGGGCCTGTTTCTTCAGGTACCTCCAACAAGGTATAAGAAACCTCACTCTGAAGTCAATAATAATATCCTGTTAGTTCCTCATAATGATTTAGTCCTATTTGACCAAAGAATTAGACATCTGATGGCAGCAATCAGATGTGCAAAAGGGGGCTGCTCATAAGAAACACTGTGGCCCAATGAGTATATGACACCCTCTGACTGGGCCTGCAACAAACTTGCTGGGAGTCTATTCATCATGTCTCCGAGTCTGAGGTGTACATTTAGACCTTTGTTCCACACCAGTAGGAACAGTAACATGCTACTGCATGATAGAGGAAGCCCTTCCTACTACTAGTATGCTCCATTTGTACAGGATGGAGCATGATCCAGATCAAAAAACCCCTGGATCTGAATTGCCAGTAGACCTTGATACTGAGATCTCGTGGTGTACTATTAGGACTTAATCCAAAACTTGGAGATGTGCAGATCCAGTGTACAGGAGGACCCATTTTAGTGGCATGCCTTATAGCACCACCAAAATGAGTTCCATAAGGGCTTTGAGGCCAGAAACTTTTATTCCTTGTTGTTGGAGCTTACACAGCCATTCCTGAAAATTTTGCAAATTTTGGAGCCATCAGGGAGACTACACTGTGCAGACCAGGCAGCATTGTTCCAGTCCAGAGCAATCTGTCACTCTGTTCTAGGGATGTGCATGAAGGTTCTAAACATTCAAAATTCGATCAAATTTGATCGAATTTGGACATTCAAACTTGAATATAATGTCTACACATTTGAATTTAAACATTCAAATGAATTTTGAATGTTCGGAAACATTCATTTGAATGATTCAAAAGATTCAAATGTACAGATACGATGTACACATATGAATGTACACATACATATCTGTACGCATCTCATACGTATCTGTATACATTTGCACACAAATGCATACAGATACATATGACACATACATATGTTGACATCTGTATCTTCAAATACGAATGTTGCCGACATTCGTATCTTCAGATACGAATCTACCATTCGAACAAATAGATTTGAATGTATTCTATTCTCTGTTCCTGCCCTATAATTATTTGGCATACTATTGCAAGTGTACATCACTTTTGTGTAAAAAGGGTTAATTTTCTCTGTATATTAGAGTTGCATAATGGGAACTGCTGATTAGTTAACTCTGCTATGATAGTTGGCAATGTCACATACTCTTTCTACAAGCTAGTAGTAGAAAGATCGACTCTAGCATCTCTAGACATGCATATCTGATGTAAATAAGTTACAAGACTCACAAGTTATAGATAAGTAAAGTTATGTTAGAACAAAGCAAGATATTGTATGGTTCAGGTCTGTTCTTCAACATGGTCTCTGCTAAAGTATAGTTCTTTAAGTATGAAAGAAAACTTCTGGAAAATAAAAAGCCCTAATAGCATTTTAGCTATTTCTTTCTTTCATGAATTATGTCCCTTGCTATTATCCTGGAGGCTTAAAAGGAACTCTAGCTTTACAAATATATATTAGGAAGTAATAATAATTATTTGAAATCCAAGGGGAGGAATGAAATATTTCTTATGTTTATTTAAGAAATACCAGATAATACCATCACAATCTAGATAATGCTGTCATAAACAGGAATAATACTGGAGCACAATTTGCCAGATTCAATAGAGAATATATTCCTCACAGTACATAGTCAGCAAATATTCTTGTTAGGGAAAAGGTTGAACACTTCAAGACTGCTTACCTTTTCCTGGGAAATGTGTGCACCCCTGCATGATCGATCACTCACCTGTGTCCAACCGCTGGGCTGCTCCTCCACAGGGTGCTGCCATCTTGAGTGTGGCACCCTGTGCAACTACACATGTGTCAGCTCTGTTGCTATGATGACACTGACACTCTGTGCAGGGGGCCACGAGGACCTCCCCAGCTGGCTGAGGTGTGAATGGTTGCTGGCTGGATGCTTCCAGGTAGGTTCTGGTTCTGGGGCAAAGGTTGGTGAGCATGTGGTGCACAATTTTGTGCACCACAACTAGTTCATGATAGGTGAACATCTAGGAAGACAAGGGGCACTTGTAGGCTGTAAGCACCTCCTACAAGTGCAGAAACACTTGCCCAGATGTTCACCTATCATGAACTATGGGCCAGAGTGCAAATTGGGCCCTGGATTGTTTTTTGTGCTTTTCCAGGGCAGTATATCTTGGTGGTGTCACAAACCTCCATCACCCATGACACTACTGGTACCAGAAAAAGCAATCATTACACAAGCAGGAATGTCCTTTCAAGCACCCCATCCTTTTAATTTCGGAAGGGGTTGGCACTGTCAAGAGGACTTCAACAGCACGTCTTAGGACACAGGTAGGTCTATGTGGGAAGAGGTGTTCCTTTAGATATCCTTTAGATATTTAGATATTTATTTTCTTCTAACACCCCCTCCACAAGATTCTGTGGCTTGAAGTGTTAAAATCAGAAATGCACTAAGTTCTTCTTACCAGGTTTTTCAAATAATGCATTTGCTATTACCGAATACCAGTTTAAATGGCTACTTACTATGAAATCCTAAACCGTTCTGAATCTGGTTATCTGAATTTTATATTAAAATTCTCAGTTTTGAGAGAGTTCTTGCAAATGTCCCATTCTTGAAAGATATTGCTACAGTGCATGATTGTCCAACAGTGAGCTTTCCCTGCATCAGTATCATTGCTATGGAATGAAAATTCCATCAGATTTGAGGCATGTCCTTGTGAACTTTTAGGGAACTCTAAAATATACTGATTAGGCATGCGGACAAATGGTTTTTTGACATTTGATTCAAAACGAATCAAATGTTCAAAAATCCATATTCGCACAAATAGACTGCATTCAAATGTGGTAAAATACTATTTGATATGAATTTATTAGTACATATTTGTATGAACATGTGATACATATCTGATATGAACAGATACGTATCTGATACAAATGGATATGTACAGTATCTGATATGTTTCCCCAGCTTAACAAATGTCCAAACTATTCATACAAATGTCCAGAAACATTAGTATTTGTTCAAATGTTAGCATACAAATACTGAACATTCAATTCAAGTTGGAATTCAGCCAAATTTCAAATGTTACGAATATTTGTGCACATCCCTACTATTGATTTTCTCAGAACCTTCCATAACATCTGAACAGTCTCTACCCATTTTTGAGTTGGTTTAAATTAATATTTTAATGAACTTCATAGTTTTTATCCATTTGCTGTAATTTGATAAATTGAATTTATTTGTAAGCTGCTCTCTGAGTACCTTATGGAGATAGGATTACATATAAATGAATGAATGAACATCAGTTGTTTAGGAGGCAAAGCATAAGAAGAATGAGATTTAGTCCTTCTCTTGTCCTGCCAAACAATCATGATGATTTGCTGCTTATTTGGCCATCCAGCTATTATTTAATTGAGTTGAAGGCAGTAAGCGTAGTAATTGCTTGTCTCTTTTAATTTAGTTTACAATTTAAATTAAAATGTTCACTGCCAAATGAATCATGGACTGTTTATCCTACATCTAGAATTATTTCAATTTTTTCTTGCTGAATTTTGGAGGGTAGGGATACACATGCTCTGAGTTGTTTTCCATTGACAAAGTAATTATCTAACCTTTATGTTGCCATCATATCTAACAAAAATTATCTGGCCTTGTCCCAGATTAGAGTCATATTAATTATCGTATATATCAACATATCCAAATCTTACTAACTCCAGTTGTCATTGTTCTCATTATTAACCATACTGACTGGTTTATTGGAACTAAATTTGATAATTCCTAAAGTCATTATATTTGGTATCCTTACTTCACAGCATTATACCTCAGTGTCCATGCTTGGACATTCACAAGCATGTGTTCTATGAAGAGGTAGCACCAACACCAATTCAATTTTTTACGTTCTGAAATCTAGGAGTGGGGTTCAAATTTAGTTATGCTTAGAACAGACCCACTGAAAGCAACAGAACAGGACAATCAAGATTTACATTTCAATACGGCTATGGCGAAGTTAAATTCTACTGATTTAACCACCTCTAAGCATGATTGAGTCTTAGAAATGTAGAACATCTCAAAAAAAGCAACATTTTAATGACAGATCCTTCAATGCTTCTGACACTCCTCAGGCCCTGCAGCTGTTGTACAGACCTAATTGGAATACCCTAATTTGGAAAGCTCAAACCATGGCTGATTTGCAGGACATGTATTGTGCTTTCTAAAATAGAATGGGGCCAAAGCTTCAAGCTGGGGAATTTTCATGTTAACAGCATACCTCCTTTCTCTGGGGCAGACTATTTTGGTCTTTCAAGAACCATAATATGATGTTGTGCAGAACCATGCTATAATTTCAAGAAGACTCAACATTTTCTTTTATGCTGATCACATATATTCTTTGAATTTTCAAATATTTCTGAAAAATTCCTCAAACATTGATACTTTATTTTAAAAAATAGTATATATAGATCATATGTAAAGGTAATTAGTGTTTGCCACTTCATAATTTATTCCAGTTTTATCCCTATAAACATAAAAACCAATGAAAATGCAACAACTGAGTTTGGACTCCAAAGACAGATTTCTCATCAAAAATTGGGTTGTACTTTGGACCAATACTGAATACAGTAAGCCCCCATTTTAAGCAAATTTAGTTTGCACTGTTAGAATAGAATAGATAAGATAATTAATACCACTTTGTAAAGCTTTGAAGTGTTTAGAAACAGCCATTAATGAGCATAATAATACAATTTCTATTATTCCTGTATGATAATACACAGAAATGTAATTATTTGTCTTTCGAATAAAGAGGGACACATTTTGTTTAAAACTGAACAGAGTAATGAATTGCATTTTGTTGTTTTCTGACAGAAACATAGGGTTTGTGGGGCAGTTGGAAGCAAATTTCTGAAACAAATTTACGATTATATAGGAAGTTACTAATTTATCATTATTATGTCTATTGAATAAAATGATCACATATTAGTATTATGATCCTAATTATAATATTAGTATATATTGTAGGGATATGCATGAATATTCATAGCATTTATGATTTATACAAATTTGTACAAATTCAAGCATTCGTACATGAATCAAATGTTACAACATTCATACAATAACATTCATACAAATAATTCGGACATTTGTTAAACTGGAGATATGCTTTGGATATGTATACAGACAAGTATGTATCCAATACAAATGGATACATATATGATACGAATGGATACATATCTCTATCAGATATTCATACGAATTCATATGGATATATTCATATCAAATAGAATCCTATCACATTCAAAGGGGATCTATTCAAGTGAATACAAATTTTCTAACATTCATTATTAATCAAATGCCAAAAAGCCTATTCATGCACATCCCTAATATATTGAAATTAATGAAACTAGTATCTTAATTGATCTTTTGGAAAAGACCAATGTAAGTGTAGCATTAATAAAATGGATATTGTTTAAAAGATGGTGGGCTACAAGACAATGTTTCATTATAGAGGTAGTAAGGTCTTGGCAAGAGGAAAAGGTACTGAAAATAGAGGGGGGGAATTACAGATCTTGAGAAATATTTTTTCTGTGGTTTAACTAATCTTGCCTCTTATAGTCACCTTGACTGATGTTAAGTAGAGTTTGCCCATGGACCTCATACATGAGTGACTCTGTGTAGGGGTTTCAATTTACTTCTCACTATGGTTGTTGAATGTGGATACAGCATAAGGGACAAACAAGGGAATCTTTCAAATTCTCTGAATAAGAAAAAACAGATATAACTAAGACAAAAAAAACCTCACCCAAAACACATGAATTTCAGATTATTCAACATGGGAAGTACTAGAAAAAGAAAATGAATTCTCAAACATCATACAACACTCAAAAAATAGGAACTGACCTGTTAGATAAGATAAAAGGGTTATAAAATTTAGGAGATTTGTTTGATAATGGTGAATAAATAAATGAATAAATGAACTTTATTGATTAGTCGCTTGACCATATCAATAATAGTGGAATTCCAGTTAGCAGAGAAAAATTGAGAGGTGATTTAGGAGTGACTTTTGCTGGTTATAAATTTGGGGAATTTGGAAATTTATTAGTGAAACTAAGGTGATAACAGGGATTAGGAAAGATTCTATCAACAATGGAACCAGGAAATGGATGTGGAATGCCAAGATGTAAAGAAATTTATTGAAAGGATATGGGGGGGAAAAACATAATAGAATGAGAGAACTTACAATAAAATTTATTAATAAAATCTAGCCAATTAGCCTATACGATACCAAATTTCAGTTCAGAATATTGGGATAACTGCAATAGAGGAATCTATATGCATTTATAGTGAGATCGTGGAAGAGTACAAAAATATTGGAGAAAAATTGAGAAATAAATAAATTATTATAAATAATAATAAATAATTAATAAATAAAGAATTATTTGGGCAAAAGAAATATTTTTACTGTATAAATTTGATCAACAGATTTAAGAAGAGAACTACTATATTACACATCAATGCTTTTTGATTTCTTAAGGAAACGGCGATTAAGATATATGGGGCATCAAATTACAACCTCAGCAACAACCATTTGGAGGGAAGTATTGACCTATTTAAGGAGGAAAGTGGGGAACCCAGTGCTTCAAGGAACTATAAAAGCAATCTCCAATATGGAAATAACCGGAATATGAAAATGGCATTCTCATTGGGGTGGGGTGGGGATTGGGAGGGAAAGGAAACAAACTGTATCTCAAGTATTAGAGTATAATATTTAAGAGGTATTATAATGTAAATTTGAGATATATATATTGTATTAGAAATTATGAAGAAAAAAACAAAAACCACAAGGGAAAACAACAAGTTTTGATTTAAAAAATACTAAAGTTTATACAAAAGAATTTTTTTCGTACATATACTGTCCTCAAGATAATTATTTGGATATTTGGGGCTATTTAAAGATTTAAATCTTCCTAAGTTAACAGAAAGACAAAAATATCAGATATTTAAATTCTGAAACCAATAAACAAGAAAAAGGAAGCTAAATTACCAGACCCAGGTAGGTTTTGAATTCTGTTTTGTAAGGCATATAAGCTTCTCTAACACCATGTCTGGAGAAACTTTATAACAAGCTAGTGGAAGATGCTGTCATCACTAAATTTTGGCAAGACTCCATTATAACACTCAATAAATATGAAATATTGTTGGAGTCTTATAGACCAATTTTCCTGCTTAATCAAAATTGTAAACTCTTCAGTGATATTTTGGGCCAAAATATTAAACTCCTATATTGCTGAAATTATATGTCTGGTCGAGCCTGGTTTCATCTTTGGAGGGCAATGTTTGCGGCTATAATGACTTTGATACATATATTGAGTGACAATAAAATTAATAAAAAGCCACTAGCTATTATGAATCTAGATTTATACAAAGCTTTTGTCATGGTAAAATGTTCATACTCGGAAATATTATTGTAACATATCTTGGGGAGAATACCAATCCAAAAATATAAAAAAATAATTCCACTAAATTGCTGATTAACTACACTTTCTTTAAATTAATCCCAATAAAAAGGGGCCACCAAACAGGTGTCTTGTTGTCACCTTATTTGTTTAATATCATAAACAAACCTCCCCCCAAAATAATTAGGGAGGCTCAGGAGATTGTCCCATATGAAATTAAAAAGATAAAATTTAAAATAGACCAATACACAATAACACTTTCATCTTTGAAATTTATAGTCACAAGGATTGAGAAATTGAAAGATTAATCAAATACAGCAGATTCTTATGATGTGTTATACAAGCTAATTAAAAATTAGTTCTATAAAAGATGCAGAAATTGTAAAAGTGATCAAAAGGCTTCTTTTGAAATTTGAGGAATTATTTAAGAGGTCAAAATAAGAAAAATAGGAATTAATTGTGAAATCTACAAGCTGTTTGTAGATTTACAAGCTCGTAGGACTTGAGAAGAAGATAATATCTGACAATTGGTAGAACAAGGTAGTGAGTAAGGAGATTGGATGGAAATCCCAAGCAAAAATAAAAGCAGTCTATACTAAGATCATCTACAGATAGTACATGACACCTACAATGGTATATAGAATAACTATAGTATTTACCTTACAAGGTTAAAGAAAATATGAGGAAGCTATGGTGGTGATATTGTCCCAATATGTTCCATTTCTAGTAAAGCATAGAAAATGAAATAAGCCCAATTTTTAAAAACAAGATAAATTTAAAGATCAGTATTGTGTTTATGAAACAATGTCCAAGTACTTGTCCAGAAATAGTGGATGCTGAAATATTTCATTTTATGCTAGTTGTGGCACAAGCTACTATTGTTCAGGAATGGAAATTTGCAGCTCAACTAACTTCAGCAAACTGGTATAAGGAATTATGGGAGTATGCATTAGTTGAGTGTATCATGGAAAATAATGAAAAGAAACTGAGCACTTGCAACCATTGTTGGAAGCTTTAAAGAGGACAAATCCACTAATTTCTATGCTGAAGAAACATTAAACAACACAATATGTTTATACAGTATATATTGACTGTAAGGATGTGCATGAATATTTGTAACATTCAAAATATGCCCGAATTTGGCCATTTGAACTTGAATCGAATGTTACAATATTTGTATGGTAACATTCAAACAAATATGAATGTTTCCGGACATTCACACGAATAGTTCAGACATTAGTTAAGCTGGTAAATGTATCAGATATGTTTTTATTCATATCAGATACGTATCTGTTCATATCAGATACATTATCTATTCATATCAGATATATATTTGTTCATATTAGATATGTATTTGTTTGTATCAGATATGTATTCTTATCAGATATGTATTGGATATGTATTCATTCGTATCTGATACATATAGAATGTTCATAGAAATATGTGTGAATAGATTTGTATCGAATAGAATTTTACCACAGTCGATTGTGATCTATTCATACAAATACTGATTTTCAAACATTCAATTTGTTTTAAATCTCCTTAGCCTTGGGCCTTTAGGTAGGGGGCAGTAACTTATTCATGGCTGTGTTAGTACACGTATTGCATACTTATGCAGCTGTCATCTTACTTGAATCCTGGTTTTATTTTCATCTATGCTACTTTTTAAAGATTTTAAGGAAGGCATTGCCCACCCAAATTGAGGAACTACTTGGTTCTTTGTATTCTTTACAAGTAATGCATGTAGATCCGCTGAGAAATTATTATTGTTGCTCCCAAATCTTGTTTTTATTCTGAGCTACAGAGTTGTGTTGTGCAACTGCCCATCTATCCCAGAACTAGTAAATACTGAGGTTTTTTTTTCATAGTGTTTTTTTTGCAGAGACAAACACAAAAGCTCAGAATTCAAGGCCTCTCCTCCCAAGGGGTCTATCTCATTCCAGTGTTTTGTCAGGTGACACAAAATATAACTTCTGTTTGCTAACAGCTTAACAGGTCTGTCCAATACATAAATGAGAAGCAGAATAAAAGTCAGCAAAGTGGTGAAGGCCAGCAAACACACAAAGGAGTTCTGCTCAGATGTCTTGGGCATGTTGGAAATTCACCAGAAGGCAACTTGTCAGGTTTTGTTTCTCTTCTTTAGAGGAAAAGAAAACAACTCCAAACAGTATTGTGCACAGGGGAAAACTTAGTGCAATAATTTATTGAAAAACAAACCTTCCCTCTGTGGAAATAAAGGAATTCTTTTCTCTCCCAAGATATTTATGTGTTTTTATCACAAACCAAATATAGGCAGCTGCCACCTCTTTTCTCTCATTCCACTTTCTGCTAAATTTAGTTTGCTCGCTTTTTTCTGAATAGGAACCTGTCTTTCTTACTCCCTCCTTTAAATTCAATTTGTGAAGAATATATTATCTTCACCAAAATACAGAAACAAAGTATTTCATTGATATTCACATTATTATTCATAATGACAGACGAAGCATCAACAGAAATGCAAGACTCAAGGTGCTTGCAATTGCCTCTTGCCGCCCCTATCACACAGCAGGAGGCAATCTCAGCAAAACAAAAAAATCTTACCTCTGTCTGGCATTTCTTTATAGGACCCTTCCTCTTGTAAAATACTTGTATATAGGAAGGGCTTGCCCTTTCCCTTCCTATTTTTTCCACACAATTCCTACATACAGCTATTTTGCAAGAGGAAGAGTGCCGTGAAGGGACACCAAACAGAAGAAAATCACTATTCTGGAAAACCTAGCAATGCAGCAGGTTTTTGCTTGACTAACCCTGGACTATATTAGAATCACCAGGAATATGTCTGGGAATCCCAATATAGCTCTGGGAATGTTGCAGTTTTACCCACAAAACTCAAAGCAGTCCCCACTGCTATCAGAAGTATCTTCATGAGTTGCCATTTCATGATACGGGAGGCCACCTCCTAATCATTTGGAGTCCTCCTGCCCATGGGAGCCTTCAATGGATCCTTGGTTGAAAGTGTGTAGGATTACTCTCAAAATTAAATGCAATAAAATAAAATCTGAAACTTAATCCAACAGTGTCCCCAGAGATGCTCATTCAACCTAGGCTGGATTCCCATCTGAAGGGATGTAAATCAACCCAAGATTTAAAACTTTGAGATAAAGAATCCTTAAAAGAATGAGTTGAAAAGTCCTGGATGATTGCATGAGATATGGAAATCACAGTCTTTCCCACCATATACTGTCGTGTATTTGCAGCCTTCCAAGTCATGCCTTCTTTTGTCTTATGTGACACATTCCATCATTTTTGGCAATACATGAGCAGCCACCATAAGTGTCATGCCCCATCCTGCCTCTCCGGTCTTCTTGGAGGAGGAGGGTGCTGTTGCAATGGTGCAACAGCCTGGGCAGCAACCGGGGCACAGCACTGCAGACGTTGAGGGCCTGAGGCCAGTTTTGGGGGAGCATGCAGATAGCTCTGGGGTCAAGAGCTCGGGCAGTCAACCCCAAGAGCCCTCCCCTCTGCTCCTTCGGCAGTAGAAACAGGTGAGATGCCGGTTGCAGCGTTTGGCTCAGCTGCGCCGGCAAGGGCATGGTGATGAGTCCCCTACTTAATTGAGCAGCACACGCTAAGCTGGTGTTGCAGACACTCTGATGCAACTCCTGCCATGCCTGTATTCTGACTCTTGGACCCTCTTGTGACATGCTGAGCTTCTGGAACCCTGACCTTGGACTGCACTGACGCTGATTACTTCTGAGCCTGCAAAGATCTACCATAAGCGTGCACATGTGTTTGCCTCGCTGCCCTCACCCACCTGGGACACGACAATAAGCCACCCTTGGATTTGAGTTCAAACTTTTTCCTATGAACAGCAGGATGTTCAGCTCAATTTGAATACCTTCAACCTCTGATTGAACAGGGTATGCTCACTAGGTTCATTAGAACATCCTTTTGTTCAGTTTGAATTCAAACTCTGTTTCTGATCAGGCACGGTGTGAACCTGACTCTTTCGAACTCCCACATTTAATTGGAACCAATTGGAACCTGAACCAGGTTGGCACATTTTTAGTGGAGTATCATACTCAAAAGTTTGGAAGTCACTGATAATACAATGCAGTTCAGCATGAACTAGATGTATACGTGATGTGAGCGATCCTGGGGAACCAGATAAGGAAGTTTGATAGGAGGACCATTGGTGATTGAAAGCAGCAAAAGAAGATGAGAAGAGAAACAGTCTGTGTCCAGAGGGAATTTCACAGACAAGCACAGCCATCATGGTTTGGGGATGCGCTGATAGGACAAAGATAAAAGCTTGAAATGAGGAGTCATAGTGAACTGCCACAGGCCTTTCAGGAAAGAAGATTAAAACAAATAGGGCAATTACAGTGTTGACTCTTTTAAAAGGTTAGAGAACATTTCTCTGTAGAGTTTGTTCTCCTCTGAATCAGAAAATATGTAAAGATTAAGGAGTTTTTCCAGGTGAAGGACAAGAGCTTTTCCAGAAGGTTTTATTTCACTCCTCTAGTAAACTGTAGGCAGGGGAGAAGTTCACCTGACATATGAAATATTCTACTGAGCATGATAAGCAGCTGATTGTGTGGTCTGTTTTATTTATATGTCCCATCTATACTTACAGAAAGAGAAGACTGATATACAGTATGAGCAGTTGGGTAATCTCATAATCTGAACTGAAAGAGTTGGAACAAGATTTGCAAATATATTTGTACTGGAGTGGGTACCATTGGTAAACAAGTCCCTAAAGAAACAGAAGGTGAAACTCTGCCAGAAATTCAGGCAGAAATAAAGAACTGTACCATTGCAAAGAGTATATTCTTTATTCAGACATTTGTGGCAAAGAATCTTAGTAATTGAGAAAGTGGTTTGGTTATCAAAATAATTTCCAATTATGCTCAGCTTCCTTGCCCCTACAGCACAGCACTGGATACACTTATCTGTTAACACAGCAGTAATACAGTAACCAGCTGTTTAGCATCCTTGATTAATGCACCATAAAATATTGAGAAGAAGAGTTGGCTTTTCTACCCTGCTTTTCTCACTCATTTAAGGGGACTCAAAGTGGCTGACAAAGCTTTCTGTTCTCCCCACAACAGAACACCCTGTGAAGTGAGTGAGGCTGTGAGAGCTCAGAAGAGAGCCGTGACTAGCCCAAGGTCACCTAGATGGCTTCGTGGAGGATGGCAGAATCAAACACAGTATTCCCAGATAAGACACCAACACCCTAACCACTAGACCAAACTGCCTCACAATATTCCAGACATTCCCACATTTCTTCTCTCCCCTCACTCTTACCCAGCATGCACATAGGTTGTGGTCACACCTTGCTGAAATCAACCATCTTATTAAGAAGCTGGACTCAAAACACACTAACTCTGATCACACCCAATACCTAATAATCCTTCCTCAGTTCATCCTCAGTTTGGGTCACTAATCTCACATTTTTCTGTTCCCATCCTAAGATTCCTTTACGAGACCTATTTAGATCTCCACCCCCCTCCACCATCTCAACACCCCTTGTGCTTTGATAGGATAAATGTTCTGTAACATGACAGCATGTAATCACACATTGGATGAAAGGGAAGCATATCCATGCAGTATCCATCCACTATACTACAGTACAGCTCTTTTTAGACCTTTTCCCCAATCACACCTAAAAAATGAAAATGGATTAATAGCTTGAGACTGGTAAAAATCAGGACTCTCGAAAGTATGACTGAAGAGAGGAAGGTCCACAAATAAAATGGTTTGGCCCAAAAAGGTGTCAGCGTTGGGGTCTGAAGACAGACTGAAGATGGATTAAAGTGAAGGATTAAGGCTATTATGATACCTTGAGGAAGAATACATATTGTTTACCCTGCTGTCCTTTAGGTCTCTGGAGTACAACCCCCATGGGCTACAATTCATGGGTCATGATTCCAGGCCAGCAAAGCATCATGGGTAGGGGAGGCACTTGATTTTGTGATGTCATAATCAGAGTAGAAGAGAGAGTCATCACTGAATGTGTGGAATGTCCAGTTTAGGATTTCTGAAGTTAATTGATGGAATTGTACAGTATGTGTGGTTACAACCTGAAGGAGAGCAAACAGAAGACTATGCTGTTGACTAGGTAAGAAAGGCCCCTTATAGCCAAGGCTTCACATATTCCATACTGCTGACCAATTTCAGGTGTTATAAGCTATATTCTTTGTCGGGGGGAGGCTTGAAGCTTGTGGATCTTCAATATGTAGCATCTCACTAGGCAAGATTTTAGTTTCCACTTATGAAGATTTTTATTCAAGGCCAAGAGTTTGGAAGAATGCTTTTTGGGAACATAGTGCCATTAAGCCTAAATATAGTGGTGAATGACTAAGAAGCAGAGGAAGTGCATACCCTCTTCCCCAGTGCTTTCCCCCCAAAACTGTGTTCTCTTTAGTCCTTGTAATGTCGGTGCACCTTTTTGTAGAAGTTGGGGTATTCCACCAAGTCCCAGGCTCTAGGATCTGGACAAAGACTTCTACATATGAAGTTAATTTGGGTATATCTTCCCTTCAGCATCTCCTGTGAGGCAATATGGAAATTTCATAAGAACATAACAGGAGTCCTGCTGGATTAGGCCACAGTCCATCCAGTCTCACACAGTAGCCCACCAATTGCTTCTGGGCAACTTGAGCAGAAGACAAAGGCAAAACCACCTGCTCTCAAATCTCTGCAAATGGCCTTTAGAGGCATCCTGCCCATCTCCCCAATACTGGAAGAACCTTGCAGGAACTTCAGAAGTTAGTCACCATGATGGATCGGCATCTCCCTGCCTGCCAGCACTAACCTACCTATTGTTCACTGCCTTTAACTTTGTCTTACTAGAATAGTAAAGCAGTTAAGGAAGGTAGAAGCAGAAAGGGGACCAGACAATGGCAGGATTTGCACAGTGCCTTTATGGTGCAATGAATTCCATATAAGATGGCAGGGTCTTCATTCAGTGCACAGGGTGAGTGTGGCATCTATGAGTGGAATAATGGGTTCTCTGAGCCCTTTCTCCTGTTCTTTCTTTGAGGTGCTATAACCAATACTTGAAGGAAATTACTTGTCTGCTCTGTTGACTTCTCAAACACAGGAAATGGTCCATGAGATAAGGACCATAAAGATCAAAGCCAAAGTTTCCCAGCTTTCCCTGCATGTCAAGACTGCACTGCATTAAGACAGAGCTACAAGGATGGTACTCTTCTTCATGAATAAGGAAGGGAGTCCTATGATGATAGCATGGCTCTCGAGTCCCGTGTGGATTTTCCCAAAGATGGATGCAATCATGGGCAAGAAAAATGTTGACTTAAGATAACTAATTAGTGTGCGGAGGGGTGGAGTGGGGTGGAGTATGGTAATAAGGATTTTACATTGTTACTAATTAAAAACATCCAAATTTCAATAACCTAATTTATCATAGATCTTAAGTATGAATAAAAGCGTGGGAAATGCATCTACTTAATCTCTGTGGTGATTGGCAGAGCACAGTTCAAAGTATCAAAGTAAGACTTCCTACTGATCTCCCAATCAGCAGGCTGCTTCTTCCTAATTTATGGTTCCCTAAAAGCCAGTCCACACATGTACACACACAGAGAGAGATGCAGAGTATCAAAGTTGCTTTGCCCTTTTCTGGAACACATTGCCCTTATTGTTCACACCCTGAAAACTTGCCAGCCTGTTGGCAGGGTATGTATGTATAATGTTAAAAGTGACCATGTATCTGAAAAGTCCATGTAGGGAGTATTACTCTATGCTTGTTGGCATGTTATTCATTGATAGCAATTTAGTACTTTTTGCCCCTCTGGGGTGGGATGTTTTCTTGATGACCATGATCTGCAGTCCCCATGCCCTCTGACCACTCCCATGGTATTATTCAGATGCAACTATAGAACACGTACAGCACTATGAACAGGAAACAAGCATATTATAAAACAGCCATACCATACATATCTGCTGGATCTGGAGAATTCACAGTTAAATTTTCTATGTCTCAGAATGTAGTCTGGATCTGGAGTAGCTGAATTGGATATTGTGTCTCCTTTGTCAGAAGACTGTTACTATTTAAAACTGAGAAAGTATGGTGAATAGAAAACTACCTAAACCTGTTCAGAAAAGCACAGAATAAATTGGGGCAGGTGAAAGACTCATTCTTGAAAGATCACATAGCTTGGAGGAGATCCTTGCATGCAGGAAGAATTCAATGGTACATTATTTAATATAATGAACCGCAGATTAATAGGAAAATTGAAGTCCAATTAGTTAGCAATAAAGTCAGCAGTGTATTGAAAATGCAACAATTTGATGGGGCTGGAGGGTGGGATTCGGAAGTTAATTAAAAATAAACAGTGTGGTTATAGGGAAAGTAGGTCATGCCCCACTGATGGCTTTGAGATTCCCAGTGCTGTACTACCAGCGGAGAGATGGAGATTCAAAGCAATCCATGCCATTGTCTGCACTCCTGAGAGATTCTGTTCTTATTAGAGAGAATTAACATGAAAGACAGGAGGGTTAAGTGCCAGAAAGTTTGTAAATTTGACTAAAGGAGCAAATGACTTGAGGGACACCAAATTAAAGGTTTTGTCTGTGTGGTTTGACATTTGCCAGTGGGTGTCACGGTTTACCCTCAAATGTATAGAAACCCTCTTGTCAGTCTCCTGCTGTTTCAATAATGAAATCTTGAGGAAGAGTCACTTTGTGCAATAATCACAAGAAAAAGTTTTTGAGAGGACGTGAGAATAAGTGATACCTGTTAATAAAAGGCTCCTACTGAAGGCTTAGAGGTTGACATTACTCCCAGAAATTTAGGATAATATTTTATGATATACATCAATGAAAGACACAGGTAAACCTTCAGTTTCACCCAGATATCTCTAAGAGTACCTAGTGACAAAACCTTATAGTCTCACTATCCATGCAGAAGTACTAAAGCTCAGGAAAAGGCAATATCACTTTCTCTGCAGTGAACAAGAATCAAAATAATGCTATGACAAAGCAGAAATATTTCTATTTAAAAATATATGTCAATAGAAATACATTTTGGACATCTAAAATTATGGATTTTCTGAATAAAAGATAGAGAACTCCAATGAAGTGTGGTTGGAAAGTACATAAGAACAGAAAAGGAGCCCTGCTGGATCAGGCCACAGCCCATCTAGTCCAGCATCCTGTCTCACACAGTGACCAACCAATTGTCCATGGGCATCGCAAGCAAAGTGTAAGCCTTCTGCTGCTCTTGAATACCAGCAAATGGGTACTTTCCCATTTGTTCTTTTAAGTATTTTCTGTTTCTTATTGGAACATTTATTCCCATATCTATAGATTGTGTGCCTAATATCTAAATCTTATTCAAATTTCCTGTGAAGGAGATTTAACCTATTTCACTTTGTCATTCCCATTCTGACTGCTATAAGCAGAGTAACCACTTCCCTATGAGCATTTACAACATTTGGTTCGTGCCCAGAAATTTGATCAGTTATTTCATGTTTGAAGCTGTTTACACTGAACTGAACACACATATCCAGAAATTTGATCAAACCAAATTGGTCCTCTGCTCTAAATCAGTTCATGGTCACTGTATTTTTGCCCTTGAAAAGGGCTTTTCTTTAGTAGAAAAACAAAGTATTTTTTTAACCATTTTAAAATTGGATGCAAATAACAGTTTGTTGGATTAAATCATTCAATTTCAAACTGAGCATGCAATTTTTCATTTTTGCATATTTCCACTGTACCTCCTCAGTACTTCCAAGAAATCCAAATAAATGAATGTCCTAATTTTAAGCCATCAGCTGCCCTTTCATTTACAGTATTTAGAATAAACTCCTCAATTTCTAAGTGTATAGTCTAAAGTGTATTTACCTTTTCATCCACACATCTCCAGCATACCTGTATGCCTATACACTTCTTATCCTTTAGGAAGCTAATTATCAAATAAATTAAGATTATAACAGCTTTTATTTTGTTTTAACTATTAGATAAAACAACTTTTTTAAAAAAAAACATAATTTGAATTATGTCCTTGAGCACTAGGGCCTGTTAGCATTAGGGGTATGCATGAATGCAATTTTTGACATTAAATTAGGATGTGTGCGAATGTATTTTTGACATTAGAATCTGAGTAGATTCAAATGTTACAAAATCTGATTCAATTTGGATATTTAAGATTCAAATGTCATAAAATCCTATTCGAATCCGTACATTCAAATCTTAGATTTGTATTTAAAGATACAAATGTCAACAACATTCATATCTGTTATACGTATCTGTACGCATTCCGTAAAAATCCGTATACATCCCATATTATCCTGTATGCATCTCGTTTTAATCCCATATTTTAAGTGCAAGATACGTATAGTTTTCACGCAGATTCGTATACGACAGATACAAATCTACACATTCAAATTAAAATCTGATTCGAGTTCAAATGTCCAAATTTGGATTTTCAAAAATCCAATTCGAGTTTGAATGACAACATTCAATGGATTTGAATTGAATATTCAAATTTTTGAATATTCATTCACATCCCTACAGTCAATTCAATTCAGAACAAATATTCAAATGTCTGAATTCATGCAAATAGAAAAAAATGAATGTACTAAAATTTGAACTGATTTGAATACATTTGTATCTATTCATACAAATATTCAATATATATTTGATGATACAATTGTCAACAACATTTGTATGTATCCATACACATCCATACGCATCCCGTTTTCATCCCATACATATTCATACGAATAAGATGCATATGGATATGTATGTAATGCGTACATATCCATACACATACAAATGTCCAAAGTATTTGTATGAATGTTTCAAAATATTTGTATTTTTTGGAATATGAACAAATGAATGTCTGGACATTCAGTTTGAATTTGAATGTCTCAATTTGCCTGAATTCAATTGAATAATGAATATTTCAAATATTCTTGCACATCCCTAGTTATCACTATGGTGATCAGGATGGCCTGGAACTCATTGGCATGGTATCCACCATGCAGTGTATGCTCCATCCCAGAGTAATCGAGAGTCACTCTGTTCACTACTAGCTGTGGATGAAGTTTGGGATGGGTCAACGCCAGTCATGGTCCTTAATCTTAACAGCGCATTGGGGTACTTTCCCACAACAGTTGAGTACACTGATTTCTATCCCAATTTTCAATGCTATCTAGGTCCCAGTAACTATATAAGCTCTTTTTTAAATCTCCATGTGAAACTTTCTCAAGACCCATTTCCAAAAGTTTTCAGATGATCTATTTCTAAAATCTTAACCATATTTATCTTTGTACAAATTTCTTTGCAAGTCTAACAGCATCAAAATTGTATCCTTTTACTTTTTCTTCTATAAAATCTCTTAATTTGCAGCTTAATGTTAACAGTTCAAACTTGGAATGTATTCTTTGGGGTCCAGTTATTCTCATCAAAGATTTAATAGTATGCCTTATTTTAAAGAATTAATAGAATGGTGGTTTTATTGTATTTGGTGAAAAACGTTTGATAGAGCATTTTATAGTCCCACGTAGGGTTACATCTTCTGGTCTAATAATTCTCATCTTTCACATGCTCTGAATATTACCCAATATTATTCTCTGTTGAATCTTAAAATTCCACAGTATTTGCTTTCATTAAGACTAGACAAGGCCTCAAGATGGCAAGCAAATATATCACATTGGGAAACAACTATTTTTTGCTTCCTGCCTAACACTGTCTTTGCACAGTTTTGCGACAAGCAAATTAAGCAACTTGGCTGCTGTGAAATTTCCAGATGTGTGCATGAACACCACAGCACATGCATGGTCACCTATTTCACCCTTCAGGTACATGCATTGGACAAAGATACAATGGCAGTTCCTTCCAGAAGGTAATTGACCACAAACACTGGGTTTTCCAGCAATTGCATTTTGCACTTTTTAGGGGGTGGAAAGCAGAACTATAATGGGGTTGCCTGTTATATGTGAGGTGACCCCACCATAGCAATGCCTTAATGGTCCTACATTTGTGTACAGTGCCTGACAGAAGTTCTGTCGCTTATCCATGTTGTTGAAACCAAAGCTTATAACCTGACTTAAAATTCATCCATTGGTTTTAGAAATGACTCATATGAAAGCTGAAACACTCCCAAATGAGGTTTTTTAAAAGAAAATAAATTTGCTTCTCTGCTGAAATATTGATCATTTCATGAACACAGAAAAGTCTGATTTTGGCGAGACAAAAGTTTTGTCGCCTACAAAAAGTAATGTGA
>MTQE01002560.1:12992955-13009820 GCA_014337955.1 Aspidoscelis marmoratus | reverse complement strand
CTCATGTTCAGTTGATGATCTACCAGGACACCCAAGTCTTTTTCACATGGAATTGAAACTGAGGCCTTTTTTTGCATTTAGCTTGGTTAGATCTGGCTCAGTGGATCTGGAATAAAAGGACACACTGATCCATATCGTTTAGAGGTGTTCCTAGTCTTGAGGCCTGTGTGTGTGTGTGCTTTTCGGCAATGCGCTATGGCTGTCTGCATGTTGCCTGTAATTCAGAATAAGGCCCTTGGTCTGAATATAGACCCAATTGAATAAGATCTACAGCAACAGATCCAAGTTGAGGACCTCCTTAATCTGGCTCTGGCTCTGGCTCATGAAAACAGAGTAGTTCAGCAGGAGTTGCGGCCTCATCTACATGGACCCTTAATCCAGATGCAGAAAAGTCTTGCGGTCTTATAGTAATCACACTCTCAGCTGTGTGTACTTGTTGTTGGTCTCGTATACCAGCCTTACTTGGGCCGTGTTCCAACACACTAAATAATGAGTTTAGAGATTGGTTTGAATCTTCAGCATCCCAAAAGTTTCTAAAGCTTCTGGATCTTTTGTGGACTGAAGTTCCTGAAAGCAAATTAAAATGTGGATTAATTGAGCTTTCAGTCCAGTTCAGAGAATTAGTCTGTTTTATTTTGCAAGGTGGGGATGGAGAAGTGGTCTATTTGGGCACTGAACCATACTTTGGGGGGGCATATTCCTCATTTCCTCTTATCCAATTTAAAGCATTGTTCTCAGGAGGCTGAGAATGTTATTATTGAGGAGGACCAAAAGAATAAAATGGAAGACACAAAGGAAGTTACGCTGTACCTGCCCTGCTTCCTTTCGCTCCAATCCTTGCAAGGAGGACAATGTATCCTCCATTTCCTTTCTGTTGCATCCATGTAGGTAAAAGGACAATGCATACTCCCTTTCCCTTTGTTAATGAATAAAGGAAACAAGTACTTTCTTTCATTCTTCACCATGGATATTGATTTACTCTATCATTTCCTGCCCAATGAAGCCAAAGCCTGAAGACGAGATCAGTGTCCAATTACAACCTGAATGGGGAGGGGCTTTTGGTGAGGGAAGGAGAAATAAGAGACAAAAGGGGGTTTCTTGGTGCTGAGAACAGAAGAATGAAGAGTGGGAACAAGCAAGTCCATTTTGAATCTATGTTATAAGGCAACTGTGGGAGCGATCTGAAATCATACTAAGAGTTCATTTGCAGAGGAATCAGATTATCTTTGCTGTGTCAGTATGCAGCCTTAAAGTGGGTGCTGGGGCCTAGCTATAGCCCACTTCACTGGCAGCCTGATCCAGGGTAAGATGAGTTGTCTGTCCAAGTCCAGGGGTCTTTCTGCACTTAGCTGATTAGGCTGCCATGAACTAGGCCTGTAAACCTTCTCGCAAAGTCAGACCACTTGCAATTGTCATGAGGATAGCTTCCTCAAAGTGTCCATTATCAGCCAGAAGTGCAAATGGTCCTCCCATTTACCAGCCCACACCACTGCATTGGGAGCCAGAAGTTCCACCTCCTCTCTGCTGCAATTGGACCTTCCATGACATGCTCAGATGCCACTGCAGAGGGGTGTGTTTGAGCAGAGGGATGTATTGCAGAAAATCACGTCAGCGATCATGATCGAATGCACAGCTCCCGCTATGCAGTTGCTGATCAAATGCTCCTCTCATAACTCACTGACTGGACACCACTCCTGAGGATTGGTGGTCCAGTCACAACAGAGGTTAGCAATTGATCATGGCCACCACTGCACTTGTGCAGATGCCACCTCCCCCACTCACTGACCACCCGGATCCAGAAGAAGAGGGAATGGTCACACCCCAGGATGCTTCAGGTAAGCTTTTGGTCATAATCCGCAGTTAGTTGATTTCTTGGGAGGTAGGGTACACATGGAGGCTGTAACAGACTACTCTGCATGCGGATACTCTTTATCAGAAGTTCACTAAGTGTTGCCTTCCAGCCTAAGAGGGAATAGGCCTCAGAACATCTCAATGTCGTGATAGCTCAACCAAGTGTGGAAATGAGCAATGGCTCCTTTACTAACTATCTACACCATTTTGTACTATCCTTTGCTAGCTATCCACACCATCATCATGTCCTAGCTACAAGTCTATTTAGAAACAGGGTTTGCTGAGCTATAATGGGGCACCAAGGTCAGCACCTGGAGAATATCAGACAATGTCCCAAAACCAGGATTTTGGAATTTATTTGCATTTAGGATTTTCTACTGGATAGAATTTCTAATTGCCATAATTTTTTTGTGTGTGTCTCTGTGTGTGTGTGTTGTTGGATTATGAGGTGTACAATGCCTTAAAAACCTATCTACAAAGTAACCAACAAGATTTTTTTTTAAAAAAAATCATGTGTGTTTCAGTGCAGCAAATGGTTTGTTTTATGTCCTGTCCATGCTAGAGCTCAGCCACAGTGTCTCTTGGATTTTCCTTAAAAAGAAAGAAAGAAAATATGGAAAATATCTGACAAATATAAGGGGAACTAAAACAACGGTTGAGATTAGCAGGTTTTCTCATACAAATTAAGCACTCTTAGGAGCCAGGTTTAACCAGGAAGGCAAATGGAGATTCAGATGACACTTACAGCCATCTAATGCATTCCACATCACATTTAGGTCAGAAGTATGCTTATAAGTCTGTCATCACATCTATCAGTTCTTAATAAAGTATTCATAAGTTGCATGGCATCTATTTTTAAAACAAACTTCAAAACTGCAAACACAACCTGCAGGTAACTTCTTGTCCAGAAACATAATGAGTAAGCCTAAAGAATAAGCACAAAAGAGAATAATGAGATCCACACTCAGAACCAACAGAGCAGGTATAACAATGAAAGCTGAGGCTCTAATAGTCATTTGGGAAAGGACCATGAAGAGTGACGAACTGGGAGGGAAAGTCTTAGCTTAAATTATTCATTTGCTTTGGGTTTTAATAGCCCCCTTTAGAACTGGGCTTCAGTTTATCTTGTACATTTCACTGGGAAGGAGCAGCAGATATGCAAGCATGTATATTTCTTACATATTTCATTCTTCTTTAAAAGGAGAGTAGAAAGAAACATGTGAAGCCACAGTGATATTACTCAAATGATACATCTTATGTTAAAGGGTCTACACTAAATTGCTTATTATTCTTTGGTCTTTAATCCTACAGCCATGTCTTTTTACAGCTTTGTTAGGCATACACACAATCATACACATAATGTGAGCAAAACTTGCAAAAATCAGCTCATTACCATAAAGAGTATGGCCCTCAGGGGGAAAGGGGTTATGTTTTGGTGTCCTAGTAAATACAAAGGTCAAGAAACTCATCAGTTTACCTGACAATTACAATAATGTAAAAATAGATTAAAAGTTAGTCATCTCCAGTAAAAATTCATTCATTCATCCATTCATTTAGATTTTTATCCCACCCTATATCCAAACAAAAAATTAACAAATTAAAACCAAATTCAGCTTGGATTCAATCCAGGTCAAACTGAGCCAAGTAGTTCGACCCAGTTTGAAGTGAACCAACCACTCCTGGTTCAAGAGGGGCCAATTTGATTTGAACCAAACCATGAGGTGTTTGATCAAACGAGTCAAGCCATTCAGTTTGATTCAAAAAGATTTGATTTATTGTTAATAAAGTTTATTAGGGGTTTTCCAACATACAATAAAAAGGGAGAGAGAAACAGATAGTGAATAAAAAATAGAAGAGAGAAAATACATGACTCCTGATCCTCCCTATTAATAGTTATAGGTATGTTTGTATTCATGCCCCCTCATAAATAATACAATAGTTTCAATTCCTTTGCAAAAAGCCACTCATTAGTTTTCAAACTCTTATGAATCTTCAAATCCTAATGTCAACAAATTTCCTTCTTGTATGCACAGAAAGTCAATAAGGGCTTTCCAGTTTTTCGAGTACAATGTCAATGATTTTTCTCTAATCAAACACATCAAGTTATCCATCTAGTTTCTTTAGGGAATCATCCATATTAGATTTCGATGAACTCATTGACCATTTAGTAGTCTTGTTGTTGTAATCATATAATGTAGCATTCTTCCATGAGTTTTCTCCCGCAATGCTTTCATCAAGTTCAAAAGAAAAAAGTTCTGGTTTCTGTTGTATATTAATCTTTTTTAAAACTAGTATCATATTCATTGTTTCCAGAATTTTTTGCTTGCTCTCATGTCCATCACATATGATAAAAAGTCCCTCTATATTTCTCGCGTACATTTGAAATATCCTTATACATTCTAGCTTTTTTCTCCAATGGCACCTACCAATAAAAATTATCACGTCCCTAGTGCACGAATATTTGTAACATACAAATTCATAGAAATTCAGCTCAATTCAGATATTCAAATTCAAATCAAATGTTGGCACATTCGAAAATTGACATTCACATTCAAATCAAATGCTTCAATACATTCGCCCAAAGCTTCATATGGGATTCATCTGCGAATTCATATGGAATTTGTATGCAAATTCATACTGAACATTTGTAGCAAATTTGAATCCTACATGCGAAAGGGGATCTATTTGAACTAATATCAATTTCTTTTAATTCAATTCGATATGAATCAAATGCAAAAAAAAATCATGCACGTGCCTACCTAGGAGCCATCTCAGCAGGCAGGGGACATTTTCACACAAACACACACACACCAGATTTGGCTGCAGTTTTGAGAATGGAGAGTGGGGGTTACTTCTCCCTCCTTCTCCTGAGTCAAGTGGAGGGAGTTAGAAATAGCCTGCAGCCTCTAATAACAAAATTACAGCCGGTTCTGATGTGAGAGTGGAGAAAGACTGCCTTGATGCTTCAAATCATGGCTAGGGATTCCTTCACTGCAATTTTGCAAGGCAGGGAGCACCAAGCAATATGCAGAGAGCACACTTTTGCTTTAAGGGATGTAATTGCTTCTCTTAATGCAGGAGGAAGAGCGCTTTCGTGTGTAAATCCTGCCACTGCCTCGTTTTGTCATCCCCGTATAATTGAACACATTATATTTACCAGAACTGTAAAATATGTTAACCCACTGAGCGTTTTTATCCCACTTTTTGCAGAAAGTGGCAGAAGGAGTTAAGTAAATAATGGCTACCTGGCCAGCTTATGGATAAGAATCAAACTAGCTGTTTCCCATTTCAAATATCACATCCTCTTAGATATGACTTGGCAAATAGCTACGAGTGATTGACTGACTGAATAAATAAATGTCACCTGTTTTAAAATCTCTAATTTCTAGACACAAGTTTTTATTTACATTTAGCTGATCCTATAAGATAGGATATGACTGCATATTTATTCAGGTTTTGCAAATCAATAGCAAAAGTTTGCTTCTGCCAGTTTTGCTTGTAGTGAACAAAGAAAGCAGGAAAAAAACTCTATCTATTCGTTTGGTAAGCTTATCATATAAGAGAAATTCAGTCTTATAGAAAGAAGGATTCCATTAAATAAAAAATTGGCAGTCATGTACATTCTGTATAAATCATGCTGATCAATTTGAAAACTCTAGTTTTAAAATGTATTAACTTCCCATATGCCTGAGACTTTCAAAGATTAATCTTGAGCATCCAGTTTATAAGCGACACAAAGAAGTTTGTTTAAAATCCATGTTTTGGTGACATTATGGTAACTGAAAGGTTGCTCAGCATGGCATTTGAATGAACGAACAGAACAAACATTTTCTGCATTTGTAATTTATTTGCTGCCGTTCTTCAGAAAAAGTATTCTCGAAGCACAGACTATTCACCATAAATCATAGTGGCATATATATATAGATATACAAAGATATATAGATATATACGAAGAGGGCAGCATCTTACCTCTGATTACTCTGAATTATGCTTTGATGCACAGAGCAATCAGAGGTGCAAGAAAGAGATACCAGCTGTTGCTTTGCTCTTCTCTTTGTCTGCTGGGTTAGCTGATGCTGTCTAAGATATATATAGGTATACCCTGATTCAGGAACCATGTTATAAGTGAATTCATAAGGCAATTCTGCACCAGTTGGTATACCAGGCCAGCTAGTGTACTAGGAGCCTCCCTTTTGCACACTGGTGTGATCTCGGGTGAGATCTCCTTCAGACCATACCAGGGTGCAGGAGGCTCCTGGTATATTTGCTTACCTGCTACATCAGCCAGTGAAGAATTGCCCCTTGTGTTCTTTTTTTGCATCGTGCACACTAATAATACAATGCAGTGGCCATTTATCCTCCCTGGGATCATCTGCATATTGAATAATGGGTAAGTTGTATTTTTATATTACCTCGTTCATTATTGTTTTTATTTTATTTGATATTTTCAGTATTTTATTTCACTTTCAAGCCATTAACACTGCTGGACAAAAAACACATTTGGCTATTTGAGACATATACACACAATCTCTTGCTATAGCTTGATCAGCCTGTTGGGTCTTCCATACTGATACTGGTCATCTTTCCTTTGGACTCATTGCATCTTTAAATGCCTAATGCGTAAAGATCCACAGCCTTGAACTGAATCATTAGCCACAAAGGTGTCTATAAACTGCCAAAGCCTCATGCTTTTTGAATGTATTATAACCTACTTGATTATAGATTAAGGATGTGCATGAATATTCGTAACATTCAAAATTTGGGCAAATACGATATTCATACGCTAACATTTGAACGAATACAAATGTTTCTGGACATTTGTACAAGTAGTTTGGACATTTGTTAAATTGGGGAAATATATCAGATACATATTTATTCGTATCACATACTTATCCATTCATATCAAATACGTATCTGTTTGTATCAGACACAAATTCTTTCACATCCAAAATGTACCAAATGTTTGTACGAATAGATTCATATCAAATAGAATTTTACTACATCTTAATGCTATCTATTCGTATGAATAGGGAGTTTTCAACATTCGATTTATTTCTAATTGAATGCCAAAAAATATTCATGCACATGCGTACCATAGATATTATTGCATATTTGAATAGCGTTACTTCATTTTTGTTGCTTATTTTGATTGCTAAATATTTATGTATTTTTTGCAATATAGTGAATTTTAATCTTACTTGTCACAGTTTGGGGGTTGTTATGCAGCACTCCATAGCTTTGCTCTGAACCTAAGCTTTTGGATATGGATACAATGTTCAACTTTTGACAGGATACGACTGCTAGAAGAGACAAACGCAATGGATGGTCTCATGGATTTTGTCAGACTTCTTATATATTTTGCCAAATGACTGTCAGGTAGGTATTATGCAATTGTGTTATAATCACTAAGTTCCTGAATCTTTTAACTTTTGGGGATTCATCTACAAAAGAGGAAAGTAGGGCATTAAAATGAGCTCTCTTATATGACTATAATTGTTTTGGAACTTCAGCTTGTGCCGATAATGAGGTAACACAAAGATTCTCCCCCAAATGTAAAATACAAAAGGGATAAGTTGGCTGGGGTCCTTTTTTTCTTTCATAACCCATAGAAAATAGGCACTGGGAGTCTGCTGAAAAACTGAGCTTGTGTAGCAACAAATGAAGGTTCATTCCAATGGAATTCCAATCAAACAGAAATCTGATCAGTGAATTCCTAAGTGGGATTCAGGTTTTGACCATCCCTCCTTGTGTTTGTTTGTTTGTTTGTTTATATCCAGCCCTATACCCGTAGGTCTCAGGGCGGGTTACAGTTTTAAAACAACAGGTTAAAAGCGGTGTATTGTTTGAAGCATTACCCCCCCCTCCCCAGAATCCTGCTTATCATCCAGTGGACAAACAGTGGGCCTTTCTGCATTTGCTCTGGTGGGACAGTCAGTGGCTACTTTCACACAGAGCAAACTCATTTTGTGGAGCTGCTTCTCTCTTAGAAGCAATTCTGCACATATCAGAGTATGCCCCACTTGCGTAGTTGTACAGCGTGAGAATATGCTCTACAACTATACCAGCAGCCAGGCTGAGTTAGCCTGGCACACTCCATTCGTACTTCTTCTGGGCAGTGTAGCCATGATGGCTGCTGTGTCACCAGGTTGCTGTGGTAATGGTACCATGCTGGGTAAATTTTGGATGCAGCGGGTGTTGCAAAGTGTGGAAAGACAACACATGCTAAACCTTCATCAGCTTTCGCACTAGGCAAAGACATGCAAAGGCCCAGAATCTCTTAGAAATTTAAAAGCTATTGTATTGCACCCAAGGCAGATATGCTACATCTTTAATGCTTGAATAGAAAAGGCAATTTCAGCAGGTCTTGCTTGTAAGGTAGGCAGCTCCTACTGAAACTGCTTCATTTTCACAATCATTAAAGGTGTAGCACTCTTGTCATCTTTTCCATACGGCCACCCTAACCTCAGAAACTGACACTGGTGTATACCACCCCTAATCCTGGTGATATTACACAATTCTCATGACTAGATGACTACTAACTCCTTAAAGTTATGAGTGCTAGTAGCTGTCATCACGCCTTGTGACAGTGAATTCTTTAACTTAACTATATGAAGAAATATCTCCTCTGAATCTTCTGTTCATGACTCATTGAATGACCTCAGTTCTGAAACATGAAAATAGAAGGGACAAGAAACCTCTGGTCACTTTATCCACACTGTACGTGGTTGTAGACCTCTCTGTTATTATCTTCCTTCATTCTTGCTTTTGTTTGAATTGAAGCAGAAAAGGGAGTAAATGGAACACTATTTAAAGATGCACATTTCATGTGATAAAAGCAGAGAAGAGACAGATGTTTCTACTTCATCCCATCAAATATCCTTCTGTTTCTGGCATTATGAAATGGAGGCAAGGAAGGATGAGCATGGGATTACTAAACATCAAAGAAAATCTGTCACTGCTTTTGAGACGATATCTATTTTGTCTAAGGACCACTTGATCTGAATAAATTAGCTGAACTAAAGCATTTATGAATCTTTCAAATGCAGTCCTTATGAAAATATCCTAATGAAAGTAATGGGAAACATAGGTCCTTTCCACACTTGGCCTTATTCTGGACCTACAGCACAGATCTGCCTGGATGTTAAGGCAGACTATAGCAGAGCCTAAGGAAGGCCTGCCATAGTCTGTATCAGCATGTGGGCAACATACCCCTATTGCAAGAGAGCTGATACAATATAAAATCTTGACAGCAAGAATATTCAAAACATTCAAAATCTGATAGAATTCATTCAAATTTGGATATTTGAATTTGAATAGAATGTCTATACATTCATTTTTTAACATTCAACTGAATTTCAATGTTTCAAATCATTCATATAAATTATTCAGACATTCATATGTGCATGGATACATACGCATTACATGCATATCCATACGTATCTTATTCGTATCCGTATGCATTTGTACAGATATGTATGGGAGGAAAACGGGATGCGTACGGGATGCGTACAGATGGATATGGAAAGTTGTCAATATTCGTATCTTCAAATATGAATTGGATATTCATACGAATAGATACAAATGTATTCGAATTGGTTTCAATTAGAATACATTCATTTTTTCTCTATTAATACAAATTTGAACATTCAAATATTCAATTCAGATTGAGTCGAATACAAAAACTGCACTTCTGCACAGTCCTAGATTACAACACTGTCCAGCTCGGGAGCCATGAAAAGATAAATTTGAGACAAATGCAAGTGGATGGATATCTGTCCCACTTTGATATTTTTATGGTAAGAAGCAATATATAAGAACCAGTGGTGGTAAGAAGAGATGTGCATGAATATTTGTCACATTTGAAATTCATACATTCGAATTCAAATAGAATGTTTTGATAGATTTGTATGAAGCTTCATTATGGACTCATATGCCAATCCATATCGAACAGTTGTATCAAATTCAAATCCTATTACATTTGAAGGGGATCTATTCAAACAAATACAAATGTTCTTGCATTTGATTCAATGTGAATAGACACAACATACATAACGGCCTTCTATCCTGCTCAGTCCAACCAATCTCCAACCAGCTTGGCACCTTCAAACACACTTTGTCACTACTTACTTGCCTGTAGAAAACAGCCTGGGTGAATCTGTTCACTCAATTTTTTAATTTGAAACTTCACATATGAATGCCGATAACATTCTTATGTGCATGTATGCATCTTCCCCACATCCATACACAACAATATGCACTGTAATTATACCCTATGCAACTGGTGGGAGCCAATTCAGTCAGCTGGGAGTCCATCCTAAGCAACTATATTGTTGGACAGATCACTGATAACTGGCAGCAGCCACCGTCTTTCACAGTAACCATTTGCTAAATCTAATGGTAAACTGAAATTAAAGTGTCCAGTGAAAAAAACAACATCTACTGTGAAAGGTAACTAGAAAATGTTGAACTTCAATTGAACTTCTAATTGTATTGACTTACAACAATAAAAAGATAAAAAAGATAAAATATATCCTCCCTTGCAGGACATACTTAGAAGAAGCTAAACATGAAAGGCCTGGTTGAAGAAGTGTGTTTTAACCAGGTGCCAAGACATAAAATATTGGCACCTAACATACCTCCAGAAGGAAGCTGCACCAGAGTCTGGAGACCACCACAGAAAAGGCCCTCTCTGACATGTCACTGTCCCTCTTACATCCAAAAAAGGCAAGACTATGAAAAAGCCCTCACCTTGTAATCTTAATACTTGGGCAAGTTGGCTGTCATTCTTTCAGTTTGATTCTTACGATGCTTTCCACGTATAAGCTAAACGAATATGGAGGATAATTTTCACAGGTGCTCAGCTTTCTCATTTATGAATGACTCTTCAAATTCTATCATTGCAGTAATTTCTTCTCCATTGTAAAAAAGAAAAAAAGAGAGAATAATTGGTTATTCTGCCACACTTACTAGCCTTAATACATTCCACATTTTAGTGTGAACTATCCAGTCAAAAGCTGTGAAGTAATCCATCAGGCAAAAGTGAACCTCCTAATATTCCCTTTCTCTACCCATTTTCCATCTAATGTTATCAACTAATCTCATGCCCCCTTGTGTTTTCTAAGACTGGCTTGGTGTTTTCTTTTTAACACTTCTCTCTCCATGTATGTCTTTATTCTTTATTCTTTTTTTAAAAAAGTAGGATCCTAAGTAAAACTTTGTTTGCATGAGGAGTTACCGTAATGGTTCAGTAATTCTCTTATTCGCTCTTGCTCTCCTTCCTCAGGATATGCGTATATGCTGATCTTTTAAATCTGTAGCGTATAAAGACTTAAATCCATTAAAACACTGACTGCCCCTTTTACAGCTTTAGTCACTTGAATGGGCTTTTCATCTGTACCTGGTGTTTCCCTGCCTGACAGCTGTTCTAATGCCCATTGTGCCTCACTTCCTAATGGAGACTTTTCTTGATGTATTCTTTCTCCACAAATATTGCTGTCATCGTATAATCCTCTTTGGAAGAAATTTCACTTCATTACTGTATCGCCTTTCCATCTTTAACTTCATTTGGCTCCATCAGGTTTCTTCAGGGTTTATTATTGGCTATTTCAGCCTTAAGCTGTAAACGTTTCTATGATTTCTATGGCCATCTACAAAGGTCCATCATGTATCCTCCCTGCCCTATTTGATGCCTCCTTCTGTTGCTCTTCCTGCCTTTACTTGACATTGGTACTGTGCACTTAGAAAGGGTGCTTCCTTCCCAAAGCTTTTGCCCTGAATTGTTCACTAATGACCATGATAACTTGTTCTGAAGGCACTTGGGTTTTTTCTTTTATTTTCTGTAGTTTTGCTTAGGCTAAGGGTACTGAATTTATTAACTAACAATCCAGCATTCTGACTGCAACTTTCCTGGCACAACTGTTTTATTTAATTTTAACATGGTCTTTTTTTTTCTTTTTTGGTGAATTATCAATCCATAGTGCATTTCACAGTCTGCACATGAAAATATCTGGGCTCATTGGATTGCACTTCTCTACGTTTGGTATCAATTATACATTTTATTTTAGTGCTGTCCATCTCATGACCACTGTTGTATTTATGTTGTGTGAAGCAGATGATGGCAATCAGTGAATAATTTCTCTTTGTAAAAGTACAATAACCTATTATTTGCATTATTGCACACATCCAACCAAAATTGTCCTGTGTTTTCAGATTTCTCCATTTCTCCAGGTTTTGTCATTCCACTTGACTAAGGGCCTTTTTGCACTTGACCCTCAGGAAGAGCTGGGGATGCTCCAAAATTTGGTCTAGTGGTTAAGGAGCCGGACTCTTATCTGGGAATACTGGGTTCAATTCTGCCCTCCCCCATGAAGCCAGCTGCATGACCTTGGGCTAGTCACAGCTCTCTGCTCAGCTCTCACACCCCTACCTACCTCACAGGGTGTTCTGTTATGGGGAGAAGGATCGAAAGCTTTGTCAGCCACTTTGTGTCTCCTTAAATGGGTGAGACACCCATTTAAAACCCAACTGCTCTTCTAAAATTGAGCATCCACAAACCGTGGAGCGGCTTCCATCTCAGAGTGGCTCTAGACATGTGTAGCCATCTCCACGGAGCAGAAAACAGCGTCCGCAGGAAGTCAAGTGCAATTTTCCCCCCAACTATTAGCACAACAGTTTTGCTTGATATTGCATCTATTGCTTGCCTTAGTGTTTTGCAATGTATTACTTCACTGTATCTTCTGTTAAGTATGTGTTGTCGCTGGGTACCACTGAGTTGTGGCCCCTGGTAGTCACTCGTTTGTGGCCCTTTATGGTTCACTGGTTCTTGAGTTCACTTATTCCTAAAGCATCATATTTGATGATTACGGATGTGCACGGACATTTGAAACATTTGAAATTCAATTGAATTTGTTCAAATTTGGACATTCGAATTCGAATTGAATGTCTATAAATTCAAATGTAAACATTTGAACAAATTTCAAATTTTTAGATCTATTCATTTGAATTATTCAGACACTCCTATGTGTACAGATAAGTACACAATGTGTACTTGCACATACACATGTTTCCTGCATCCGTACAAATCTGTATGGGACAAAAATGGGATAAATACGGGATAAATACGGGATGTGTACGGATCCATACAGATCCATATGGGATGCGTAATAATGCGTATTGGCACATGCAAATGTCGACATTCATAAGTGCAAATTTGAATAAAAAAATTTGAATGAATAGATTTGAATTTGTTTAATTCAAATCAAATTTGGTTAAATTTGAATTTTAAAGATTTAAATAGTATCCCAAAAATTGCATTCGTTTAACACACCCCTAATTTGATGCATTCTATTTCAGCACTGGAAATTTTGAACTTTTTTGTACTGCCACCTTCTTGCATCCTTACTCCAGCAGCATGTCTGTTGGTGTAGCCTAAGGAACTCCTCTTTCAGTCCTGGCATCATCCATGGCCTAATTTAGTTTTGCATTGGTGGCTTCATCAAATTTAGATCTACTCACTGGAGCTGGATAACCTTGCTTTTATCCTAGTTTCCAGACTGCTTTAAAGTGCTTCAGAAATATTTTAAATAAATTAAGCATGACTAAAACCAGAAGAATCCCTTCAAATGTGGGAGTCTCCTTTGGTATTTGAACTCACCTTCTGGGTATAAGCAGAATAATACAGTTCGGCAAAAATAAAAAGTGCCTTGCCACTGCCATCTTCTGGGATTTTTTTTAAAACTTCCCATCTTCTGTGAGATTGGAAGTGCCCTGGTTTCATTCATGCTGCAGAGTTACACCTATCCAGACACCATTGTGGATTAAGGTTTAGTGTTCCTGCCCACAATGTTCTCAAGAAGAAGAGGAGGAAGAAGGGGACTCAACGAGGCTGACAGAGCTTCTGTTCTTTGCCCCAGAACAGACACCCTGTGGGGTAGGTGGGGCTGTGAGAGCTCAGAAAAAGAGCTGTGACTAGCCCAAGGCCAACCAGCTGGCTTCTTGTAGGAGTGCAGAATCAAACCTGGAGACTACCAGAGAAAAGGTCCAACACTCTAACCATGAGATCAAATTAGCTCAAAGTTATTGAATCTATTAAACCTCCCAAAATGTTGAGGAGGTAATTCCCAGGAGTGATAAATCACATAATGCTTTCCCTTCCCTTCCCTTCCCTTCCCTTCCTTTCTTTTACATTCATGTAGCTCTCTGCATTTATGAGTGCACACCTGCCCTGCAAAATTTTAAGATATGCATTCCACATTATGGAATGAGGGCTGCAAATCAGTTCGGTTCCCATTTAAATGAGAATCAAAGAAAAATATTCAAGCATCATTAGCTGGATACCTAGGGCTGATTGGAGGACTGTTGCTCAACAGGAAGTAAGCTTGCCAGAGCTGCGACTGGAAAAGAAGAGAAAATATTAAAGGACTGTTTGCTCAGGGCACCCTCAAATCTGGGGCTGACCCTTACATCTGGTCTTGATCTGTACAGTTCATGTCAATAACATGTGCAAGCATATGTCTTCACACACAAACACATGCTCTAAATAAATAAATGCACACCTAGCTCTCCTTGTCTGTTCAGCATCATTAGGCGTATTAGCCTTTGCTAATTAAAATCTTGCCGCAACATATCAAACAGGGAGCTCTCCAATAAGGTTCAGGCTGGAAATTCAGCCAAGCAATATTGAAAAACAGATAAAAGATTCCTTTCAAGGGAATGGGGGAAGTGAATGTTTGCTGGTGTCCAGGTTAAAATGTACTCGCTGTTATCTGATCTATTTATAATAGAAGCGCCCTTGAAAAAAAAATGATGTCAATCCAATTAAAAGGGACGTGACTGGCTCATCCATCTCCCAAGCAATTTACCACATTCATTTGAAGCTACAGAGGTCTCCTAGAGAATAAGCATGTGTCTTTAAATCTCTCTTCTATTATGCCTCTTTGGTAGCATGATTAATCCCTTTGATATTCCAGCTCAAGAAACCAATTTAAATATAGTTGGCATGTAATGAACATTAACACCGTTCATCAATAGCCCAGCATTTAGCGTTGCTCAGCAGTCACTGAAACAGCGGTCTTGTTGCAGACCTGTCTCTAAATTACTTTTGCACATTTTGTGAGAAATCTAGTAGGATCCATTTTGTGCATTTAGAAAGGGGGAGTCTTGTTTATTTGCAGATGTCTCTGAAGAATCACTTGTCTCTGAAGTTTATTGCTCTCATAAAAAGGTACCAACTGTGGGGTCTCTTCTCTGGGAAGGCCAAGGGGTACCATGCAGAACAAAGTGACTGCCCCAGTCAGCTGGTTTGGGGGGGGGCATGAAAGTTTTTAAAAAATCCCAACTGATTTATTTTGTTATAATTGTGTTTTTACCGGCCAAGGGTGGGGGAGTACTTAAGGGGCTCAGATGCTAGGAGGATTTGGCCAGGCACAGATAATGGGAAGAAAGATGATATTTGCTGCCCTGCCTTAGGCTGACTCTGTTTCCTATATCCCAGGTCTCTGCAAACATTCTCCTCACATCAGTATTGGTCTGTAGCAGAACTGAAGGGGAACACACACACACACACACACACACACACACAATCTTTATTTGGTTTTCCACACAGGAGTATTGAATGTTTAGCAATATAAATTGGTACAACTGGGCTGCGGTCGCAACTTCACTTTAATCCTTTTTTAATCATCTTCAATCTTCACCGCTCACACCTTTTTAGTTCAGTCCATTTGATTTGTGGACTTTCCTCCTTCAGCTGGACTTTCCTGAGTCCTGATTTTTATAGGTCTCAAGCTGTTATAGAGTGTTAATCTGTTTTCATTTTTTGGGTGTGACTGGGGAAGAGGACTAAGGGGGGGGCTGAACCATATCATAGTGGGAGGATACTGCATGAATTTGCCATTCCTTATGTCCAATGTGGTTACATTCTATTGAGTCACAGATTTATTTTTTTGCTCTCTCAGAGTGCAGGGGGTGTTTTGATAGTGGAGAGGGGTGGAAATTTTAAAAAGTTTTGTAGAGGAGTCTCAGGATGGGAACAGAAAGGTGTGAACATAACAGCTCAAACAGAGGTTCAACTGAGGAAGGATTATCAGATGTGTTCAGAGTTAGTGCATTTTGAGTTCGATTTCTTAATAAAACAGATTATTTCAGCATGGCCTTGTATTCCTCTCAATCTCTACAAATTTGTTTCCTGGACTCCATTAATGTCCTTCCCAACCCCCACTTTTCCTCTCAGGCAAATCAATTTCCATAGTTTACTGTATTCCATTCATGGAGGATTACACTAATTGTATCTCTTAATTCTTTGTTCTCCACTTGATTCAGCTGAACATAGTTTCTCACTCTGGCCTAATGTTATTTTGTTGTAATCTTAACTTCCTGCCCTAAAAATCTCTTGTGATTTTTCTCACACATAGTTGAGGGCAAGTTGTTCTGATATGTAATACTATCTATTCATGGCAGCCTGGGCTGCCATGATGAATGAATGCTTTATATACATATCCTCCCTCCTAAAACGTTATTCCTTGAACATGCAAAGAATATACTGTTGTATATCTTCTGTCCATACTATATTTGTTCCCAGCAGGATGTTTATTTCATTACATACCCTTTTCCAACATTTTCATACCTCTCCACATTCCCGCCACACCAAGTAGGTGCCTTTCAAAACAACATTAGGCCAACATTGGGTGTTTTCCCACCTTGCTCCTAAAATCTGGATCTAAGAAGATCCAGATCTAGGAAATGGGTACTTCCCTTAATCTGGATCTAGTAGATCCGTATTAAGTACCCAATGTGTTTCCATGGGTGGTCTAGCACCCAACAGCAATGGGTGCTAGCCTCCCTGCAGTGGAAACACCGGAGAACTCATTTGGAAATCCAGATCTACCCACAAGGGGTCTGCCTGTCACCTCAGGGAGTACAATCTCCAAAGTGGCTTCGAAGTCACTCAGGAGCCATTTCAGAGCATCTTCAAAGTCTGTGCAAAATAGCTCTGGAGCGTCTTTGAAGTCTGTGCT
>MTQE01002560.1:12979315-12992855 GCA_014337955.1 Aspidoscelis marmoratus | reverse complement strand
GTCTGTGCTGATCTTTGGAGTGAACTTTGAAGTGACTTCGGAGTGACTTCGGGGTGACTTCAGAGTGACTTCAAAGTGACTTTGACGTTCACTCCGAAGATCAGCACAGACTTTGAAGACGCTCCAAAATGGCTCTGGAGTGACTTTGAAGGGACTTCGTAGCTTAGGTTTTGGGGCTTCCCCCCATGGGTGCCCCTGCTCCCTAGTCTCCTGTAGACCCCATTGTCAGACTATCGTGGAAACAGGCTCCTTATAATCTGGATTTTCAGGCTGAAGACCCCATTGTAGACCCCAGTAATGGGGTCTACATGAAATCCGGATTAAAGGCCCAGAAGTACCCATATGATCTGGATTTCCCAAGCAGCAGTGGAAACAAATGTGTCCCTAATGGGTGCTGTGGTGGAAATGGGGTCATCCAGCTCTCAGCCAAATGGGTCCTTAATGGGTGCTAAAATGGGTACTTACTGCCAGTGGAAAAACACCCATTGAGGCCTTGGGTTTTTTTTGCATATATATGCCAAATGACATGAGGTCTTCTAGCATCTCCCCATCAACTTCATTTGCATTTCCGTTTGCTTCTTATCCTTATTTTTGACTGTCTCTTCAACCCTTTCCTTTATCTTGTTTTCTTCCTTTTTCAGAACAGAGAACCATATCCCCATTAATAATTTTGGTTTTTTTATCCACCCCATTACATTATAAGAGATGTCTCCCCCAATTCCTTTTCCATCACTTTATCATTTTTTTGTAAATTACCACCTCTAATTGGTTATTAGGCATTTTAATGGATTTTCTCACTTTTTCACTGTTAATATAATTATACAAGCCCAATATCTGTAGCCATTTCCCCTGTCCCAGTATCTCTGCTAATTTCCCTTTCTTCAGTACTTATCCCTTGGGAACAGGTTATTTTGTTTTAATTTCTCTAGATCATTTTCAGATATCATCTCTTCTTCATTGTTTCCTAGATAAATCAGGAAACATTTAGAAATTTCAGGTAGGAGTTTAGCTTTCCATTTTAACCATTTAACCAAGGTCATTTTCAGTGAGCCAGTACACTTATCTTTATTTATTTAATTAATTTTTAAACCCATTTTTTGTTTGTAAATTCCAAACTTAATTTTTTTCATGCAATGACTTTATCGTTCTACCCTCATTCAAAGATGGGATAGAAAATACACGTACAGAACCATGATTACATTTGCATGCATTTAGATTAAAAGTTCATTTATATGCAGATGTATAATTGTTTTTAGACTTGAGGTTTCTGTCCCTAATTTTCAGTGCTACCTGCTTAACTTTCTCTCCATCATGCTCCCCCCCCCGATACTTTTCTTCTGTATATTGTGGACTTTTCTTCACTAATAATAATGCTGTATCCCTTATGCCTCCCATTTTCACCACAATTTCACTTCTCAAAAGCTAAGAGAAAAGTAAAAATAAATTAAAAATGTGAACTCACAAAAAAAATAAAATTAAAAAACCAACAGCAGATATTGAGTTTGGAGGCACACTTAATTTCCTCACCACCCTGTGATCAAAACCAGTTGATCTGGACCAGCCAGAACTGCTAGTTTGGACCAGGGAAAGTAATAGTTTGGAACAGCACCACATGCACAACAACACTGATGGAGTCTACGGATGTGCAAGAATGTTCTAAACATTCAAAATTCGATCAAATTCAATTGCATGTGAACATCTGACCTCGAATAGAATGTCTACACATCCAAATTTAAACATTCAAATGAATTTTGAATGTTCTAAAAACACTTATTCAAACTATTCAAAGCATTCAAATGTACCGATACAAATGTATACATACTGTATGAATGTACACATATGTATCTGTATGCATCTCATGCGTATCTGTATGCATTTGCATACAAAATACGTACAGATATATATGACGCATACAGATGTTGTCGACATCTGTATCTTCAAATAGATTTGAATGTATTGGATTCAAATCAGATTTTGTTGCATTCAGATTTTAAACATTTGAATTGAATCAAATGTTTTAACATTCAATTTGAATCAAATCTGAATGCAAAAAAAACATTTGTGCATGTGACTAGTGGAGACCAGCCCCAACTTCAATGCTTGTGTGAGCTTTGGGCCTTGGCTTCAAGCACTCCAAAAGGCTGGAATCAAGGTTGCTACCCTTGGAGTTACATTCTTATGTCCACTGCATTCCTCCTAGTTCTGAACTAGGCCACGCTGGTCCAGCAGTAGACCTTAAAGTTGAGGCCTACCAGTAATTCCAGCAGGTCCTCAAAGATATGTACAAATGGTCCCTTTTCTGGGTTGCAGGTAAGTGCAGAAAGGACCTCTCTGACAGGTACCCATGGTATTAAGGCAGAGCTATCATCTCTCCACAGACCAAAATATGATTAAGGAAGGCCCAATCAGTACCATGACCTTCCCAATTTGTCCTTGCAGAAGCACTTTGCAAACTGCTGCTGCCAAATACCTTGCGTTGGGGGAAAACTTGAGACTGACTAATTAAATATGAACAATTCATGTTGCCTGGTGAACTCAGGTAGGTTACAGCCAAGCTAACTAAACAAAGAATGAAGTTTGTTCCTTGCAAATTGACACAATGACATCTTTAATTATTCAACTTTTTATATGAATTGTGAAAAAGAAATCAGTTGACTAAGAAAATCCATGGAGGAATCGTTTTAATTGTACCAGCTGTAATTTTTCACAGGCCTGTTATGTTAGAAGCTCATGTCGGTTATCTATTTGCAGAAATAGTCTTGTTGGACCATGACAGCTACTTTCATAGAAAAATGTGGTGTTAATTATTAAGACAGTGCTATGGAATAGATTTAAATGGCAGTGGTGTGAATTTTCTTTAGAAGTGCTGTTGCCAGGCATAAGTAATTCAAAGTTGTAGAACTGCATCCAGTTTTATGCACAGGAAAGTGTCTCTTGCAGGATTTTCTAGCTTTTGCTATATTTTATCATGTAATTTATTTGTATACCATCTTTCCAAAGGAACTGCTTAAGGCAATTTACCATATAAAGCAAAGAACACATTACAGTAGAAGAAATACAGAATAATACATTATCAAATTAAACAGGTACATAGACAGCCACAAAGAGGCATTAGGCATTAGGAAGAGTTAGGGGTACTAGTTATCATGCCTCACAATGTGTCATTGAATACTAAGCAACAGGTTTGGGATTGCTCTCTTGTCAGGTTGTGCATGAATATTCGAAGATATCTGAAATTTGATCAAATTCATTCAAATTTCAACATTCAAATTCAAATCGAATATCCATAAATTCGAATTTAAACATTCAAACAAATTTCAGATTTTTGAATCTATTTGTTTGAATTATTTGGACATTCATATGTTTACAGGTTCGTATTCGATGTGTACTTCCCATACGTATCTTTCCTGCATCCATATGGGACAAAATCGGGTTGTACACAGGATAAATACACGATGCCTACAGATGTGTATGGATGCATACAGAATCAAATCAAATCCCAAAAACTGCATTCGTGCAGACCCCTACTCTCTTGCACTGAGCTTCACAATGCTTCAGTCAAAGCCTTGGAACTTGCCGCGAGAGAAACTTCTGGCGCTGCTCACCCACTCCAGCTGCATCCTGATCATCCAAATCAATAAGCACAGCTTCACAACAAAACTACCTTAAAGAGGTAACAGTTCCTAGGATCTATTATTTTGCCTGAAGGGCAAGATGCCTACCTTCCTTGATTGTGCCCATGTGCCAAAGCCAATTCAGCTTGCAGTGCGATCTTATTTTAACACACACAAACAATGAATGAGCTACTGTTCTGCTGTTGCACACGAGGGCAGCCGTCTAGCTTACAGAATGCATGGCTGGTGGTATGGAGCACACACATTTTGTCCTATGATATGGTGCTGTGTCCCATTCCTGCATCCACTAGTATCATGAGGTCAGAGAATTGCAATGGCCTGTTTAAACCATGAGGTCCAAGTCCTATGCACGAATCCTAGCACCTAGCACCTCCTTGAAGTGGCTGTCTGGTATCTATTTTAACATACCCAGTAAGAGTAGACCATCACCTCACTAGGTAATCAGTTGCAGTGTTACGAGAAAAATCACACACATACACACAATACGTTCAACCGGAATATACTGTCCGTTACTCAGTTTCATATAACAACTAAGAGAAAGATATCAGTATGTCGTCCTCTTTGTAACAGTCTTTCAAGTCTTGGGAATGTATTTTATTCCCTCTGTCCCATTTTTCTTTTCTCAGAGCTAAAATTCATCTGGCTCTTTCCTGCCTACCCAGAAAATGACTGGGGAAATGTGTACAGAAGAAAAGTAAATTTAAAGTTCCATATCACTTAGAATATATGAAAAGTTCAGACACAGGAGAAGGGTTAATTAGGGTGGCATTCAAAGGCCATGTTCCCACTGCAAAGACTTAGATGCCAGTTTGGCCTGGTGGTTAGAGTGTCGGACTCTTACCTGGCGGTCGATTCCGCGCTCCTGCACAAAGCCAGCTGGGCAACCTCAAGCTAGTCACAGCTCTCTATCTCACAGCTCCACCTACCTCACAGGATGTCTGTTGTGAGCAGAGGAAGGTTTGTTAGCCACTTTGAGACCCCTTAAGAATGAGAAAAGCGGGCTATATAAGCCACTTCCTCCTCCTCCTCTTCCTCCTCCTCCCTTGCCCAAGTATATCGTGTATCCGTTGTACCCTACAGTGAGCCTTAGGATGATCTATGGCATGGAGGGGTTGGAAAAAAACCACCTAAAGGTCAATGCACAAGAAGTAACTCTGAAGTTATCTGGTGCCTTGACCTATCCTTCCTCATGCCACAGACTACCCACAGCTGTGCATGACAGCCAATTTGTGTGAAGTGCTGCCATTTTTGGCCAATCTGCAGAGTGAACAGGGGCCTGGAGATGGAAGCAATGAAGATGTTGTCCCCATCCCAAGGCTAACTTCATCCACAGCAAATCTGCTTCAATGTGTTAAGATTGGCTCAGGGTGTGTCCAGACTTACAGATACTGCACATTCTGATGTGCAGTTGGGGCGTGGACATCACACTGGATGCCCAATATTGCAGAGCTGTGGCACATTATGCCGCTGCTACTTCAAATTTACCTGCTGCAGAACAATGAACACTCGCTCTGCAGTATCAGGTAAATTCAAATATTCCTGCCAGTCTGAACAAGATGGTGTGAACAGTGAATGAGAGTTGAGCCTGCAGCTCAGCCCCAGTTGGCTATCCCATCCTATGTGACATGTACCTCACTGCATGTGCCACAGAAGTATAGCAGCATTCTCTGAGAAAGCTGCAGGGAAGCTGATAAAGTCCAGATGGCACATCGGGGCTTTGCAGCAGGTAAGCTGTGTGTTTTTTCTTTAACAACGGATTTTATTGTGCTAATCTGGATACTACCTCAGTCTTCTAACCATTCTTCCACCTATACTGCTTTTCCAACTACTGTATATTCCTGCAATGAGCTGCCATGCATTATGTGTAACTCAGCAAAGCAAATCCATTAAGTCTCAATATCTGGTGCTGTAGACTTTGTAACAGACTTTGTTGCACAAATTCTACTCTTCCCACAAGACTCGAAATCTATATCATACTTGACACCTTGGGCCTCTGTTCCAAGAGAAAGATGAATATTGACATTTCATTTACTGACCATCACAATTTTTTTTCAATCAGTACTCTAAGTGGCTGATTGCTACCCATCATTGACGACAACCAAATTCAACAAAGTAAAGTGCTGTAGTTCCAATTGAATTGAAATCAATGACATTCCTCTAGTTTATATTTCAGTGCATTTCACTGAATAACTTAATTTTGCCACTTTGCTACTAAATTACCTGCAAGAACTTGCACATCAGAACCTGTGGCATTAGGATGAGTTTTACAGACATTTGTATTCCTTAAATGAAGTTATTTGAATGTACGAAGCCAGTCCATAGGACAACTGGCCGGACACACATCATGCCAGGTTTAAAAGAGTTGCACTGACTGCCAATTTGCTACCAAGACCAATTCAAGATGCTAACCTTAACGTATAAGACCCTAAATGATTTGGGTCTCAAATATCTAAAGGAAGGTCTTCTTCCATATCGACTTGCCTGTGCCTTAAGATCTGGAGGGAAGGCCCTCCTGGTTGTCCCACCACCTTCAGTAGTAAAAGGGACAGGTACCTAGGAGAGGGCCTTCTCAGTGATGTCCACTAGGCTATGGAATAGTTTCCTGCTTTAGGTGCATCAGGCCCCTTCACTGTATATGTTCAGGAAGGCAGTGAAGACCACGTTAGGAATAATCCAGGGGAATGGTCCAGAAAACTTGCCATCTGCATGTTCATGTGAATTAAGAAGGCCTAGTTCCTACTGTGTCCCACTGTTGCTATTCATCTGCTTGAAATAGTACCCTACCCTAATATAGCTGTACATCCCAATGATGACGTCTACAACTGGCCTAGAGCCAGTATAATGGACCACAGAGGCATGCAGATAGCAGACTCCTGTGGTTCGGTATATCATGGGGTAACCAGTGCTCTAAGAAGGGTCACCAGGACTAGATCTGCTCCAAAGGCTACCAGGGCAGAAACTGTGAAGGCCAGAGGTGGTGGGCAAGCCTGGAGCAGGACAGGTCATCTGAATGTGGATGGGCCTGTTACACTCCAGCTGCAGTCTGTCCTGGTGTGAGCCAGGTTGCCTCTTCCAGGATATGGAGTCTTGCCCTCTCCCAGAACAAATGAAGTCAGTGCAGAAAGATCCAAAATATCTTTTGCAATTAAATTAAAAAGAGAAGGAGAAAAGTAGATTTATAATATTTGAGTTTTATAGCAGCGTCTCATTAAGAGCCTCCGTGTTAGATTACAATTGAAGGAAGGAAGGAAGGAAGGAAGGAAGGAAGGAAGGAAGGAAGGAAGGAAGGAAGGAAGGAAGGAAGGAAGGAAGGAAGGAAGTTCAGTGAATTAAGTGGCACTTCCAAAACATATTAATAGCGCAAAACTGACTTGGCTTATCAACAGCCAATTTAAAAGGAGATTATGAGAAGTCTGAAAATAAAAGTATTCTGCATTGGCTTCATAATGCATCAATCAAATGTTTATAATAATGGTTTATAAACATTTCTAGTGTGGGATGTGGGGTGAAGACAATTCAGAGGAATTATATTCTTTTTGACCAGAAATTCTTCTAGTAGAATACAGCTAATCAAGGATCTTGTTTCAGATGTGCATACAATTGTATTCTTGAGGTGTGATAAAGATGGTAATTCCTTTTTCTGTCTTTTACAAGATGAGCATGGGAAAATGATGTTGTCAAGACTTTTACCATTTTTGCTTTTCCTGCAAAGATCATCATTTTTAGGGAATTGCTACCTTCTCTGTTGCCTGGATAAATTGAAAGAGGTCCAGGACCAGAAAGCCTGTTACAGACCTGGGACATTTTCACACTTCCCCTCCTGTCCCAAGGACGGTAAAGGTGTGCCACAAACTAATTTCAACTAGTGTTTACGCTTGCAAGCACTGGTCTCTAATAGCCCACCCCCATGTGATCAAACACTCACCTGTATTCAGTCACCAGGCTGCTCCTCTTCTGGGCACTGCCAACTCTGCATGCATCAGCGCCATCCATATGATGACGCTGAAACTCTGCACAGTTGCAATCAGGTCAGGGGATTACTGGAGTTGCCAGCATGCTTGTGTGGCAGCTCCAATGACCTTCCCAGCCAGCAGAGGTGTGAATGTTTGCCAGCTGGATGTGACAGGTAAGTTTCCAGTCACATTTGTATGCATGTGGAGCACAGTTTCATGCTCCACTGCTACTGCATGATTAGTGAACATCTGGGGAGGCAGGGAACACTTGCAGATTGTAAGTGCCTCCTGCAGGTATGGATGCACCTTCCCAGATGTTCACTACTTATGCACTAAGAGTCCAAGTGCAACTTGGCCCCAGTTGCACTGGGAGAAGGGCTGTTTGCATGGCCCACACTTTCCAGCCTATGAATGAATGAATGAACAACTTTATTGATTAGTCGCTTGACCGTATCAAATTTCAAGTATGCAAAGATAAAACCATACAAGAATAAAATCAAAACATACAAAAATAAGGTCAACTCTGTGTTTATATCATCATTACTTATCCTCACCACCCTCACATGGCACTCCATTAAGCTCAATGAAAGATTTCCTTAATCGGGCTACCTTGACCAAGTATAAAGCGACCTTGGGTGTTGCCTGAGTATCCTCTCCTTGCAAAAGGTAGGTCACTTTATGCTCTGTATTCCAGTAAGCCATGTTTTGCAGAAGGGGATCCAGACATGTTCTTATTAGGGAATACAGGGAGCAGGTAAACAAAATATGTGAGAGATTTTCTACCTCTGATGCCCCACTCCAGCCTGTGCAACCTCAAGGCCAAGCAATGAAAGTTCCCCGCTGCTGAAGTTTCCAGCCAGGCCCATAATGTGAAGCACCACAAAGAAAGAAAAAAAACTAGAAGGTGGCCATTTTTGGAACTACTAATAATGATGCCAAGCAGAAGGAACGTAGGTCCTTTGGACCAGCAGTCCACAGCCCTCTGTTTTCCCTACTCTTAAGATTCTGCCCTCCATTGCAGGCTGGGAGGCAATGGATGTAGTAACATATGGTCACAACAGTCCTAGTCCACTTTGGTCACAGCCTGACGTGATGTGTAGATCTTGCCTTAATATTGGAAGTACAAGCAGCAAATATTAACATTCTAATCTATGGGCCCAAGGACCCTGTTGTAGCAGACTTATATACAACACTTCTCTCCTGCACTCTACTTGCAATAGGTTCATTTCCAAAGGGCACTTATTGTCTCTTGGTATTACTAGTGCTTTGAGATTGCCTGATTCATTTGTGCATGAGATGTATATCTGCTCATATTCATAACCAGAGTCTTTCCCTAGCATTGACATTTAAATCATTCTATGCAGTATAAACCATTGGAAAAGCTACAGTACAATTGACACCACTGCCCAGAGTAAATAAGTGTGCCTCTTTAGAAGAAATGTACTGATCAAAGCAGTAGATACAAAGAAGCATCTCCTTTGAGCAGCAAATCCTGTTCTAGAAAGCAGCATTTTAGAGAGGGCTGAAGAAGGAACAGTCTGTTTGTTTGTTACCCAAGAAGTGGGTGGCAGGAAGGGTAACAAAGCAGGAACCAAATGGATAGACCATCTGTTGTGCAGCCATTCAGCTCCTGCTTCTCTCTGTACACACACAAGAGACTGCAGCTGTCTAGCTGCCTCCTCCATTCCCCAGAGGTAAAAGGGAAGCCGGCGGCATTTTTCTTCCAGGCAGAGATGGTATAAGAGTGCGTCAATAATCAATGCAAGATTGCACATTCATACTATAGTAATAGATAGGAGAGATATTAAAAGCAAACCTCTCATAAAGAAGAGAGATGTCTCAGGTTATGGTAGGCTGACGCTCAGAGCTCAATGATCCTTAGTAAGTGGAGGAACGTAACAAAACTTTCTCCAACTTGTTGAGTCTTTTACATGAAAACCCTATATGAAATAGCTTCAATTTAAAAAAATATTTCAAATTCAAACCTAATGTTGATCCATTTGAAGGTTGACATTCAAATACAAATCAAATGTTTCTATATATTTGTAGGAAGCTTTGTTACATTCGTGAACCTGGGGAGGGGGGAGAGTGGTTGCCCAGTCCCATCTGCATCAGATTCAAAGGGGATGCAGAGCGGATTGAGAGCGGATTTGACACTTTCAGACACATAGGTGATGCACAGGCAATTCATAGCATGAATTTGAATCAGATTTGTATCAGATATTCATATTGAATTTGAATCCTATCAACATTCGAAGGTGGTCTATTTGAACGAATATTAATTTTTTTTTGCATTCGATTTGATGCGAATTGGGCATACAAAAAACATTCCCTACCCTCTAGGCATAACTTCCAATGGGCCTTTCTGCACTTGCCATGCCATGTTCCAGGCCAATGGATCTGGACCAGGGAGGCCTGCTGGTCCAGAACAAGGCATGGGGTGGTCTGAAGCAGTTCACTCTGTATGACAGCACTGATCTCACACAAGCCCTGAAGCTCAACTGAGGGCACCGAACAGCTAGGAATGAATGTTCATCACTTTGGAGCCACCAGGGGACCCATTTTAGCAGCACATTTTGGTGAAGAATGAGTCAAAATAGGTTAGGTTTCAGATTATTTCAAGAAGTAGCCACCCCAGGGGCAACACAGCAATGTCCAAACTGTGGAGCCTGCAGGAATGCTGCACATGGAATGTGTTCTTCAGCAGCCCAAATATAGCAAAATCACAACCAAGTACTGAAAGTATAACTACAAATCTGCAGCATTTTTGGCCATTGGCAGCAATTCCAGCTGCGTTTTCAGCCAACATGTCAACTCCTGGTTACACAGTGGTGAGGCCTGTGACCAAACAGCAGCTCACAGACAGCTTAGAGATGTTGGGCAAGTGAGATTGTTCATGGGTCAGTCTGCACCTTCCTCTTCATGAACATTTTAGGCTAGAAATTAGATTAGAGGTGGGATGAGAACATACGTGCCACACACTATTGTCTCTAAGGTGGTTTTGAGGGACTTTGTTTTTAAATATCCATGAACGCAGCCCACGACAGCTTCAGAGTACCTTAAAGAGGCCTACCATTATGTCAGCTTTGTTGCAGTTGGGTGAGGGCTCAAACAAGATTGGCAGCATTTGTCTGTCTGGCCCCTCAGACAGTGGCAAGATAGCAAAAAAAATGACCATGGGGATGGTGTTTTTTACAGCGGTTCCTTGATGTTTTGTTTTGTTTTTGTTTTGAATCAGTTAAAGCTCTGTGAAAGATGTGCAGACACAATTTCACACTTACACAGAATGTGTTGTGAAAGTGGTTATAACTGGTGTGAATACTGGTCTGCAAAAAGCTTTTAGTTACTGCATATGAAGAGAGAGAATGTGACACCAGCTGTGCGGCAGAAGATCCTGTATGCCAAACAATTTCCTCCAGTCTTCATCATTCATTTGCAAAGGTTGGAGGACTCACATGTCTTCTTGTCATATCTTGCTGATGTGCAAATTTCAACCTCAGTAAGGTGGGTGATCTTTTTGCCTGCCCTCTTCAGTTTGTTTTTATGTGTTTCATTCCTAAAAGTTTTAGCAATAAACATATTTCTCTCTGATGGGGGGAATGTGTAGACCTTTGGCTCATATTAAGTATTAATCTATGTGGTACATAAGAAGAGGAAGCGCCTGCTACACTCTGTAAGCCCAGCAGCACTGGGCCTTACTCCATATTATGCCCTAGCATGCTGGTGCAGACAGTCCCAGCCAGGACCTGCCATAAATTGCACTGGCATAGCCCCTGTTTCAGGATATAATCCAGAATATGACCCAGTGTAGAAAGGACCTAAAATCTGGCTATATTTGAGATCTGGATAAAGAAGGATACTGGCTGAAACAAATTCCAGTTTAAACAAAGGTGATGGTCCCTTCCAACTCCATAATTCTGTGATTTGATGATGATACTGGTAGAGCCATGTGATATCATTAGATATTAAATGGATGAGGATGAACAGACACTCCCCTATAAAATTCAGACTTGTAGCATAAACATCAGATCCACCTGAACCAGATCCATCTTCACACCTCACACTTGCCATTGTCTGCACTAACTGGTCTAATGAGAGTTGAACATCAGTAACATCTGGAATGCAGGCAAAATGTTAACTTCCTGTTGACCCAGGAGTCTTGCAACATCTTCCATGGTGCCCAAGCACCTGAACTGAGAAAGAGGGATTAACTAAGGATTCTTTACCAACATGCACTCTGGCATCATTTAAAACAACAACAACCCTACTTTGGATTTCCAAGGTATGTGTTGGAACTACATGACATACCTTTCTTGCTTTCCTTTCCGTTGCTAGATTTCAGTAGATGCTCTGAAAATAAAGGAGGGGGAGTTGGTTCTTCTTCCCCACTTTTCTCACTCATTTAAGGGGACTCAGAGTATAAGGCAAAGCTTTCTGTTCTTCTCCTCACAACAGAACACCCCATGACATAGGTGGGGCTGTGAGAGCTCAGAAGAGAGCTGGCTTCATGGGGGAGTGCAGAATCAAACCTGGTATTCCCAGATAAAAGTCTGGCTCCATAACCACAAGACCAAACTTGCCATCCTTGGCAAGTAAGATTTGAGATTCTAAAGCCTGCACAAAGCTATTCAGCCCATTCTTGTCAAGGCAACCCTGTGTCAGGGAGGAATGTCCAGAGGCCATCCTATACTCCCCATAGCTAAAAGCTTCAGACTTGCTCGTGCATCAGAGAGCTGGACTAGGTCATGAAATCATAAGAACATGCAGTAAGAAGGAAGCCTACTGAGTTGTAGCCCACAGCCCATCTAGTCCAGCATCTTGTCTCACACAGTGGTCCACCAAGTGCTTGTAAGCATTCTCAAGCAGAAGATACACACAAAAAAAAATCTCTATTCCCTGAGAATGATCTTGAGAGGCATCTGTCTGGCTCATCAGCCTGGAAGAAGTATTTAGGCATCCATTCTAGTAATCACTGATACAGCTGTTTTTGTCTGTCCATGAATTTGTCTAACCCCTTCTTAAAGCTGTCCAAGCTGGTAGTAGCCAACACCTTTTTTGACAGTAACTTCCAAAGACTGATGATTCTCTGGGTGAAAAATATATCTTCTTGTAGGCTCTAACTCTCCTGCTCATCAGCTTCCTAGAGTTCCTTCTGGTTCTAGAGTCATGCAAGAGAGAAAAGTTCCTCCCCCCTATTTACCTTTTTGCCCATGATGCATGATGTTATATACTTCAATCAGGAAACCTCTTAAACACCATCTTTCAGGGCTGAAGAAGCCTAGATATTGCAGCAGCTTGATTTTGTAAGGGAGGTGTCCTCCCAGCCCCTCAATCATTCTGGTTGTCTTTTTCCTAGTTACACAGTTTCTGAGGTGGGGTGACCTGAATTGTCGATAATGTTCCAAATGTGGCATCACCATACATTTATAAAGAAGCACAATGATGCTTGCCAATCTATTTTCTATTCCCTTTCTAATTACCCGTAGCATTGAATTTGCTTTTCTCACTGCTCCTATTTATTGAATTGACACCTTCACTGAACTGTCCACCAGAACCCCAAGATCCCTTTCCTGGTCAGTCAATGAAAACTCAGTCCCCATCAGTTTATACGTGTTCTTTGCCCCAGTGCGCATTATTTTGTGCTTCCTAAGACAGAAGTGCTTTTGCCAGTTCATTGCCCACTCACCCAATCTCAGAGATCCTCCTGGAGCTCTTCATGCCGCCTTTCAGTTTTTACTACCCTGAACAATTTAGTGTTATCAGCAAATTTTCCTATCCTACTACTTACCCCTACATCTAAATCATTTATGAATAAACTAAAAAGTACACTTCACAATACTAATCCTTGGAGGACCCCATTTTTGTCTCTCTCCACCACAAGAGAATTCTCCATTTGTTACTACTCTGGCCGCATCCCCATTAGAAGCTTAATCCAGTTTCCCTAAATCGAAA
>MTQE01002560.1:12946730-12969242 GCA_014337955.1 Aspidoscelis marmoratus | reverse complement strand
AAAAAAAAACAAATTGGAGAGTTTCCAGTTTGTAGATCAGATTTCTCTGCTGAGCCAGCCAAGACAGTTTGGCAGAAACTCTTTCCTATTAGAAACAATAGTGTGATAAATTAGCACATAGAGTATTTTGAGTATTGAAAGCACTTTATCTACGCAAGCTCTGTCACCCTTATCCCAGTCCAGTATTATTGTCAGCTTGTGGCAAATATGGGTGCAAATGAGGCTAAAAACCTGTCAAGTCATCAAATGAGTCTGTGGCAAAAGCAACCATTTGAACCCTAAAGTTACAAATTCACAGTACATCCCTAACTAACTCTCAGTGTTTTTAATGCTGGCCTCTGATGAATCCTGACATTTGTAATACATTAATTCCAGCTAAATGCTAGCAATTTCCTGAAGCAATTGCTTTGACAAGTTTTTTAAATTGTTTTTAATAGCATTAGTCATTTTTTTCCTAAGCAGCCTGAAAGTAGCATTTCAGCTGAAGACTTAGACTGCTCTTAATTACTAATTAATGGAAAGAACTGGTTTCTTAAATGAATAGATGGAATTGAAATATCCCTCTAGATTTTTTTTTAAATCCTAGATTCTGGTTGTGATAATTAACTCTAGAATTAAGACATAAATGTCCTGGAACAATAAGATACTGTACTGATATTCTGGATCTTGTATTTCCCATTTACTCCTAACTTGGAGGTTTAATTGCTCCCTGAGCTCTAAATCCAATCCTCACAACCATTAAAGATTTATACAAGATAATTCAATATATAGAGTAACAAAATATGTTTTATTTTCAAGTCTAATTGTTAATAATTTAGTGCCAGATCTTTGGCTGCTGTAAATTATTGATAGCAATGGAACTATACTGATTCACACCAGCACATTTACTACTCATCAATGCCATAATATCAGTAGACACAGGTGCACAACACAAACAGTGAAATGCTAAAGAGAAGCACAACAGCCACTTGTGCTCATTCAGTTCCCAATTAATTAATTTCATTGACTCCTTAGAGCACCACAGCAAGACTCTGTGGATCAATGTGTCCTTCTTTTTCTGTCATCTGTCATGTTGCAAAAACAGGTGTCTTTGGTAAAATCGTATTTCTTTGGTTGAATGGTTCAGAATGGATAAAAAGATCTTCGATTTGCATATAGGACAGAATCTGAAGTCCGGTTGTGCAATGATGACAAACACGTTATTCTCCCTGCAAAGTAAAGAGCTGCTGATCAGGGATGTGCATGAATATTCAAAATATTCATTAACATGTAAAAACTCCTATTGGAATTTGAGACAGAAAAAGGGAACCTCCAGATGGAACATCCACAGCCACTGCTGAGCTGCCAGACACTGCAATCAGAAGCTGTGAAGTCCCTCTGGAGTCCTTGCAGAGTGGGACAAACATGAGGACTGGAAACTGTGAAGGGATTCCACAGTGCTTCCTGTCAGCCAGATAGGAAGCTTTGATCACCCTCAGTATCCAAGGTGTATCCTCGGAAATTCCAAAGTAAAAAGCTGTCGATTAATCAGCAGTAGGGGTGTGCACGAATACAATTTTTGACATTTGACTCATAATGAATCGAATATTCAAAAATCTTAATTCATGCAAATAAGGAAAAACAAATGTCTGGACATTTGAATCAATACAAATACATTCGTATGTATTCGTATGAATAATTCAGACATTCATATCTCTATAGGTACATACGCCTTTCATACATACCCGTATGCATCCTGTACGCATCTGTACACATCCTGTGTATATCCCATATGCATTCCATATGTATGCGTAGGAGATGCGTATGGGTATGTATGAGATGTGTATGTACCCAAAACAAATGTCTGAATTATTCATATGTATAACTCGTGATATTCATATTCAAATTTGGAAATTCAAATGGGCATTCAATTTGCATGCAAATGTCCAAATTCAACCAAATTCATATGAATAATGAATATTTTGAATATTCATGTACATCCCTAATCAGCAGCTTTTTACTTTGCAGGGAGACTACTTCTTGGATACTGCGGGTGATCAGAATCTGTGATGTCCCCCTAAAGCTTCCATTCCATCTGGAGGCACCTGAAGTTAAAGACTGTATGGTAAAATGAGCTCAAAAGTTTGGCTATAATATGCAGATGGAACAATGGGAGAATATGTGGTCAAAAGGAGAAATGAGCCAAAATGTATGAAGACATTCCCAATGGGTGTTGGAAATATAGAAAACATGAAAGAGCTTGTGGACTTGTGAAAAAGGCAGGAAGACCAGGCAGGCAGGCAGGACGATGATAGATAGATAGATAGATAGATAGATAGATAGATAGATAGATAGATAGATAGATAGATAGATAGATAGACAGATAGACAGATAGACAGATAGATAGATAGATAGATAGATAGATAGATAGATAGATAGATAGATAGATAGATAGATAGATAGATAGATAGATAGATAGATTCTATCTGATATAGAATTACACACACTTATGCCAAGGATTGTGAAGATCAACGCATAACTAAAACTTTTGGGTTCAATGAACACTTCACCAGAGATATTCCCAAGATATACATCTAGATATATTTTTGTAATAATACAGGAATATACTGCTGTGTATGTTTATGTCACATCTTGTTCTAAATTAATTTTAAAAATTAAAAACTTCACCTGAGAACTATGAAATATTTTTCGATATATGATTACTGTGGTTACTATATGCACAGCAATGGAAAAAAATGCTCCCCACCACAGGAGACTGCTTAGTGAAACTGACAAAGTTGGTGGAGATGAATAAGCTGAGATGCTTGATTAGGGGAAAAGCTCAAGGTTTTTTTCTTAAAAACTGGGAACCTCTTATTGACGTTCTGCATAAGAAAGAAAATGATCTATTAATTTTGGGTTCTGATGATAAATAGAATTTTCTAAGGAAGTTAAATTGTAATAATGTTTAGAGGGAGAGATAAAAAAGATATAGATGTAGTAGTCAAGGAGGAAATTGAAAGTCACCTTTCCCCATTTTTTTTGTTTTTTCTTTTGTACCTTTGTAATTTATATTGTATCCCTAAATCTTTAATAAACTATTTTAAAAGAGAGAGAGAACAGAATACTGCCAGGATATGTGGTAATTTATCAAATTGTTTTGGGGAGACTGTAGTGCTTTTCCTTTCAAGCGGCCACCAAAATTGACAATTATTCCTCCAATTCCTGTGACAAAAATATACATTTTTGCACTGGGAAAACTTCAGATGTGTCCCAGGCAAGAATGCGTGGGAAGAATGGGACCACCGCAAACATGGAATTTAGAGCACAAATTCTGTTCCTACGGGCCAAGATTGCAGGTCTGACAGGATTATATAGATGAATCAAACAGAATACTAGATTTGAAAATATTATTGTGGATAAAATGAAGGGGGAAAGAGGATTGGGAGGGAAAAAGTAAGTTAGAAGAAGAAGGAAAATTGGAAGAGTCTACTTTCCAGTGATGGAACCAGGCAATCGATGTGGAATGCCAAGATGTGAAGAAAATTATTGAGGGGATATGGAAAACAAAGCACAATAGAATGAAAGAACTTAAAATGTGTTACTAAATGGCAGTAAAGGCAGCAAATGTAAAAATACAATATGTAGGAGATAGTGCTAATGCAAATTTGAGATATATGTAAACTATTTGATATTATATATATAAAAAAAATCTATCAACCAAAGATGCACTCTAAAATCAGTCCAAGAACCTTCTCATAAATACAAAGATTCAGTTGCCAGTAGTTGAGGTATTCTTGGAAGAAAAATGGCCGATGATGGCCAGCAGCAAAGGGCATGCCCCACTTAAGGAGAAACTGTCCTAGCTGTAGGGTAACCACACAACTTCAGAGTCATTTCCAGTGGCCAAATGAAGTAGCACAAGAATTACCAAGAGCATACACACTAGTTTGGGGCATTTCTAGAGTTTCTTCATACCCCGGCAACTGTTGAAAATTACATTAAAGTTGTGGGGCTTTCCTACAGATAGCAAACTTTGTTTCCCTCCATTTCACTGCCCTGGACCAAAAGCAAGCAGCTGACCAAATAATAATTACAGAACTAGGCTTTTCAATATGTCGGAAATCCTTTCCTACATTTCAGTGGGTGTTCTCTGGAATGATGAATGGATATCTCATCTCATCTCTGAATATGATCAGAATATTAAAGCCTATAAGGAGATGTCCCTGCTTCAAAACATGCACTTTATTATGCATTCTGAATCCTTAAAATCAATAGCTGGCAAAGGTAAATTGTCAAACAGAAAGACATCTGAAGGCACAGAGGAGCTATTTTAATAAGATTTGTGCATGCAGCATTTCTCTTCTGAAATTTCAGACCTCAAATCATGAGATGCATCCTCTAATGAGGTGGCAGTTATAAGACACACCCCTCCCTTTGAAGAAGATTATGAGATGAGTAGAAAAACAACTGTTAGTAAAGATGGAATAGCCTTCCACATGCTATTGCCCTCAAGGCACTGTTAGAGTACACCCACATCTTCAGATCATTGACCAAGCCGAGGATGAGGCCTGGTGAGAGTTGTAGCAAAGTAAATTGCTGCCAAATGCTTCTGGATAGATACATTGGTCAAAATAATACCAGTAAGATTATGGTACATAATGGTCCAAATCCAGGCCATTTTTCTTCAGAGCTTCACAACTTCTTCTCTTGTGACTAAACTTCCTCCAATTGATTGGCTTGCCTGATCATTACTGCCATGGAGGACACATAGGACAAAAAAAGCCTAGAATTGACTGCAGAAAATACTGCAGACACATGTATTTTGACACAGCAGTAAGTCAGTGGTTTCCCCATACTAACACTGCAGTACAACTATCAGAGAAAAAGATAGTGAATAGGGATGTGCACAAATGTATTTTTTGAATTTGATTCATATTTGTTCTAATAAATCCCTTCAAATGTGGTAGGATTAGAATTGGATATGAATGTTCCATACAAATTCACTACAAATGTTAGATATGAATCTGATATGAACCCATCACAAAGCTTTGTGTGAATCTATCAAAACATTTTATTTAAATTCAAATGTCAACCTTCAAAAGTGCCAACATTCTATTTGAATTCAAATGTCTGGATTTGGCTGAATTCATAATTTTGAATGTTACCAATATTCATGCACACCCCTAGTAGTGAAATCCATTATATCCTTCCTGCAACAAGTGCTAAACTTCATCCTAAACTCAGGCTATGGGCTGATCATTTTGCCATTTAGGATGTGTCCACACAGCGAAAGTGTGCCTAGCCAGGGCCCTCCCCTGGCCCGCCATGATTGGCTCCTCGGAACCAAGCATGGTGAGCCGGGGGGCTCCTACCTTTCGGCTCACCCTCGCCTTCCCTAAAGCCCACCCTAGCACACCCGGGGGGGGGAGCCCATGGAATCCCCTCCTTACCTGCTCGGCGTTGCCCCGATTCTGTGAGGAGGAACCCAGGATGCAGCGTGCCTGCGTCCTCTGCGCCTCCTGAATGGCCAGGGCTGCTGCTGGCAGCCCCTGCCTTCAGGAGGCGTTCTGCACAGGTGCACCATCTAGCCAGGGCAGTGCACCTGTGCAGAATGCCTCCTGAAGGCAAGGGCTGCCAGCAGCAGCCCCGACCATTCAGGAGGTGTGCAGGATGCCGGTGCGCTGCATCCTGGGTTCCTCCTAGCAGAATCGGGGCGACACCGAGCAGGTAAGGAGGGGATTTCACGGGCTCCCCCCTGGGTGGGCTAGAGTGGGCTTTAGGGAAGCTCACCCTGGCCCCAGAAGCGGCGATCCGCCACTTCTGGGGTGAGGGCGAGCCAAAAGGTAGAAGCCCCCTTAGATGCGGATCTACCCCATAAATCCAGATCGACCAGTCATCCGGATTTAGTAAAACTGGGTCTCCTGGAACTCGGTTTTACTAAATCCGGCTGTGGTAGATCCGGATTTACTGTAATAGTTTAATAGACTGCATATAAATTCCAGAAAACTGCTCACTGCTGCCATTTTTTTGAACAAACCAAGCTGATACTTGTAGTTATTCCTAGCCACAGGGGTCACTTGGGCCTCTAATGAAACTGATGACTCAAGCAGCACCCCATCTAGGCAAAATTCCCAAGAACTTGAAAAGAGAGCAACCCACCCACGAAATCTGTCTTGTTGGGGTTCAACCTTAGTTTCTTGATCCTCACCCCGCCCATCACTTCATTCAAGCACTGGTTCAGGACATTCTTATAATGGAGAATTAGAACTTATGACTAGAGGTGTGCATGAATATTTTTTGACATTCTATTCAAATCAAATTGAATACCCCAAAATCCTATTCCATTAGAATTGTTTAAATTTGAATTTAACAAGATTCTATTCAAACATACCAAATTTGAATGTTTGTTTGAAATTTTTATTCAAACCTGCACATACGAATGTTGACAACATTCACATCCATATGCATCCCGTAGTTATCCCGTATGCAACCAGTTTTCATCCTCTACGGATCCGTACAAATGCATACAGATGCAGAAAAGATGCAGATATTCAAGTACGCATTGTGCATGAACCCGTACACATACAAATGCCCAGATAATTCAAACAAATAGATCCGAAATTCAAAATTTGATTTGAATATTTACATTTGAATTTCAGGACATTCCATTGGATTTCGAATGCCTATGAATATTCGTGCACATCCCTACTTATGACACCTCTTTCCAAAACTTTTAATAACTGGTTCCAAGAGTTTCATAAAGATGTTAAATAATATAGGGAATAAAATAATGCAGATCTCAAAGCTTAGCTAACAGGGTGCTGAGACACAATCACTCGGCAGTATCCCTGCAGGTAGCAGCAGAACTACAGTACTGTAACACAATAGTTCCCACCCACACAGTCAACCAAGGAAGATACGGTGAACTACAGTATCAAAAGCTGATAAAAGATGAAGCAGGAGCAACAGAGCTGCACTTTCCTGTTGCTCCCTTTCCCACACATGCTCAGCACTCCTCAGTCTATTCGGTTCAAGTGACCAAATGGCCACTGCAATTCGAATCAACAGGACAGGGTACACTCAGAGTGTTTGAACCCTGTAATTGTGTCAGCTTGTCACGTCAGGCACTTTGTGGCAACATCTGGACCTTAAAGGTGGTGCAGTGTGAGTAGGGTGTGAAAACACTGCATCTCTGGGTGATTTCTGTCAACATGTAAACACAGCTTGCTTCAGATGCGGTTCCTGAAAGCTCCACAGGGTTTTTTGCAATTTCTGTGCATTTTCCCCAACGTCCAAATGACTCAGGAAACTAGGCAAACCATTTGTGTGGTCATTTGCATAAGTAAATGTAAATATGAATAACACCAAAGACATCAGATTTAAAAGAATTTCATTTCCCTCTCCCCAGTAAGTATAACTATGAATATAACTATGAGTAATTCTGCACTAGCCAGAATACTGGACTCAGGGTCACCATTAGATCACACCAGTGTGCAGAAGGAAGCCTTCTGATATGCTTGTTGGGCTGATATATCTGCCAGTGCAGAATCACCCTAAGCCTTCTTATCAGCCCTCTGAACTGGATTACTACTCTATGAATTATGGCACATAGTTCAAAATAACAGTCTGTATTCCTAAGACGCATTTAAATTGATTGTTGTGCTGAAATTCTATCTTGCTTTCACATCTCACTGAAGGATTCTAAGATGAAAGGATGATGTCCAGGCCATGAGAAAATGACATGTCCTCTAGATGCTGCTGGGTTCCAGCTCCAGTTGACCAGGGGATGGCAGGTGTTAAAAGCTCCCAATAGTGCAGAGGATCCTGGCATCTGCAGAGATTATCCTAAACTGTTGTCGTATAGGCAGCTTCCACATGGAGACCATGCAAGCTGTTGCTGGGGAATGTGGGATCTGTTCACTAAAATAGTTCCAGGGAGGTTGTGCCGCCCAGGAAACACCAGTGCTTTGGCTCACTCCCTATTGTGCAAAAATGATTCCAGGGAGTTCACCAGTGGGAGACCACTTCAAAGCAGTGTTCCCTTCTACCACCACCCCATCGCATCCACCTCCTGAGAAGGAGAGAAGTGTGTGAGTTATAGTTTTGAAACTCCATCCCATTTGTGGGACCTGAGTGCCAAAGACAACAAAGCCAGGAAGGTTTTGCCCATGGAAAATAATAAATAAGGATGCTGAAAGGGCTCTGCCAGAATAGTCTCAAATTCACAAGTGTGGTGTGCGTTTTTTGCACCTCCTGTTGTCTTCCTGCTACTGTGACCTGCTTTCTTCTGAAGCTCAGAAGCTTTGGAATTTTTCTCCTCTAATAAAAAGGAAGGAAGGAAGGAGGTTGGGTGGATGTCTTTAGTGGTTACTCTTTTGTAGGAGCGCCTTTCTGTGGGAGGACCTAGATGCAATAATGTGGGGGCATCACTGATGCTCAATAATCAATCTTTCTCCCTGGAAGAAAAGACAAGTTGAGGAAATAAGTGCATCCCAAAGTTGAAAAAGGCCTCACGTGATGATTCAAAAGAAGATTCCAATACGTGTTTAAATTTCCCAAACTTGAATTCACACTCATCTGGACAGGCCCACAGAAGATCTCTTCTCCCTGCATTGAAAATAGTGGCCCATTTCCAGAGCCTGGATCTATTTGCCTGTGCAGAAGTTCCCACCCTGCTATGCCACCAGGTGCGTCCTGGTTTCCACTTCAGCACCTGCAGGTACTTGATAAGGTGGGGAATGAGTCAGGCATCACTGGAGTATGATTTGGTGCCATCACTCTGGGCTAGGGACGTGCACGAATATTCATTACATTCATTATTCATATAAATTTGGACATTTGCACACGAATTGAATGTTACAACATTCATACATTAACATTCATATGAATAATTCAGACATTCATTAAACTGGGGATACGCATCAGATATGTATCGATATGTATGCATTTGTATAGGATATATATCCAATACCTATGCATTGGTATAGGATACGTATCCAATATGAATGCATACATTTGGGGTGTTTTTCCACGGTCAGTTAGTACCCATTAAAGACCCATTTGGGTGAGAGCCAGATGACCCCATTTCCACCACGGCGCCCATTTGGGACACATTTGTTTCCACCACGCCTCAGGAAATCTGGATCATATGGGTACATCTCAGCATTTAATTCGTATTTTCTGTAGACCCCATTAATGGGGTCTACAATGGGGACTTCAGCCAGAAATTCTGGATTAAAGGGAGCCTGTTTCCACGAGTGACAGGCAATGGGGTCCATAGGAGGCTAGGGGGAGGGGATGCACCCATGGGGGGGAGCCCCGAAATCCCAGCTTCGAAGTGATTTCGGAGTCATTTTGAAATCATTCTGAAATGACTCCGAAGTCACTTTGAAGAGATTGGCAAAGACTTTGGAGAGGCTCCAGAGCTGTCAGCACGGTCCATTCGCTATTAGCACAGACCGCGTGGACTTCCCTCCGAAATCCCTCCGCAGCAATCGGCAAAGGCTCCAGAGTCTCGCTGCCGGTCTCTTCAAAGATCAGCGCAGACTTCGGAGGCGCTCTGGAGCTATTTCCTGCTGATACTGCGGGGGCTCTGGGACTGTTTTGTGCTGATTTCGGAGATGTTCCAAAGGGACTCCAGAGCAGCTCCAAAGTCTGTGCTGATCTCTTTGAAGGGACTTCAGAGAGTGCACCCCCCTGTCCCACAAAACACCTGGGGTGACAGGAAGACCCCTTGTGGGTCGATCCGGATTCCCCACACGGGTGCAAAGGTGTTTCCACGGCAGGGAGGTTAGGACCCATTGCTAATGGGTGCTACACCTCCTGTGGAAACACATTGGGTGCATCCCTTAATACGGATCTACTAGATCTGGATTAAGGAATGTACCCATTCCTTAGATCCGGATCTTCTTAGATCTGGATTAAAGGAGCATGGTGCAAAAACACCCACGGAATACGTATCCAGGATACGTATCTGATATATATACATTTGTATTGGGTATTCATACGAATTCATACGAATATATTTGTATCAAATAGAATCCTACCACATTCAAAGGGGATCTATTCGAACGAATACAAATTTTCTAACATTCGATTTGTTATGAATAGAATGCCAAAAAAACCATTCGTGCACATCCCTACTCTGGGCACCTTGGGTAGACATCGCGTTCTTTGGTGGACATGTTGTGCTGCTAAAGGTAGAAATGCCGCACTCACGACCCTCTCTGGAAACATTCATGATGGTAAGTGGAGACATGGCCAGAATGATTGAGATTTGGACCTTTATGACATTCTCAATACCCATTAACTGTGTAAAAGCATGAAGACTGAGATTTTGATATTTACTGAAAGTGTTTCATTGGTTATGATTTGTTCATTATTTGTTGACATTTTCCTTGGCCTGTGCAAATGTTGAAATGGCAGCAGTCTCCAAATTTCTGACATTTATAATAAAATGTATTCTCTAAGACTATTTTCCTTTTAACAAAGTCCTCGGGCTGTTTTTGCTCCTTTATAAATATTTGGAAATAATTGATTAAATAACTGCGCTCCCAACCATGAAAGAAAATTCAGTGTTACATTATTAAATATGGCTCTCTTCAAACCATTTTCCCTGCATATACTAAATGTTTAGAGAAAGGGGACTAAATTCACAGTGTTGACTTTATCTAGAGATCGGTAAATGCTATGGGTCAAAAAATAATTTGCTAACAAGAGAGCAAGATCATCAGCCACACCTCACCTCTTCTCTCATCCTCTTGAAAGCACTTTGATATATGTGCTTTATATATATTCGGCCGGAGCCGAATTTTTCCACATTCTATTCAACTTGAATGGAATGTGGAAAATGGGTCCCTGCATACTCCTAGGCCTTCTGTTTCCCCCTAGTCCCTTTTCCTTGGTCCATGGACATTAACCAAACAAACCAACATGGAATAAATGCGGGCAAAGTCCTCATTGTCTCTCACAAATTTTCCACAATCCACCTACCCCATTATGGACAGCTCTCGCCAAATGCAGAAATGCTCCATTTTAAGTTCCAACTTGCAAGATAGGGAACTTCACAGTTAAAAACTCTGTAAGATGAACAAAAATGGATAAACAAGCCTCTAGACCCTGCATTCCAGAACCCCCAGTTCTTTGCTGAAACCCTAGATGCTGCATTCCACAACCTGCAGACCTTTGCTGAACTTGTTTCAATCTCTCATCGTTTTTTTATTTCACACCTCCCCCCCCTCATTCTCTCAGTAAACTGCTCCACTTTCTAGCACCTCCTGAAGAGGGAGAAGCTGTCTTTAAAAATAAAAAAACAGTGCCTCCATGTCCTTTGCTTGGTATTCTCTGACTGCTAAAGAACTGATGATGAATTCCTCCACAGAGGCCAAGGACCATGACAGCCATAATCCATTTCCCTTCATCTTCTCAAACCTAGTTATGGCAAATGACCTGGCAACCAGACGAAAGGCAGCTGATGATGACTGTAATGCCAGAGAGTTTCCCAGCTCAAACAGTATCCATTTACACAGCTACAAAGAGCCCTGGAGAGAGAAGCCTGTGTAGGGGATTATGGGGCAGAGGACTTCAGATGGAAGACTTCCAAGGACTTGGAGAAGATCAAAGAGAGCCAGCAAAGAAGGAACAAAGAGGCTTGGAAACACAAGGGTTAAAAAACAAATTCTGAGAGAATGATTGATTCTGCTTCCCAAGGGAAAGTCACTTCATAGCAAGATTCAGTCAACCTGTTTTCTACCAGCTATTTTAACATTCTCATGCCAGTGCTTAACTTAAAGCAGAATGCATTTCTAAGGCCCCATTCCCATTACAAGCTTAAAGCAGTTTCAAAACGGTTTTGATCCTCACAGTCCCCACATCAGGTTGGCTTAACACGCTTTTCGTGTGTTAAATCAACCCAAAGCATTGTAAATAAAACACTCATTTCAACAGGTTTCGCTCCAGTTCTTGCATTTGAAACGGTTTACCTTTCTTACTGTGGGAATGGTACCGTTGTAGTGGGATGAGAATGCGTGTTTAGGGTTTCCCTCCCCCAATAGAACTCCCCGCCCTTGTGAGAGAGAGGGGGTGGGCACCATGACTGGCAATGGGCGGGGAGAAAAAAATACGCTTTCCCAAATGAAGTTTTCAGAATCGGGATCAAACATGATTAAAGTTGAAAGTAATGGGATCAGGCAAATTCGTGTTTGCATCTGGTTCATTTATTTTGGTTTAGGAAAACCATTTTAAGCTTGTAATGGGAAAGAGGCCTTAGGCACTCCATCCCATATCGCTGGACCCAAAGTTCCCTTCTACCCTCCCTGATTCAATCAGTATTCTGTTGTCAAATAGCATGCTCAGCCTTGCTTGACATTTAGGGGAGAGGAAGATTAAGTTCCTTGGTGCTTTCATATACTTTGGACTTCCTCTGAGCCCACTAATACCTTCCCTCTTGCTGCCTGTCTGGTGTTTGGTCACCTAAGACCAGCGGTCACTGCTGGATATAGGATTAATAGCAGATTTTTAAAAAAGAAAATAGTATAAGTTTGTTTCATTTCAATATGTTTAGCTGGTGGCGGATCTGAGAATTCCAGCCTGACTTTTAAGGATCATGGTAAGCAGAGGAATTGATTTCTGCTGTGGTGTTGCAAGTACAGAGCAGTCACACCCCTGAGGAGAGGTGAACTAAGAGCCCATGGTTTTCACAGGGAGGATTTTTTTTAAAAAAAATGTTTTATTTATTGCCCTTTAAACTGGGGGTTCATTTGGTTTTCTTCTGCAAAAATAAGAGGGCAAGCAGGAGGGGTCAGGAGAGGGGCTAAAGAAATAATTATTTAGCAAACAGTAATTATTTGGGTGTAGTCCTGCCAGGGAGAGAGGGAGGCAGCAGAGGGGGGGTGTTATATTTTTTAAGATGTTTTAAGACTATGTTTATGCATTACTGTTGTTGCCTTTGTGATCCACTCTAGGACCTCTCATTGAGGCTGCATCAAAATGTAGGTGTGAATGAATCCAAATAATTACTAAAAGGAAGGAAGGAAGGAAGGAAGGAAGGAAGGAAGGAAGGAAGGAAGGAAGGAAGGAAGGAAGGAAGGAAGGAAGGAAGGAAGGAAGGAAGGAAGGAAGGAAGGAAGGAAGGGTTAAGAAATGCTACCACTCTGAAAACAAATCCATTACAAGATTTTATGGGTTGAGATCAATGTGAATTATATTATAGGATTGTTTGTTGGAGAGCTTTTCGGGACTCTAATATACAGGGGGGGGGGGGAAGAGAAAACAGGAAGAAGAGTTGGCTTTTCTACCCTGCTTTTCTCATCCATTTCAGGGGACTCAAAGCGTCTGACAAAGCTTTCCTATTCTTCTCCCCACAACAGAACACCCTGTGAGGTAGGTGGGGCTGTGAGAGTTCAGAAGAGAGCTGTGACTAGCTCAAGGTCACCCAGGTGGCTTCATGGGGGAGGACAGAATCGGACATGGTATTCCCAGATAAGAGTCTGGCTCCCTAACCACTAGACTAAACTGGCTTAAACAGAAGTAGGGAAAAGACAGACTTGTTAGAGAGGGAGGAAAAAAATAAGCATGAACATTTTTTAAAAAGAATAGAATATTTCATATAGGTTATGGTTGCCATGACTTGAAGGCTAGGCCTGAGGAGTTTTCTGCACTTATCTTAGATCCTGAAAAAGGGTCATGAAGTTCACTTTGGAGCCTTATCAGGCCACATCTTAGTGTGGATCTGTGAGGTCCCACCAACCATTGATGTACTCTGTCCACACTGGACAGAGAAGCATAATCCCCATTAGGGATGCCCTGAAGATTTATTGGTGGACCATAATTGCTTAGTCTGCAACATGGAGGTGTTCAGAAGGCACTGGTGACACATTTCAGTAGCACACCAAGAACAATGACCAAATGAATTCCCTGGTGGACCAGCTTTGGTGTGAGGGCAGGGGTGGGCATTGTTCTGGTCCAGGACCATTGTGTAGAAGGTGCTGGTCCAGACCATGTCTTTCTGTGGTTCAAACTAGAGGGCCTGGGTAATTATAACTTCACTTTAAACCTTCTTCAGTCCATCTTCAGGTCTGACTGCTCACACCTTTTCATTTCTATCCATTTTACTTGTGGACTTCCCTCCCTCCGTTTGAACCATTCAGGAAAGTCCACAAATAAAATGGATAGAAATAAAAAGTTGTGTGCTCAGTCACCGGCAGGGCATGGAGGGGAGGTGCTTCTCTCCTTCCCAGGGCTCAGCAAGCCAAAAGAGGCTCCTCCAGTGTGTGCTTCCTGGCAAAGAGAAAGCGAGGGGAAGTGTAAAATGACACTTTGTTATCTTATTAGTGTGGAGTGGGTGAATTGCTACATCTTATCAGGCTGAATTGTTACTTTTCTGCTGAATATGGATCTGGCACTTTAACCCTGCACAGAGTGAAAGCCCACCCGTTTCATGATGTATTTGCCCCAATACTGCTGTAGCACTCCCACAGCAATAAGGAAGAAGTGTTTTAAAAGCAAAAACGGGAAAAAAAACCTGAAAAAAACAGGTGTTTATTCCGTTTTTTAGCCAAATAATCCTCAAAATACCCCTGAAACAGATTGGTAATGGGGACAAAGAGAATCCAAACCATTTCTATACCATTTAAAAATGCCAATGGGAACTGGGCCAAGAATAGGTAGGCAATCAACATTTTCGTTACTGCATTGCTCCAGGAATTTTGTGCAGCTATTGTTGGCCTTCATTGATACAATTGCTATGCTAGGCTGATGCTAAAGGACTACAAACATAAAAATAGATAACGTGGAAATTATTGCGAGAAAAAACATGAAAGGGGCATGAGCTGCAAAACACCTCCCTCTTACTTCAACCGTAGAGTCTCACCATTTTATTTACAATCTTTGTACACTGCATAGTTCCAAGTAGTGGACTGTGGGGACTTCAGTCCTGGCTTGGGAAAATTATCCTGGGCCAGGAACATGCCAGGCAGCATGGAACAAGCTGGTAGCCGTACACATAAGAACCAAACTGTCCCAGCCTAACTTCAAAACCGGCAGTGGGGGGTGGGGGTGGCTCCAGAGGTTGGTAATATCGTTGGGTTCTGGAATGACCACCACCAGCTCCCTGTACAGTGGTAGCAGGAAGCTGGAGGCCACCCAATCTGTACTCGGACTAACTTTAAATCATCTCCAGCCAGAGCACGTATGCATAGATCTGGCAGATATAGGCACTGTGTCACTACCAGGCAGCATAGAAGGATTGTTAAATAGCAGCTGGAATTGACTGCTGGTGCAAGGAAACTGTGGGAGGAGCAAAAGACTAGGAAAGCTCTCTTGATCATTTTTTGCACCCAGTCCTATGATATAATACCATAAAAAGCTAACATAATTCTACTTACATGTCTTCCCTTCCCTTGCATTAATTCCCATTGCAGAGAAATTGCACCAACACGCACTTTTTTTCTGCAGAATGATTTTTTCCCACATGGAAAGCAAGTTGCTTTTTTCAATCTAGAGGGTATTTTATCTATTCCTTTAAGTATATATACACCACCCTTCACCCAATGGTCCCAGGGCTGATCACAACAATAAAAAGATAAAATCCCTAAAACAACCTGAAACATGCTTGAAATATATCCCTCTCTCCCTCCCTGGCAGGAGAACAGTCAGAAGAAGCAAAGCATCAAAAGCAAGAGTGAAGAAGTATGGTTGAACTAGGCTTCAAATACCACATAATTGGCAGAGGGAGGCTCCTTAAAAGTCCAGGGGTAACCAGAGGAAGGTGGGAGAGCTCCCCTCCTCCTCCTCCTCCTCCTCCTCCTCCTCCTCCTCCTCCAGTCAGGGCAACTAATAATTTACTGTCACATGGGATTCCAGCCTCATGTTTACAGGCTGTGATGGGAAGAAATGGGTCTTTGCTTTTACGTTTCTCTTTAGTTTGCAGTTTGCTACAGGAGCATCTGTTTAGTCCTACTGTGAAAACTGATTCCAGTGCAACAAAAGTTACCACAGTTGCATGGACAAGGACATGTGAAGCACACAACAGAGTGAGTGGGTATCAATGTTCCTGCTTGGATTTTTCTTTTCTTTTCACAAGACCACTTTTGTGCAGCTGTAGAGAGCAGGAAAAAGGGAGGAGAGCTGCCAGAGATCAAAGGTTGTGTGGACCGATCATTTACAGTGGTTGGAGGGGGATTTCAGAAGGGGTAGGGTAAAGGGCAGGTAACCCTATGCACAGCAGTTCCTTTGGTGTGTCAGGAATGCACTGGATAAGCATATCTATTTTTGGTTTATTCTCCTCTGATGTAAAATTCAAGCATATTTCCTTTTTACAGCCAGAGCAGAAACTGTGTGCAGCCAGACCCTCTGTTTCTGGCAATTATCTCGACTGTTGCTGCATCTCTGGTATCTTCTTGTGTCTTTCCTCTCAGCTTGTGCCAAACAATTGTAGGGCAGATATCCCCAAAAAAGAAAAAAAAGAAACCTGTTTATTACTATTTAAATGTGGAGCCCTCTGCCTACAATACAAATGCTATGGTAGCTGTTGCTTATGACCACAATGGAAATCACTGAACTAGTGAACACTATTTCATCAGAGTTCCCTGTAGTCCAGTGTGCAACAGCAAATCTCTTTGATATGTCCCATTCCAGGTCAGATCAAAAAGGGATTTGCCAGTAGGCCTGAGCTTCAAAGAATGCCAGTGTGTTCCAGTTCTGGGTGTTTCAAGGTGCAGTCTGCATTGCCAGCTGCAGGATTATGCTCAAGGATCTTAGGGCCTCATTGCACATACGCAGTCACTATGGCCCAGGCCACTCCTTGGAACATAGCAACCACATAATGGGTGTTTTACACCGTGCTCCTTTAATCCGGATCTAAGAAGATCCAGATCTAGGGAATGGGTACTTCCCTTAATCCGGATCTTGTAGATCCAGATTAAGGTAAGTACCCAATGTGTTTCCATGGGTGGTCTAGCACCCAAAAGCAATGGGTGCTAGCCTCTCTGCCATGGAAACACCAGAGCACCCATTTGGAAATCTGAATCTACCCACGAAGGGTCTGCCTGTCACCCCAGGTCCCTACCTTCATCCAAAAATGGGAAACTCAGTTATATAAGGAATAATAAACACAATCTCCTAGTTGGAAAGGAATGGATAATAATAAAGGATAGTTGAAGAACCATGAAGACTGACCTGCTCGTTTTGGGGAAGGGAAAGGGAAGTGGAGGTCACTTTTAGGGATACGCACAAATTAGCTTTTTGTATTTGATTTGTATTGAATCAAATGCAAGAAAATTCATATTCATTCAAATAGATCCCCTTCATACGTGGTAGGATTCAAGTTTGATAAGAATGTTCAGTAATCGTTGATTAGCTGTGGAACACGAAATCATGCCCCACACCTTAACCAACATTACTTACTTACCTGAAGTGTCCAGTGGCACAACCATTCACTGTTGCAAGCACTGAAGGGTTGTATGAGGTGCTGTGCCAGCACACTGGCATCTCAGATGACCCTAGATGCAACTGCACATGGGCAGAGCATCAGCATCATCAAGGTGATGGTGCTAATGCATGCAAAGTCGCTGAGGCACCGCTGCAAAAATGGCGGCGCCCAGAGGACAACCGGGCCCTGGGATTGGATAAGGTGAGTGAGCAGGTAAAGTTGACTAGCACTCAAGTGCAAGCCCTAGTCAACAGTGGGTCATCACACTCCTTTCCTGTCCAGCAGACGGGAAGGGTCGTGTGAAAACGCCTATGGCCTGAGTTATGATTATAAGCATACATACTATTAAGCCACTGTCACACATAGATTACTATGAAGGCATCTTAGTGTTGGCAGCATTATTTTCACTCCTGTTTCTCATTATTCTACCATAGAAGTTTCCTCTTCCACAGCTGCTTTTCATTACTTTATCTACAGTGACAACACAATCTCTTTCATTAATCATTACCAGATTAGGGCATCACAAGTTTGTAACTGGAAAGGTAGTGTATACACATTCTTAATAGATATTCCCTTTTCTCTCTCTTTTTTTTTTATTTAGTTAAAATACAAAAGTATAACAGTAGTTTCTATCAATTTACATTTTAAAAAACCTACCAAGAATTTAACCTTACTAATATAAAATATAAACATTTAAAGGTGTAACAGACTCATCTGCAAAATATTCTAATCATTGTAACTCAAGGTGCCTCCATTCAGCAGCGCAATCTTCGCTGCCGATGCTGATCTGACAGTCACATGATTGGTTATGTGACCATTAGGAATGTGCACAAATATTTGAAATATTTGTTATTCCTATGAATTCAGACAAATTCAGACATTCATATAAAAATTGAATGTCCAGACATTCATTCTCTAGTATTCATACAAATATGAATATTTTGAGTTATTCGTACAAATAATTCGGACATTTTTATGTTTACGGATATGTACGCGTTATGTATGTATCTGTACGCATCTTGTGCATATCTGTACACATCTGTACAGATACATATGGGATGTGTATGGATGCGTAAAAGATTCATATCATTGGATACATATTGAATATTTGAACAAATAGTTACAAATGTATCCGTATCGGTTTGAATATCCAGACATTCAGTTTTCTTTAGTCGTACGAATTTGGAGTTTTGAATATTCAATTTGTTACTAATCAAATGTCAAAAATTGGATTCATGCACACCCCTAGTGACCTTCAATCAGCAGCGGTGGCACAGCAGCAGCAGGGAAAGTGCACTGTTAAAAGCTGCTGTTTTATCAGCAGCTTCTGACTTCACACATTCTCTAATCTGCAGGGAGGATACTGCAGAGTTTCAGTCATCCTGTCTGGGTGATAGGATTCAGCTCTACAGGAGCTCCGCCCCTTTGCACAGCTTTCCCTCATCCCATCGGGATAATAGGAAGTGGGTGCACAGGGAATCCAAAGCTCTAAGACAGCTTTAAGCTGTCCGGAAGCACCCAAAGTTTACACTGTTTATATGCACCCTAAGAATAACTTTTTATTTAATTAATAATAATACAATTGGTACTGGTAGTATAATTCCTTCACTTCTAGTCAGTTTCCAGGTAAGCATTTGGATTTTTAGAAATTCTACTCATTACATTTTTCTGGTAAGTAATTATTTGAAATACTGCCAATTTTGTTTTCCAGGTTTTTGTAATGACTTGTTTGTTTGGCTGTGATTAGTATATAATTTAGCAGTTTCTTATGTTTCTTATTTCTATTATTTCCGTCTCTAAGACATGAAGTATGTACAACTTCACTGTAAAATTACACCAGTATTCTAATGACTTCGTGTTTAATATTGTTCCTTAATTCATGAATGAATGGGCATGATCACCACATGTGCTCAGAGCAACCTATACTTTGGCGACCTCACTAGCACTTGGGGGAATAGATATTCTCATAAAGTGATCACGTTAGGATAGTCAACCAGGCAAGGGAGAGGTTTAGCCTATTCGTACATCTCTAACTGTGGAAATTAATTCCCAGCATGGAGAAATGTACCATGACTTGCTAATGTCTTCACAGGAGCACAAGGTAATTAAAAACAAAACAAAAAAAGATTCTATTCTGATTTCACAGTTCACTTAGCTATCACTTTTCAAAGTATTGCTCAAGGCAGTTCACAACAGCACAAAAAGTAACATAAATCATAACATCAAACATAACATCTGCCCTACATAAACTCTGTGCTCTTTAGACCAGGAGCATTTGCAAACATAATGATACCCATAAGAAAATGGTTTATTTGAAGCAAAAGCCTGGTAGTTCTCATTGTATCTGGTGGAAAATTGGCTTCCATATCATGAACCTCTTTTTCACCACAAATATAATTTTTTAAATTATCGTCAGTGGACCTTTCTGCACTTGAGTGACTAGTCAAGGCAGGGAGAACTCCCACATGATACGTCCACACCACACAGGGCCGTTTCTTAACTAGAAATGGCTCAGCACATCCCAGAGCATGCCCAAGGCGGTATAGACTATGCAATGGCAGTCACTGGGACAGCCATTCGCACTGTAGGTAAGCTTAGAGTGCTTCCCAGGGACAGGAGGCAAAGTGGGAATTCACTCATTGACTAGCAAGAGGAATGAACTCCTAAATACTGTACAGTATGCACAATTACAAAATAAGCATCTCTCTACAATTACATGCACCCACCCCTATGAGCTCTCAAACTAGCACAATCCATGAAAGACAACTTATGCCAACTCTCTTCCAACACGTCTCAGAAGTTGGCTACATTGGCTGGATCACCTCTCCCAGTGTAAATGCACAGATTGGGGAGAAGATTTGACTGGGCTGCTTTCCTTCCTCCAGCAGCACTTCCAGTGCTTTGAACAGCAGCCCATCCAGGAGAGTTCCTTTCCAGAAGCATCATGTCTCGCACCAGCTCACATACAACTTTCACTTCCCAGCCCAGATTTCAGTTACATCCTTTGGGAGCAACCAGACATACCTTCACCTAAGGTTTAATCCAGCTTCAGTCCACCTTCAGAGTGAGACAACACATCAGCAAAGTGACCAGAAATTTTCTTTCCACATTATCTATCCCCAAGGTGAATTTTCTGAGTTACTTAACACTGAAAGAAAACAGCTTGTCACTTTGCTGACTTATTATCTCACTCTGAAAGTGGACTGAATCTGGATTTAACCTTAAGTGTGACCCTGGACGATGTTGTTACTGGAGGGAATGCTTCCTAGCCTTGAATCCCCTGAGGGATCCATTTCATTAGTGCAATTTTGTGCACCACTGAAATGGGTCCTCCCCTAAACCAGTCCATAGAGATGTGCACCTTTCCATGTGCCTCCTGGACCAATTGACTCATGAGTAAGACAACTGTAGACGTTTTTAAAAAGGTCTACTGCTGTCCTAGTCTAAGTGAGCATTTCAGGCCACCTAGTATGGGCTACACTTTGTCCAGCACAGACAGAGACTGTGGTAGCAGGGAATGTGGCAATGCAGCTTACTATGCCAGGATACCCATAAGTATAAAAATACCCTTAGTCTTAGTCTCCTTCCTTGTTTTGCTAAAGATCACGACCACTTCTTTTATCACTATTTATACACTTAGAAAGTTGAAAAGGCTTTCTTTCAAATATAACATTTACTGTTAAGTGTTACTGACCTAAGTGAAAACATACAGTTTGGATACATGTAAATTATAGGCCAAAGGGTAAAGTACTGAATACATGAAATGGATGCACTATTTAACAGGTTTTCAAAAGAAGTTAATGGTCTAACAGCTCTTCCTTAATTCTACAAGTGAGGAAGTTGATTGTAAGCCTGAGGGCAGGGACCTGTCTAAGATTAATATAATATTGTAACCGGCCCTGAGACCTTCGGGTATAGGGCAGGATAGAAATACAAATAAATAATAAATAAATAAATAACCTAATGAACTTAACTGAGCAAAAGCCAATTGAATATAGTCAAATGCAAGGCTTCTTTAATTATAAAGGTTTCCTAGCTTCATTATATTTCTGTATCCTATAGCAACCCAAAGATTCTGGCTTCATCCACATGGACCATAGATGCCTGAAAGAATGGGGCATCTGCATACCAGCAGCACCTCCAGAGGTATACCACTCTACTAAAGAATACTTGGGGGGCAGCGAGAAGCCCCTGAAGTGCCTTCCCACAGAGAAGAAAATTTGGCTGTTATACCCCACTTTTCTCACCCACTTAAGAGAACTCAAAGCTACCGACAAACCTTCTGCTCTTCTTCCCACAACAGACCCCCCGATGAGGTAGGTGTGGCTATGAGAACACAGAAAGAGAGCTGTGACTAGCCCAATGTCACCCAGCTGGCTTCATGTAGGAGTGCAGAATCAAACTGGGAGGCCTCCAGAACAGTCTGCCATTCTTAACTCCCAGGGTACTCACCGCACTTAGGCACTCACACAACCCAGCTGGAAGAATTTGCCATTCCACCAAAAATGACCAATTTGTGGGGGTATTTCCAGTATGATAGAAAATCTTTGGTCTGGATACACTCTTAATTTTTGCAGTTTGAACTATGATAAAGACTTGAGAGAACTGTGGGTGAAGAAATACCAGGATTTAAAAAAACACACACACAGAATGATACTATGTATCATTTCCTTAACTTCTGCAGACATATCTGGAGGATGAAACTGTTGACCAGCGAAGGAAGGGACAAAACAGCATTTGGTTTCTACAGCCTGTGTTTTCATGAAAAATATTTCTTCTCTAATTGCAGCCTTCAGCAATCCCCAAACCCACTCCTAAGAGTCAAGACCACTAGGATCCTCGGTATCTAATGTGCTATCTTGACTGCCAGACTCTCAGGGTGCTTCCGCACAGGCCCTTTAACACCCATTAAGCACACATCTGGAAACACGGCTCCGCACATGCGTTGCTCTTACGGACACATCTGGTGAGGTGTGTCCGCACAGCAACACAGATTAGTAACACTTTCATGGCAGCGCATCCGCATTTGCAGGTCTATTTAGCACACTTCTAGTTAGGTGCGTCCGCACCTATCCATGACTAAAGTGTGCTAAATGGGTGTT
>MTQE01002560.1:12902419-12919831 GCA_014337955.1 Aspidoscelis marmoratus | reverse complement strand
CTTTGAAGTCTGAGTCCTCTCATGCTTTCCTTCCCTTATTATCCAGAATCATCAAGGGCTACTAGAATTGACACCTTGATATTGCTTCCAGGTTGGAAAGATATTGCTTGTAAGGGCCATTTCAGGGAGTCAAGAACACGTGAAGATTTTGTCTTTGTTTTCTCCTTGAGGTGCCCAGAAGCAATTGGTGGGCAAGGGTGCTAAGCTAGTCTTGCCTGATCCAGCACAGTTCCACTTATGTTCTTATGTTATGTTCTCTAAGCTATTTCTGATCCACCTCAGAAGTCTTTCTTTTCTTTTCTTTTTTGCTTGCTTGCTTGTGAATGCAGCCTAGTTCTACCTCCTACACAAGTAGTAAATATTACAAGATTCAAGTGATTGGTGGTTGGTTTTATGCCTACAATGAGGAAGCACTGTAACTTTATGAAAGTTCAAGGATGCAGTAGATTTTCAGTTCTGCTCTTCAAGTGCTCTTCATCCTTATAAATTCTATTACAGTTTTCATCAGCTCTATGAATATAATGGTAGATGTAATTAAGAGGACATCCAAAAGACTACCAGGATAGAGAAGCCTTATCTGTGGGCCATCTGTCTAATGCAGGTGACCATCTTTGTGCCAGTCTTTGACTTGGTGTCTCCAAATAACTCGTAGGGAACCTGAGCCTCTCCTGCCTCAAAGAAACCAAAACCCAGCTCCTCTCCAGCAAGGACCAAGACATCTCAGGGTGTCTCTCTCAAAAGAGAAGACTTCAGGCTCTTGCATGCAGGAAGGTCACACTGTCCAGTCTAAATGGCAGTCTTCCCTTTCAGGAATGGGACAAAATTAATGTTGCTTTCCTCCTCCCTCAAAAAAAAAAAGTTCAGTGGGGCTTTTGCAATCATTTACTTGACAGTAAGGTGGTGGTGGTGCTGAAGCAGTCTTCCAGCTCCAGTTACTTTCCAGGAAGGTAGTTCTTTGTCAATTTCAAGTGAAACCAGGAAAAAAAACTCAGGGAGAGGAAGGAAGAAAGTGGGGGAAGTCACCTCCTCTTCTCCCTCTACACCCTCCTTGCGCTGTCACAGTCCCTCAGTTAGGGAAAACATGTGGCCTTGGAAGATGGAAGGAAACATCACTGTTTTGCAGCCTTTCCTCTGAAATGAATTGCTCTCATCTCCATTTAGAAGTGTCCCTAGGGACCTTCCTGATATCAGCTGAGGCAAGGCAAAAAAAAATCAGAAGAGAACGCAAAGGGAATAAACAGTATTGCCAAAAAACATCAGAAACAGGATAGAGAAAAGTGGTAATTCTGAGGGGTGTCGTGAGGCAACATTGCAACCCTCCTTTTGTTATAAAAAACAACCTATTGGCTGAGCGGTCCCTGCAGAGTAGTACAGATTCCAGAGTAAGTTAGCAAGCATCCACCCTGGAATTGAAATATACATCCTTCCTCATTTTTTTCCATCACCATGTCACTCTGGGTTCAGACCATATAAATGTATATGGTTCTGACTGACTATACAGCAAGTTTGGCCAAACAAGTTGGAGCCAGCAGAACCGTGGCCAACCTGAGACACACAGTTGTGTGTCTACTGGAATTCTATGGTGATATTGAAAACTGTTTAACTATCTCAGAAGGGTTATGCTAATTCAGGACCACAACACATTTACAACTGTCCTCCTTGAAAAATACCTCTTGGGAGCATTGAAGAGTACAGTGCTGGCACTCTTCAATGATAAAATCATGCGTGATGCGGACAAAGTGGACAGGGATAAGTTTTTTCTCCTTTTCCCAAATTCTAGAACTAGAGGTCTCCCAATTAAATTAAAACCTGGGGAAATCTGGACAGTCAAATGTATTATTGTTATTGTTAACAGCAATACACAGCACACAAGATCACTATGCTGGCTTTTGTGTTAATTCACAGGTCAAGTGATTTAAGCACCTAGGACTGAGTGATGTATCAGTGTATTATGCATGCAAAACCAAGCATGGTGGCCTTTTTATAACTGAGAGATAGTAATTTTGTCAGTGCCAAGGGTTTTCAAGTGCTGGCCAAGGTCTTTGGGTACAGCACCCAGTGTGCCGATCACCACTGGGACCAACTCTACCGGTTTGTGCCAGAGCTGTTGAAGTCCAGTCTTTGAATCTTCATACCAACATTTTCTTGAGTTGCCTCTCCTTGATTCTACTACAGTGGTACCTCGACATACAAGTGCCCTGACATACAAGTGTTTTGAGATACAAGCCCGCCGAGCGAGTGATATTTTGCTTTGAGATGAGAGCAAGATTTGAGATACGAGTATGTAAATACAGTACAGTACATAACAAAAACAACTGAGGTGGTGTTTTGGGAGCTGGAATGGATTAATGGGAAAATTGCTTTGAGATACGAGCGATTTGACATAAGAGCAAGGTTACGGAACGAATTAAACTCGTATGTCAAGGTACCACTGTATCTCCTGGGATGACAATCAACAATACACACTTTTTCTCTTCCACAATCATAAGGTGCGGCGTATTGTGTTCCAGGATTTTATCGGTCTGTATCCAGAAGTCCCAAAGTAGTTTGACATGTTCATTTTCAGTGACTTTTTCAGGCTTGTGTTCCCACCATTTCTTGGCCACAGGCAGGGGGTAGTTGTGGCACATGTTCCAGTGTATCATCTGGGCAACAGTATTGTGCCTCAGCTTGTAGTCTGTTTGCATGATCTTTTTGCAGCAACTTAGTATGTGATCCATGGCTTCATCTGCTTCTTTGCAGAGTCTGCACTTGGGATATATAGTCAATTTTTCGATTCTGGCTTTGATGGCATTTGTTCTGATGGCCTGTTCTTATGCTGGTAGTATCAGACCTTCTGTCTCCTTTTTCAGTGTTCCACTGGTAAGCCACATCCAGGTCTTTTCCTCATTGATTTTGCCTTTGATTTTCTCCAAGAACAGTCTGTTGAGCGCCTTCTTTTGCCAATTTCCAGTTCTACTCTGCACTGTGATTCTTTTTTTAATTTTTGCACTTTGAGCAGCTTCCTGTTGTGGACTTCCATCAGAGTTGATTCTTCACTGTCTTCCACACAATCTACTAGTGCCAGTTTTTCTTCTTCAACTGTTTGTTTCACTTTCAGAAGTCCCCTGCCTCCCAATATCCTGGGCAGATAAAGGCTGTTGACCTCTCTATGTGGATGCAGTGCATAGTGGATTAGTAACACAAAGGGAATGGTTAAAGTTTGGAATTTGCTCCCACGAGATAGGATGTTTGATGGTTTCAAAAAGGAGTTGGACCAGTTCCTGGAAGTCTGGGCTATCACTGGCTATTAGCCCTGATGGCAGTAGGTGATGGTGTGTCTCCAAAAGTCAGCTGTTGGGAGCTTAAAAGTAGAGCAAATTATGTGCTTGTGTTGGCGGGTTTCCTTGTGCAGCTGGTTGAGAACAGACTGCTCGACTAGATGGGCCATAGGTTCAGACCAGAAGGGCATTTTAAAATGTCTTTATGCTCTTACATTCACCCAGGCAGCTGCTCTACTGTCCCCTCAATCTAACCTTGATTTTTATTTATTTATTTTTTTGGTCCTACAATTCTGCGATGTTCTTTTCGCGTGAAAGAACACCATGGACAAATATACATTTGAAAGTAAACTAGAATGTCTGCATTTTATTTCTCCTCTGCGGGAAGGTTACCAAAGAATTATAGGACTGATTACATACTGTTAGAGATCAATGCAATTAATCCAATAGCCAAACAGAAGTAGTTAGAAACACGTGTAATCTGACTTATAGATGTGATAAACGTGCATGCAAGTATATGTCAAGGGTTTCAAGTTATCTTCCTATCTCATAATATTCAGAACTCCATTGTCTCCTTTTTGCTCAAGTTTGTGGAGGCAATTCCACATGAACTATCAGCTTTAAGGGGAAAAGTTGAAGGGCCTGACTTTATTAAACCTGGAACTGAGAACAGTAGGTTATAAGTAGATGCTTTTCATTTGCTAAAATACTCCTTGGCATTGCCCAATAGTGCACTGCAGATCATTATCTGCTTTTATTAGATCCAGGATTTTAAACTATTATTGCAATGCAAATGATTATTCTAACCACAGAGCCAATGCAGTCATTGAACCAAAATTCAGATTCTTCTCACTTAGCCACAAAAGACTACTAGGCAATGCGGTCCCAGTCATGGAGCTGTTGGGAAAATAATAATGACAGCAGAGGAATAACACTCACCAGTTGAAGCTTGTTGGAAGAAAGGTGGAATATCAGTGTAAATATGTGTGTGCATATTCGTATGTGTAGTGAAAGATCAACAGACATAGTTTTTGAAGAGCGTGAAGCAACCTCCCCCCCCCCCATTTTAATCTGGATCACTGAATTGTGTTCATTTCCTCTAATTCACTGTTGCTATTACAGCAGACTTCTTGTATGATGCTATTTAAAAAGAGGCGCTAAATACACAAAGCCATGTAATCTTACTAGCAATGATGACACTCACGCTGGTCTATTTAGTGCTGAGGTGGCTGTGTCTGCACAATTCAGAGCTCATTAACCAAGGCACTAAAACACCAAGGCATTAAAATAACATTAATAAAAGCAATAACAGTCTCTCAAATTTTCTCAGTGGCTGACCATTCTATTAAGATCTGCATATATTATGCAATTCAAACAAACAAAACAGCATTTAACCATTTAACCTATAGCTAGAAATTAACAAGCATTCCAAACCTGACTCTATACACTTGTTAGTCTAGAGCAAGAAACATTCTACCAGAGCGTCTACAGAGCCTTTAGCCCAGACAACATATCCAATGATCAGGGATAATGGGATCTGGAGATAAAATATTTGAAGCACCTGAGATTGTTCCAGGTCATGGGAGGAATTATTATAGTATTTCATCACTCCAAGCTACAATGGGGTCATAATCAGAAATGGAACAAGACAATGCATGATAGCAAGATAAAAATGGGTGTGGCATCCATGAGGCAATAGTTTTGTCTCTTTATTTATTTATTTATTTATATTTCTATCCCACCCTATACCCGAAGGTCTCAGGGCAGGTAACAACATTTAAAATCCAATACATTAAAACAATAAACAATCCATATTAAAATAAAAGTGTCTGCAGATAACTACTAATGGCTACAAGTGGGAAGGGAAAAGGTGTGTCCATTCAACCAAAGATCAGGGCAAAGACATGCATCTTCACTGCCTTCCTGAATGAATACAGTGAGGGAACCTGATGCACCCCAAGAGGGAGATTATTCCATAGCCTGGGGACCACCACTGAGAAGGCCCTCTCCTGCGTGATCTTTATTCTCTCTCCTTATTCTCTCCTTACTCACTGCATAAAACTCAGTCAGCATGGCAACTGAATAGTTCACTAATATTTTGACCAATAATTTCATAGACATTACTACTATTGAACTCAAACTCCTAGTTTGTAGAGTATCAGGCAAAATCCAACTGGCTCTTATTTAAATTTGATATTTTCTTTTGCAAGACACTTTGGGTAATGAATTGAAAGGCTGTGGTTTATTTGTATCAAATAAATGGATTCAAATGAATTTCTAATTTCACTGGTTACATGTCTAACAACATGAACATCACATTGCTGGTTCAAAGGCAGAGTTGATTTGTATTCTTGATAACCTTTGTGAAGGAGAAGAGTCCAATTCAAGGTTCTAACATTCACATATATGGCTCTCAATGGCTTGGATGCCAACAGACCTTCTGCACAGCTCAGATATCTTTAAAGACCATTCCAGTGTGATTAATGTCTGGAACAGCCAGGGGCATTTGCACACTGGGTGCAGAAACATTTCTGTTCCCGCCCAGTAGCAGCAGGCATGTGAATGGTCATGATTCCATAACTTGCATTTGGATGTCATTCCCTGCAACCACCACCCCCCAGCTGCAACTGGTTGAGCTTGCAACACAGGTCAACTTATGGACAGCAGTTATGCCTCAAGGAACAAACATGAGGCCTCAGGGACTGTTCTGGGTGGATCATGATGCAGACAAACCATTCCTGCGATCGGTCTTGAACTGTCTATGGGCCAAATGCAAAAAGGCCCTGATATTCAGCGCAGCTTAATAAAGTTACTTTCTACATATAGAGTAACCTAATCAAGTTACTTTCTACCCCGCCTCCCATTTACAGAAGAGAGAGAAACTGAAAGGAAAAGTGATTTCTTTGTGTTTGCTCTGTGTTTGTTCTTTTGCTCAGCTGATTCTGAGCGGGGAGAGGATTACAGGGGTTTGACAAGGGAGGGAGATGAAAAGATTCTGTTTCTCCCTGCTGGGGATTTGTGCGTTATATGGGAACTGCAGTATTCGAATTCAGCCTGTGTTATCCTTGGGCAAATGAGAACAGCCAGAGTCCGCACTTGGTCCTAAATCCAGATTGAAATAGTCCAATCCTGATTTAAAAAGTCAGAGTGGAGGACTGTGTATGCGATCTTTCTGACAGAAAACTGTAACACATGCTTACGTAGCTGTATTCATCATTCCATGGTGGAAGTCAGAACCAAGGGAGAGAATGGTTTTTATTTTATTTTATGTGTTAGTTGCACTTTTCTTCCAAAGAGTTTTCCGTCCCTTAATTTTATCCTCAGAATGATCCTATGGGTAGCTGTGACTGTGGGTTGAGATTCAGACTGTGGTCTCCCAAGTCTTTGTCTGACCAGAAAATGAAAATAAATCGATCTGAATTTAGGAAAGTAAATCCAGCTGAATTAATGTTTGAGCAGATTTGATAGGTTTGAATATGAAGACCTTGGCAGATACAGGTGTGTTCAGTAGTGTCATGTTTAAGATTCTTAAATTGGACAGGTAAACAAACCTTTAAGCGTATAGGCTGCATCCAGACTGGTTTATACTGCACAGTGGAATGTGCAGTCGCAATCGGGGCATCGCACCCAAAAATTGATGCATTATCGTGGCATTGCATTATCCCATCGCTACTGCGCACATACCTTAATGCTGATCTGAGGACATTTGCTGCGCAGTAAAAACAAAATTGAAATTTTCATGGCAGAATGGCGAGAAGAGCAGGCCAAGAGCAGGAGGGCAGCTCAAATGTGATTGGCTGCCTCAAACTGCATGATCATGGGAAGCTACGGGGCTGCTTTTCAGGTCGGGACAGCTGGTCATCGCTGTGCAGCAGGTAAGCTGCACTTTTACCTTTAACTGAGGATTTATTCTGCAGGTCTGGAGGCAGCCATAGTCCAACATTCATTTCATGTCATTTCTTCTTTTTAGCATCACCTTTCTATGAAAAAAAAATCAAATTTTAAGCAAAAAGAATTGCTCTGGAAAACTGATTTAACAATGTAATGAAACAAACTCCTTGACCTGGGTTTTCTATGTTCTCCATCTGATCCCAGTAGAATAGTCCCACCTATCCCTAAATCACTGAAAGGCAGCTATACTACGGTTGTAGTCACACAAGACTTATTTTGGTTGCCCATTTTCAAAGGATCAACCCATCTGTAAATGCATAAAAAACTGGGATAGACAATTTTAAAGATTAGCATCTAAAAACCTACATTGAAAAGCCCTAAGTGATCAGAACTCTGCCTCTTCCTTGTCTTTGCCTTCCATGCTTGTCCCTAATTTGCCATTTGCCTGGGATTCCATGCCTCCAACTGATCAGCTGGCATTAGCAACTGTTTCAGGCTGTGATTATCTACAGGATTTTCTATAGCTTCCCACCCAATCTGCTCCAAACAGTGAGTTGTCCTGAGAATCATGGGATGGGATGATATGGTAAATGGCTGTTTTTTAATAAAAAAAATAGTCCCGTGAGTCTCAACTTTGGTCTGGGGCCTGCCCTTTTAAGGTGTCTGATCTCAGCCTGAGAGTTACTGTCTTAGCCATAACTAGCTGCGTACTTGACTAAAGCCTTGTTTGCATTAGACAATCCAGTGTTTTTTCTGTTGACATAATACAGGTCGAGATAAACTTATCAAACTGGAGACCAGGTAGACTGTTGTAAATAAATGGATGAAAGACTAGGTTCTAGGCAACGGAAGTGACATCAGCCATGATAACCCCAGGCTAATGCTGAGACAAATGGTTGTTAATATGAAAATCACAATTAAATTGTAAGATGTTCCAAAAGCTTTACTGACTCAAAGAGTGGTCATAGAAATGTAAGGAAGTAACTCTCTGTCATCCAAAGCTTTAAAGCAACGAGGAAGTCTACTTCCTTTATTTCCTGTGTCAGCCCATAGATTAGAAACTAAGGCAATAAAGATTGGGCAAAGCAGGTTTACAAATCTCACTTTTGGTGTTTTTCCACTGTCTCTAAAAGTACCCATTAAGTATCCATAAATGGGTATGTAATGGCATTTTTGTACCCATTAATGGGTACTTAATGGGTACTTCTAGTGACAGTGGAAAAACACCCTTTGACATCTACGAATTGCTTCCGTGGACCACTGCACACAACAAATGTATGTTCAGAGAGATTGAAACAAGGCCTCACTGATACTGCCCCACCTATTTCAATCCATGGCCTGCTGTTGTGTATAAGAATATGTGCATTGTTTTGTAAGATTTTTATTTCCTCTGTAGCTTTGCCAGATGAAAAGCAATTCTAACTTACTTATCAATCATTTGATTCTGAATAAGTTGATTAGTTTTCAACTAGTTAAGAGGCAAATTAATTAGCCACTAAAGCATTTGATGATAATTGGCAGAACAGGAAATCTTACTAATGGAGGGGGGATTAAATCGGTAAAACTGAAGGGTAGGACTTGATGTTCGACCTGCATGTTCAAACTAGAGACGTGCTTTGTTTTCCTTTTCAAGTCCAGTTTGTAGTAAACAGGGAGCGCCTGAAATGTTCATTTCAAACTGAACAGCTCCCTGTGTTTGAATCAAGTGTTCAGTGCAGAATTGAACACTGGGCACATTTGATAAACTGTTCTAAGAAGAGTTTGAAAAGCCTCTGCCTTAAAAAGAAAGCAAAGCATATCTCTTATGAATGTGCAAGGATTTTCAAAACATTCAAAATTTGATCAAACTCAGCCATTCAAATCCGGACATTCAAATTTGAATCAAATGCCTATACATTCATTTTTTAACATTCGAACAAATTTGAATGTTCCTAATCATTCATATGAATTATTCAGATGTTCGTATGTGTACGGATACATACACATTACATACATATCCATTGCAATTCCTCCTAAAGAGCATCATCTGTCCAGGGGAACAGCTCAGTGAAGTGCCTAAGTCCCTATCCCGAAGACCAAATCTGTAGATGGCTGCAGCAGCGACCAGTGACCAGGGCCAGTATCCTGTCTGCGCCGATGCCCAAAGACTAGTACAGTCTGAGACCTTGGCCAAGGTGAAAATACACAGAGGTGATACAGTATCTCTCTAGCCTTGAGTCATCACTACTCTTTTACATCTTCCTTGGGCCTGGTCCTCTTTCAGAGATCAAGTCAATCACACAGACAGCAGAAGATATATCTTATGTATCACATAAGGTTAAAGGAAAAGGAAGGTTTTCGGCAAGGAACTTTAGGGTCATGTCATGTGTTCTTATATTCTTTGTAGCTTCCGAGTGTGGACAACAGGCACTTATTTTTTCCTTCCAGACATTTCCCCATAGCAAAAAAAGCAATCTTCTGAAAAATGGGAAATTTCTGAAAAAGAAAAACTTTTGCAATTAAGAGGCATGACTGATTGTCTCAGGGTGGGCCTGGACCTTCCTGCCACTACCCCCAAACACACATCTTGGAGGCTCTGGCTCAGTGTTTACCACAGTGACAACAAGACAACAATCTCACCAGGCTAGCAGACCAAAGTTGTACAAAGTTTGAGCTGGAGCCTCCAAAACTGACATGCGGGTCTGAGCTTCAGAACTTAGCAGGAACCATTCTGGTGGTATCCCAGACATACGTGCCAATTTGGGGGGCTCCAGCCCAAACTCTACACAATTCTGACACTGCTGGCCTGGCAGAGCAGATGTCACAGCAGCTACCTTTGAGCTGTAGCCTCCAAAATTGCCATGGGGTCCAGGGCGATGGCCAAATGGCATGGTTTGTATCATCCCTTGATATTTTTAGAGTTTTGTTTTGTTTTAGATCATCCACCTGTTCCATATGAACAAAGGAAAATTTCAAACAAATTCATAAAATATCAAGACTGCAACCAATAATCCCAAGGCAGGGGCCTTCCACATGGACCACATGATCCACATGCCAATTTTGAGGTCTCCAGCTTTGACTCTGATAGCTCCTCAAGCTCCCCTCCATTGTTCCCTGGGAAGAAATGTTTATCAGACATTTGAATTGAACTTCAAACTTCTTTGAGATCTTTGAAGTTCAATTAGAACATGCTTGAAGTTATGGGGATTCAGTTCAAATTGAACTGAATTCAGTCAGAAAAAAAGGCTTATATATATATCAGGGTCGTATTTCTTTTGCTTGATCTTCTCTTGACTCTGTTTCTCAGGAACAGCAATCATAATTTAAAGATAAATAGAGTAATAGGCCTTTATTCATGATTCTAAATTCCACAGTCTTGACAATGATGATGTTACGTGTACACTGGATGGGTGACAAGCAAGTTTTATACAGGTGACTGATTCATGAGTCATCCACTTTTAATGCCCTGCCCATACTTTACAAAATGAAACAAAATTGTGCCATATAATTCACCACATATATGACACACATCCTTCCTTTGGTTCTGTATACTGTACTTAAAAGATGTACTCAGCTTCTTGGCTATTTCTACAACTTTATCTTCAACTGAAGAGAAACAGTGAATGTCTGAGAGGAACCCCTGTAGTGCTTAAACAAATGTTTTTCTATACAACTTTCATAGCACCTATTCATCTTCAAAAACTAGATGATATGGGAATAATGTTCAGGAGAGCAGTAAAGATTCACTTCTTTGACCAGGCCTTTGGCTAAATAAGGAAACAGCATTGTTGTCGTTGTCATCATCAAACAGCAATAACACACAGCAAACAAGATACTTATGCTGGTTTTAGTGATTGTTATCACTAGTCAGGTCCTTCCCAAGCACCTAGGACTGAGTGATGTATCAGCGAATGATACAAGCAGATCTCAACAAAGTGACTTTCTGTAGCTGGCAGATGGATATTTTGTTGATGCCAATGCTTTTCAAGTGCCCACTAAGATCTTTCGACACTGGCCCCTGTGTGCCAAGAACCACTGGGACCACCTTTGCTGGTTTATGCCAGAGTCGCAGTAGTTCTATTTTCAGGTCTTTGTATCTGGTAAGTTTTTCTTAACTGCTTTTCATCAATCCTGCTACCACCTGGAATAGCAATGTCAACGATAAACACTTTGTCTTTCTCCATGATTGTGATGTCTGGTGTGTTATGTTCCAGTGTTCGATCAGTCTGAAGTCAAAGGTCCCACAGTAGTTTGGCTTGCTTGTTTTATTATTATTATTATCAGCAGCAGCAGCACCATCACCTGTAGCTGTCTATGAATTAGAACCCTGGAGCAAGGAAGGTCTAGGGTGTAAAGGAGGGCAAAATGTCCCAGGAATGGAAGGCATCAATCTGATAAAAAGGGAAATTCTCCCTTAGAAATCTCCTATTGCTTAGGGAGGAAACAGGTTTCTTTTTACACTGAGGCACCGTCTGCAGGGAGAGCGAGGCCTCTTCTAAGACGTTTTCGCACACGGGGGTTTGGAACGCGCGGGAGACAGCTCCGGGCGCAGCATTCGCTTTGCTGCGGCCAAGTTTGCGTCCCGGCATGTCCGGAGCTGTCTTCCACGCGTTCCAAATGTAGAGCACTTTAAACTGCTCTACATGCGTTCGGGCGCGCACGAACTGCCCGCAGGTGTTCGGGAGGAGAAGCGTTCGCGCATGCTTCTCTCTCCCTAACAGCCGCGGGCTTGCCTCCCCCGCCGGCGCAGCTTTGACAATCAGCTGTTTTCAGCCAGGGCCGGCTGCGGGAGCCTCCTCAGCTGTCTCCCCGCCCCTTGCCGTCGTTTGCCGGCTAAGACAGCTCACAACGCTTTGAGCATTCGCACACGGGCGCTCCGGAAGGCTTCCCGTCCATTTGGAACGGGAGTAATGCGAAAATCCCTCTAGTGGGTGATTCAGTATTGTAATCACTTTGTGACTTGCCTGACTGGTGCAAAGTTTGCAGATGTCACGCACCATCAAAACAGGCTGCTTTACATGGCCTGGAAGGAGATGCTGGTGGACCCAACGGCATTTGGAAATATAATTATGAAGTTCTGAAATGTAAAATTGGATTGCTAGGCAGGGAACTGAAAGCCAGAGTCTCCTGTGTCACATTCTCTGAAGCACTACCTATTTCACATATAGGACCAGACAGGTTGAATTGAGCCACCTTGGGAGCTTGAAAGGGATAAGTATCTCCACAGAATTGCTGTGGGCAGAGATATTCAAATACAAAAGTAGTTTCATACTGGAGGAATGCTAACCCCATCACTCCTAACAATCAAGATGTTAAGAGACCTCTTTTGAGGGGAATGAAATGAAAGAGGCATCCCAAATTACATATATACTGACTTATTAAATGTTCACTAAAATCAAAAGTGTCTTCAAAGCAGAGAATTTGAGGCAGATCCTTGGGTCTAAACTCATTTTTTTATCAGCAGAGTTTGCTGAACTAAGGAAATTCTTTGCTGTACAGTAAAGACACACCTGTTCACCTAGGCCTCTGTAAATTCTTAATATTTTTGGAGACAGAATAACTTTAAGGCCATCTACTCCATATTTTTTGTCTGTATAAGAACCTAAATAAAAGGATTTCTCACAAATAGTTGTCTAGCTCCTATTTGAATGCAGCACTTGAAGTGTGGATAGCTCACTCTGCTGCAGGTACTTGCATCTGAGAACAATGATTGGAGAGGGGGAAGCCCAAGAGGGATCTTACCACAATTCTTAGACTGTATTCAGACAGGGCTTAAAATGTGGGATTATCCTGGGGCTATATTGGTACTGCCATACATATCTATGGCAATTTGAATAAATTCTCTACCCGGATTTATATGAGTCCTTAACCTGAGTCTCATTTGGTTCTTCACATTAAAAAACAGGAAAACATCTACCACTAAAAATGATGATGTAATAAGCACTATTGTGATAGCAAAAACAGATGTTATGTTAGATACACTTTGCTTTCCTGTTTGCTCTGACATTTGTGCATGTAAATGCAGCAGAAAATTAAGATAACCAGCAAAGCAACACTAAAGAATCAAACAGCTCCTTCTTGTCTTTAGGCTGCTGTGAACATTGTTTCCAGAATACTACAAAGAGGGGAATTTCACAGCTGCTGTAAGACAGGCACTCTCTTCGCATTCTGAAATTTATTGAGAAATGTTTTCAGGATAAATTTGCTGCCTACAACCAATTCATTCTTTCTGAGCTTCTTACTTTTTTTTTTCTTATTCAGATGGGAGCTTTCGTAAACTTCCCTTGTTGTTCTGTGAGTAAAAGTCTCATGTGTTTGTGACTTAGGGCTAGAAATTGACTGTTCCCTATTTTTAATTAATTTTTTCTTTTTTTTAGAAAAAAGGTTGGTAGTGTTGGAAGCCAACTGTTTCTGGCTCCTTCATAATGTATTTCCAGAAACAGCCAAAATCATGATAGAGGTATGTATTTTTACATCTGACCAAAAGTGAGAAGTAAACTTATACATGAGGAAGATTGCACAAGGTTTCCAATCCCACATTTCCTGTATGTTAATATGCACTCCACCTAATCAGTATCTCTTGAAAATATGTCCCTGCCTTTGCATCTGATTCCAAACTCAGAAATCCACCTAAGTGGGGAAAGACACTTCTGATGGATTTGTTTGGGAAAATCCTGCAGCTGTTTGTCTTGGCCAAAGTACTTGCCTAACAGTGGCACAGGGAAGGGACTAAACAGCAATTTCCCATTTGCCTTTGATATTTAGAAATTGTGTTACAACTTTCTCCTGTAACACACCAAAGCCCAGTTTGCTCTGATGTCTTAACAGCACGAGCTAAAACCAAAACTGTGAGAAAAGCCTCCAGACAGAAAGAGACAGTGAGAGATATAAACAAAATCTCACAATTACCTCTTGCTGTACCCCACCAGATGGTCACTGCAAAATCTGGTTTATCTGCATGTCTGACAAGCAGCACACAGGACTGGCCCACTGGAGATTTCCAGAAGCCAATCAATCACCTCAATCCTTTATTGTTTTTTGCACATTAGACTGGCTCCCAGAAATCCCAAAAGAGTTGATTGTATATACTGCCCACCAGACACTCAGGTATGCATGATTATTGCGGGAAACCTGACATTGTTGCTGGATTTCCCATAACAGAATTGCAAGGCATTTTTTGCATATTGCAAAAATCATTGCACTGAGAATGCGTCAAGTATGTGTGCTATTCCCAATGCAATACTGAAAGCAGCAGCAGCAGGTTTTTAATATCCTGTTTTTCTTACCCCTAAGGGATCTCAAAGCAGCTGACAAACCTCTGTTCTTCTCCCCACAACAGACCTCTTGTGAGAGCTCAGAAAGAGAGTTGTGACTAGTCCAAGGTCACCCAGCTGGCTTTGAAAAGAAGAATGGACTCAAACCAGGAAACCAGATAAGAGTCTGACTTTCTAACCGTAAGACTGAACTGGTTCACAGAGGCTCTTTCTGCACTGAGCCTTATTCCAGAATTAGGACCTATCATCCATATGTTGGTGCAGACTAGGGCAGGCCCTATTCAGGGTCTGCCATAGTCTGCACCAACATATGGATGGTAGGTCCATATTCTGGGATATAATCTCAAATAGGGCCCAGTGCAGAAAGGGCAAGAGTTTACCCCATATGCGCAAGCCACCTTGGTTACTCCCTTCCACCTTGCACCAGTACTGTCAATTACTTTGGTAAGTGAGGGATTTGAACTGTACATTCTTTAACAATGTGTCTCACTGAGGACAACTGAAAGAGACTTTGTTCAATTAAGATCTATTGTTGGTGGGTACCACCAAGTTGTGGCCAACTGCATACAAACATCCATGGGCATCTCTATGGAGTTTTCTTGGCAGAGATACCAAAGTGGTTTACCATTGTCTGCTTTCCTCAGCTGCAGATCTAGATGGCAATCTTCTGCTGTCCAGGCACTTTTCTTTAACACTGAGCTACAGCCACCCCCTTAATCAGTGTATTTAATCAGTATATTTTTTAAAAAAATCTGATTTTTTTTTTCAAGTGGATATCCAATGTGGGAGCTGCAGGTCTGGAAGATCTTGAGGGCCACAAATTGGAAGCACTGCTAGGAGGGTCTCTAGGTTATCTCAGCACCTAAACACATCTATACAGGAGGAGATGGTGAACTGGATATGAAGAAGACATCATCTGTGGATGTGTAGGAGTGGTCCCAGTAGTATTTCTCCACCTTGTTATGATTTTATTCATCCATTTATTCTGTTTCTTTGTATAGCGTCTTTCCATTGTATGCTCAAGGACATTTATGATCAGTTAATGACAGATCCAAAATACAAGGAAAAAAAATTACAAAACTAAACATCAGTTGCCTGTGATTTATGTATGGAGGTCAATAGAGATGAGGTCTGGCTTGGATCATTTTAAAGCTATTTCAGCTTTGAGTATTATTATAGTCAAATATCCTTTCCCTTGACTATTGCCTTACAACTTTATTAAGAGCTGAGAATCCTCAGGAAAAAAAACCCTGATTAAATTGGTATACTGGTTAAAAGTCATAGTTAATTCATTCCTGTCTACTTAAATATGATTTAAAACCCACCTTGTTAATGAATTCATGCTTTTCACTAAATATCCATCATCAAGAAGAAGCAAATTTTAAAGGCATGGGCTGATGGACCTTCCAGTTTTGAAGCAATATTTGGCAATGCAGCAGAGTAATTTAGCAGGCTGTCTCACCCTAGCCAAACATTACAATTTTAAATTCCTTGGTAAAATTAACTGTTTGTTTTTCAAGGCACCTTTTCTGATTAATTCTGACAACAGAGCAGGGTACTGCTGCACTAATTAAACATCTGGGATTATCAAGTGAAAATTAATCTTCATGCTCAGACTGTGTATTGGTTGAGTGACTGTTCTCAAGTGGCAGCAGAGAAACCCCGGTGGACATTCCATGGCTTAGAAATCCAGGACTCCAAAGGCAACTGATTTACCTGACAGTCATAACAGTGCCTAAAAACTCATATTAACAAAGCCATGAAACTAGTTTATTTGGTTAAAATAAAAAATAAGTTAATATGCAAGTCCTGTTCTTTAGTTCTGATCTCCCAGCCATGTCTTGTGCTATTACATTTTTAAAATCAAAAGCTACTGTAAAAATTAAATTCCGTCTTCGCAAGAGTTTTGTAAACATAAGACAAAAGAGAAATTTTCTATCAATGTTTAGAATTAAAGAACATTACTGTGAACTTGCATAGATGGAGTGCAGTCTTTCTTTCACTTGCTGTAGCTTCCAGCTACCTAACCGCATGTTAAGTATCCAGCTACTTATGAAGAGGTTAAGACAGTAAACTCTCTTCCCCTTCATCTTGTACATACAACAACCCTGTGAAGTAGGTTGGGCTGAGAGATACTGACGGATCCAAAGTGAACCATTTTGCGCCTCTTGGGAAAAAGGCTTACTTTGGTGTCTGTGGGCAGCATCTGTTATGAGTTCTCTTGGGGCTGCTGGATGCTAGCCAAATGCAGGTGCTCAGTTGGCTTCCGGTAGCTCCAAACCAGCTCATTGTGAATTGTGAATGCTGTCCACAGACAGAAAGGTAAGCACCAATTGCCAGATTCCTGTAACAGTGACATTACAGCTTTTTTTTTTTTTTTTTTTACTGAATAACCCAGAGCTATACGGAGAATGCCTCAGATACAGAGGACATTCCCAATACAATGTAGAAACAATTGCAGGTTTTAGTCAGTGTCTCCTGGTTTCTCAAGTGGAGAGTCAGACCCAGGAACTCTCAGGAACACAAAGTCAGAGGCATGTGATGTACCACCCCCCTCACTCCCGCTCTTGCAGGGATTTCAGAATCCCCCTTATTTCAATTTTCTTTTTAAACTGTGATTTGGCCACCCTGCTCTGAGGAGTCACAACCAGCCGACGGTCACCCTGCAAGGGTGTTTGCTGAGCGCCCCAGTCTTATAGGCAGAGCCCACCTGCCGGAGGACAGAAGACGCAGCCGTGTCTGCAGCAGAGTTGCTGCTGTTCCGTCTAATAAAGTTATGGGAACCCCAGGCAAGAAGGGGGGGGAGGGAAGGCAGGCAGGCAGGGGGCAGTCAGCTTTGCTGTCATGAAAGCTGAGTTGCATTGCTAAATAATTGATTACGCGCTCTCGGTCCCTCCTCGGCTCTCGGCCGCCTCTGATCACTTCGTCCCCCAGCTTTGTCCAGCAGCTCGATTCTTTCTTTCTCTCTCCCGTCCACAACGCGTGATGTATGTATGTATGTATGTATG
>MTQE01002560.1:12848021-12902409 GCA_014337955.1 Aspidoscelis marmoratus | reverse complement strand
AGCCCGGGCGCTCCAGGCGCTCAGCCTCTCGCAATCGTCCAGCCGTTCAATCGATCGCAGCAGCATCCCTGCTAAAGCCTTTCTTTCCCCTTAGCAAGGATAATTTGGGGACGGTGGGGAAGAATCTTCCTTCAAGAACTTCGGCACTTTCCAATTTAAATCCCGGATGCCTCGGCTCGGTCGGCCAAGCAAGGAAGTCGGGAAGTTCCCAGCGATGAAAGCAACCTCTGCAAAAGAAACCCATGGCACCGGAGAGCAGAATGCTTGGTTGACCGGGGGGGGGGGGGATATGGAATACCAATAGGCCGGGGGGGGGGGAAAGGAATGAGAACAGGGTTGTAGGTTCATTCTCCCCCCACCCCCTATTCCTTATTCTCCAGGAACAAAGAAGGGGAATATATATAGGAAGAAGAGGATGATTCCGGGTTTGGCTTATCGAGTCTGCCTAAGGCAAGCTCTCCAGTGCCGTTGATCTGTGCGCATGTTGAGCCCATGGCTGTCGCCGTAGCCAGAAGGGGTTTCCATCCTGTCTGTGGCCTGGGAACTCTTCTGGCTTCGGATACCGGGCGCCAGAGCTCACCTGGGAAAGCATGTCTTCGCTTTAGATCGCGTTCCCTAAGGAAAGCCGAGTCGTTGCTCTCCAGCGTCCTAGGAAGTTACTGCAAACTGCTGTGGAATCAGCTCCGAAACCGCGTTTAGGCTCCACAAAGTATTAATCACCCCTGTTTATTATCTATTGTGAGCCAGTTTGGTCTGGTGGTTAGGGAGCCGGACTCTTATCTGGGAATACCGGGTTCGATTCTGCCCTCCCCCATGAAGCCAGCTGGGTGACCTTGGGCTAGTCACAGCTCTCTTCTGAGCTCTCACAGCCCCACCTACCTCACTGGGTGTCTGTTATAGGGAGAAGAATAGAAAAGCTTTGTCAGCCGCCTTGAGTCCCCTTAAATCGGTGAGAAAAGCGGGGTAGAAAAGCCAACTCTTCTTCTTCCATACATAATGCACTGTGGTTGTCCTAAGGATCTGCAGGCAGCCCCCCCCCCGCCCCGAAGTGGCCGAACAATTCACCCTCCATAAGGCAGCCAGACGTTTAAAAAAGCACGTGCAAGCTTAGGGCTTTATAATGATAATCCATAAAGAGGACGAAACCTGATTTATACACAGTATATACGCTGGTAACTTAGGGAGGGGGAAGATCTTCATTCCATTCGTAGCTCTATTTCCAAGCACGGCTACACGTTGATGAATGTCGCGCGGCGATTAAACGGGCGTTAAAGGCCAAGTCTATGTGGCGCGCCTCGGCAGGTGCTGTTGAATGGGCGCCTTTAGCGCTTGCTGAAAGAGTTACGAATCTAAACGACCGCCCTCCCACTTCCAGCCCAGAGCTATCAACAGAGCACCTGGAACGCGAAAGGGGATCTTGCCAGGACAGCCTCGGGAAAGTCTCTGGGATGGCAGGCGGAAAGCCCAAAAGCCAGGCGCTTCCCAAATAATCCAGGCGCCCTTTCTGCAGGCGTTTGCTCGGAAGGGCGGTCTTTGGTGCAATCACACACCCATCGGGGGGGGGGGGGAAGAAGGAATGGTTGCTTTAACGGGAAAGGATCCATCGGCCGCCCGATAGTGCGCTCGCTCTGCACGAGTTCCCGTTCTGAGAGGGGCAGCTGTACCTTCACCTCTTTCCTCTCCGGATCGTGGCGGATTCGTCCAAATAGACTGAGCTAGTAGCTTCTTTTTTTTTTCCCAAACCGCCTTAGTTTTCTTGAGCCTTCACCCTGTGCTTCCCCCCCCCGTGTCCCCCCCCCGGCCGACGGCGTAGCCAGAAGCAGAGGCGGAGACGGGAAGGAGGAGGAAGACTCTGCCAACCCACGGAGCTTCTGACTCGGGAATGAGCAAGAGGAAGCTGCACACTAAGAAACTTCTTCGCCTGGCGCCTGCCCTCTTCTCGCCTTAAGCCGTAGACGAGAGAGGAGAAGGCGAGGGGAGGGCCGAGCCGGGCCGGGCCCGGCCCCCACCGGGAGACGCTCCCCCCAAGCGCACAAAGGCAGACAGGGCAGCAGATCCGGATCTGAGAACTTGCAACAAGGGGCGGACGGGCGCCCACCCTGCGCGCGCACCCGGAGCCGAGTCAGTCTCTCTCTTTCTCGCAGGATCCGAAGCTGCTGCTGCTGCTGCCAATCTGGGAGGGAGAGGAGGAAGTTAGTGCGGGGGGGGATATCCCTCGTGTGAATGTGCCCTTCGTCCTCCTGCGCGCGCGCCCACCCACCCCCAACACACCCCGCGTGCTGCTGCTGCTGCTCCTTTTTGGCAGGGAGGCGGTGCGGCGGCGGCGGCGAACAGCTGCTGCTGCGTTTCCTGACAACAGTATCTTTGTTTCGAGTTTTTCCTTCTCTCGTGGCCAAACAACAACTCCCCACCTCCCACCACCCCACCCACGAGTACACTGGGAGCCCCCCCATTAACGAGGCGCAAGACGGGCGGGTGGGGGCAGTAAGCATCGGCCGCCGCCGCCGCCGCCTTTCCCCCTCTCTTCCTCCTCCTCCTCCTCCTCTCCACCCACCCCCGGGTGTACTTCGCTGCTGCTCCTCCTCCTCTTAAGGAAGTTTCCTCCCCCTCGCCTTCCACCAGCAGCACTGCCTGCCGCGGCATTTACCCATATTTCTCCGCCTGCCTGCCTGCCTGCCTCTCTCTCTCTCTCCGCCCGCCGCCCCAACTCCTGCCTGGCTGGGGAGAGTCCCTCTTCCTCCCCCCCCACCCTCCCGGCTAGCGCCTCCCTCGCCACAGCGGGGCCGGGCCAGGCAGGAGAGCGACGACCCCGGCCGGGCTGCCCTGAGCGAGGCCGAATGCCGGTGGCCGCCAACTCGCACCCCCGCGCGGTGCCACAGCAGCCCGACGCCCGCCCCTTCCCTGCCTCCGCCCGCCTCCGGGACCGGGACCCCGCCAAGCAGCAGCACCACCACCACCACCACCGCCCGGCGGCAGGGGCCGGTGGCGCCGAAGAGCTCCCGGAGTCCCAGCGCCACCACGGCCAGGCCGGCGGGGAGGCGCTGGGGAGGCCAGCCGCCGGCGGCGGCGGCAGAACGGCGGCTCCTTCCGGCGCCCCCTCGCCGCCCGCTCTGCTCGCCTTCTCGCCGTCCTCGCCGCCGCTGCGCCCCGCCGGGGGCCCCTCGCCGCCCCTGGAACCCCCCCGGACCCGCTCCCGTTCCCGCTCCGGATTCTTCAGCCTCCTCGCCATGAACGGCGGCGCCGCTGCCACGGCCGCCGCCGCCGCGCACTTCCAACCGCCGCCGCCGCCGCCGCCTGCCCCGCCGCATCTCCATGGGTCGAGCCTGCTGCTGCCGGAGTTGGGCGTCCGCAGCCAAGGCAGAGGAAGCCCAGCCGGGCACGGCTACCCGCGAGCCCCTCAGGGACCCAGGGCGGCCGCACCAGGTAATGGGGCCCAGACGCGGAGGAGGAGGACGAGGAGGGGAGGAACACCCCCCCGTGCGAGCGTGGAACGGCGTCTGTGGGGAGCAGTAACGGCCGTCTGTGGGGTGGGGGTGGGGCGAGAGAGGGGGACACCGCGTGCTGAGGGCTGTTGTGCCCGCCTGGGGGGGGGGAGGCGGCGGCGGCAGGGTGTTCCTGGGGTGCGTAGTAAAGAGGGGGCTGGGCGAACTGTTCTGTTCTGGACGTTTCCCGTGTATATGGGGGAGTCCACGCTCGTGTGAACAGAAACTGAGGGCGGGCGGGCGGGCGGGCGGCGACATGCTGACGAGAAATCCGAAATCGCTCGTCAGACTCAAACTTTAACCGTATCTTGCGAGAAGGTCCCGGGGTAGTTCAGTGGGCCACAGCTTCCTCCTGCCCAACAGGCAGGGTGTTTTCGCGTGTCAGCCTAGTAGAAACGTGTTCAGAACTGCCCCAGGATTCCCCTTGGGGGTGGTGGTAACTTTCTAGCTTCGGCTAAATTGTCAAATCCAGGCTTTTATTTTTATTTTGAACTTTGAAGGCAACTTGTGAAGGCGCAGTCACGGAAACCATTGCAGCCACTGAGCAAGGGAATCACAGCCATGTGTTGGGGATAATGAAGAAATCTGAACTACAGTGATAGTTAAGGCTGGTTTTCCTCAGTTTCCTTTTTTTGGGGGGGTGAGAATGTTAGAAAGCAGCAAAAGTTGACTGCCCACACCTTTGCTTGGGGGAGATTTGCATCTTTTCTCAACAGTGCTGTGATGGCTACATATTCCCGTATGTTTTCATATTATTTAGTAATGTGAATGGCTGTGGAAGAGTTGTTTGGGTAGCATCTCTAAACTGAAATAGTTTTGTGGCACTTAAAGACTCGTATCGCTATAAGCTTTAGCAGTCAATATCCTGCTTTATCAGAGACTTTGCTGTGGATGCTTTGCAACGCCATCATGTATGTGCCCGTAATTCAGGATATTTTCATGCACCTGATGAAAGGAAGTCAGAAGTGCAATAAGTGTGTTAGCTCTTAAGATGCCGCAAGCATGTCTGCTGTTTAATGTGTTGCCTTGGTTTTTCTTTAGTGGGGGAAGGGTAATGAGGCCTTATGGTTTTTACTGGGGTTTTCTTTGACTGGCCTATGTGTGTGGGGAGGGAATTTTGATGGTATTATTAGCTATATGCCTTCTCTGTATAGTGGGAAAGGGGTTCCTGAGTCTTCAGTGTGGTTTATACATCTTTATCAATTGTTAAAATAGTATCACCCACAATTGAACCTGGGAGAATAGACCGTAATGGCAGAGTGTGTGTTTGCATACACCTGTATGTACAGAGATGAGAGAGGTTCTAGCTGTGGGATAGAGGGAAACCTCAAAGAACGAGTCTAGAGGATTACAGTGGCCTTTCACCTGCTGCCCATCTGTGGTGGACATAGATGCTCATCAGCTTAGTCAGCAGTGTGATGGGTCAGGTGCTGTGAGTTTTCCCCTGAAACCTCTGAAAGCAACAGCTAGGAAACCATGAAAAGACTAAAGCTAGTAAAATTGTCCTAACAAATATGTAGCAAGTAATTTTCACAGTGTAGGGCCACTAGAGTGGAACATAACATGGGTGGGGTCCATGTGATGTTGAACTTAATGTTGTGTGATAGTAATTTATTGTCTTCTGACCTCTGTTATGTTAGGGGACATGAAACATCTGCCAAAGCAAAGTCTAGAGCTGGTTACTTTAGTCCACTAAAAGAAGCAAGAACAAACATATACCTTATTGTGTAAGATCTACAAATATACAAGAAATTAATTTGTTTTTGTGATGGCATAATTTACTGGGCTTTCCTAGTGTCACTAGAAGTGATATGAAAGTTTCCATTGAGTTCAGAGCACTCATATTTTCTAAAGTTACAGGCACAGTGGTGAAGTAACTTTTTGTCCTTAGATTCTATTGGCTTTAGGGGTATTTTTTATCAAGACCCATCTCCTAAATACAGTTAACACTTGCTATCTCTGCAAGTTAAATTTGTTCTGAGAGAATTTATACAGGTAGCTCCCACTACTGTATTATACTCATTTTACCATTGTATAGGCCAGTGATGGCGAACCTTTTAAGCTCGGTGTGTCAGAATTCGCAAGAAAACCTAGCTTAACTTGGGTGCTGGGTCACATATAGAAATATCCATAATTTTGTGATATTTGTAGCTCTAGTAAAGTTATATTTTTGATATATGTATTTTATTAAAAGCAAAAACAAATAATTCTTTACATTTGCTAAATCTTCAATTAAAAGTTGGTATTTTGTATACTTCAAGAACAAGCAAGCACTACATGCCCAGGGGCCAGGGTGACCATGTGTGTCACCCAAAAGGGCTTGGCATGTCACCTGTGACACGCATGTCATAGGTTGGCCATCACATATAGGCAAAAATCCTTTTAAAAACCCACACACAAGTAGGAATTCGTAAAGATCTCAAAAGTGCAAACTCTTACAATGCTGGCTTGTATAATGCAGGATTACTGTAACTTTATACAGTTTTCACACAGTGTATGCGTTGTTGCATATAAACTATCCCAAGGCTTTGAAAATAGCAACTAATATAGAGATGGAAGATTTTCAGTTTTTTCATAGCTAACACCATTTTAAAGTAGCAGTAAACTATATGCAATGTGCAAACAGATTATAAAGGGCATGGCTTTAAATCTTCCTACAAATCACACCCACTACCCTGAAAGATCTTAATCCTAATTCCAAAAGTGTGTGGCCTGATTGTGGTTACTCACTAGTGAGGGAACTAAAGGGAGAGGTTCCTTGTTTTATAGCACTAATGGGCCTCCTTTCAAAATCTGATTCCAGGTGCTCTAATGAGTCACTTACCCAATCAGTCCCCTGAATTATTCTGCAGTGGGTTCAAGCTTTTCTTACACAAAATAGCCTTTTCAGCATGAATACATTTCCATATCCCTTAAATCATGTTCCAGTTGTCTGTATTTGCAATACATGTCTGCTTGAGATAAAAAGCTAACAATTTGAGGGATGGGTTACCTTGAAAGTATAGGCTTGCCTTGTTGGAGGACGCAGTGGCTATACCTCAACAGCAGACCAACAGCCCTGAAAGTAAAAAAAAATCACAAGATCTAGCACGGTTTTCTTCTCAGAAGGCGGCAGTGACAAAACCACTTTTGTGTCTGCCTCCAAAAATGCAAAGTATGTCCACTGAGTCACTTAGGAGTCAGCCTTGATTTAATAATGACTAGCAACATCTAGTCCAAGGGTCTCTTTCTTTTCTTAAAATAAAAAACATATGTATCCCATCGCTCTGCGGAACTGCCGTTGTCAGGTTAGAATGAACCTGAAAGTCACCTGCACAGTTCTCTAAACTTGGCATATATCTCTAGGTCAGGGGTAGGCAAACCACGGCTCGGGAGCCACATGTGGCTCTTTGGCCCCTTGACTGTGGCTCTTCCAGCTTAGGAGCACCCTAATTAAGTTAATAACAATGTACCTACCTATATAGTTTGTTTTAAAAATTTGGCTCTCAAAAGAAATTTCAATCATTGTGCTGTTGATATTTGGCTCTTTTGACTAATGAGTTTGCCGACCATGGCTCTAGGTTATTATAAACCTTAGAAGACTACTGTATGTGGATTCCTGGTGCAAGCTCCCCCCACCCCCATCCACATGGAGTTAGTTGTGTTTCTGTTAACTGAAGAAATATAAATATATGCATTTCTTCCCACTCACCTCCAAGATGGTCTTATGTTGAGGAGATGATGTTTAATGTTGAGCGGTATAAGGGACTATTTACAGTACTATATTATGAAGGAAACTTGCTGTTTTCTAGACCATTCTAGTTTTGTGAAAACCAAAAATATACAGTATGTAAATATAAATCAAATCTAATTAAAAACTTTCTGTTTATAAGGTTGGGATTGATACCTGAAATATTTGAATCTTATGATGGATTCTTGAGAAGTTATAAAGTGCAGGAAAGTATGAAATAAATAGTAAAATATAGAATGTGATTTAGGATCCTGGCTGAATGGTGCAAACTGTGTTATTTTTAATGTTTAAATGAAGTGACAAATATAGGCAAAGCCCAGGATATTGGGAGGTTGCTTTCAAATTAAGTATGTGTGTTAGAGTTGGGTGCAGTAATTCAAAAAGTTTTCAGAACTTTGTATTTATTAGGGTTAGTTCTTCTTGATGTGGCTTGGCCACAGACCTAAATAATTCCAAATAGGGCAGTTAATAGATCAACAGTCATGTGCACAATTACACAGTAAATACTTCTGATACTAACAGGGTTAGGGAAGGAAAGAGAATTTGAATTATCTAGTTGCCATAGATTATACTTTGATTTAATGTTCAGTTTATATAAATATTTCAGTTTATTTAAACTAAGAAGGGTTCACATATAGTTCTCTGACCAAACCTTGCTATTTACTACCTTACTGAGAAGTAAACTAATCAGGAATCCACACTCTATGGCAAAAGTCCACATACTTTGTTCCCTTCTTCTTGACTCCAGGAAGAAAAGGCCTCTTTTATGCTGGTTTTCTGGAGACACTTCCTGCATATGCCAGAGAGTATGGGAGATGAGCAGAATATGTCCTTTTGAGCAGCACAAGTGCCTCAAATTTCTTTAAATCACAAAGTTTAGGAGGGAGAAGAGTCTCTCACTGTGTTGGGCACTATTACTAGGGTGAAGACTGGCAGGCCCGTGGAATGAATGCTGCTTTTTTTCACTCTGTCTTCCATGCCGAGAAGAAAACATAATGAATCAGGATGTGTGAGAATGGATTTGAAATGGGTACTACTTCTGGGTAAAAGAGGAATTTGGTGGTTTTGTTTCACCACCTCATGAAACTTTACTTCCTACTTACTACAGGAAGTAGGTGGCTTAATTTCCTTTGAACCTAACTTTGTAGGTCCTTATCAGTAATCTGCTAAGCTGTTTTCTGATCAGTACAGTGAATATTCTTGCCTTCTCCTTCCGATCCACTCTTATCTGTTTTAGTTCTTGGATGACACAGTAGTAAACTACTTTTAGGCAATTACAAATTGTACAATGACATGAGCATACAATTAACTGGTAATAAAATGCTGTTGAAATACACACATAGAGATGTGTTCTTTAAAAGATAAATGTAATCTGATTCAGAATGAAGTTTAGTAGGATTGAACATATAGTAAAACTAAGGGCATGTCCACACTTGACCTTATTCTGGAATATATACCAGAGTAGGGACCAGCTGTCCACATGCTAATCCAGACTATGACAGGCCCCAGACAAAGCCTACTTAGTTTGCATTAGCATGCCAACAAGAGACCTGAGATATATTTCAGAATAAGCTCAAGTGTGGAAAGGGACTAAGGCTCTAGTCTGAATCCCAGGCTATGGCAAACTGAAACCTATCCCTAAAGGCCATTTATAGGAGTTTGAGAGCAAGTCAGGTTCTGCCTTCTGCTTGACATGCCCAGAAGTAAATGGTGGGCCACTGTGAGACTGGATTTTGGAATAGATGTGCTGTGGCCTGATCCAGCAGGGATCTTCTTATGTTCTTATTTTTTATATTAAGGCGACACTCCTGTTTGTGTGTGTGTATGAGAGAGATGATAAACGAGAGAGGCTGGCTGGCTGCTTAATCTAGCCTTATAAATATGACCCACTAAGAATCATGCACACTCTTTTTATTATGGACTTTGAATTCAGCCTAAGAAGAACTACATATCACAGATGCTACAATTTAGGTGCCCTTCTGTTATTTCTGTAAAATCGTTCACTAGGCCCCACATGAATTATTTTGTACTTGTGTTATTATACCTTGTAACCACCTGAGCTCAGCAGTGCGTTCAGTTGTGAATATTTTATGACACTCTAATATCCAAGCAAGGGCAATATTTACTTTTGATTTCACAGAGATACAGTGTTTTGTTCACTAAGTACCAGCCATTTTTTGGAAACTGCTGGGCAAGTGACCTTGCTTTGTGTTCCTTCATGTGGGCAGAGAGCGCCAGATAGAAATCGGTTAACTCTTGGTTGCAAACAATGTAGCATCTAAGGAACTATAATTCTACAGTGCTCAAGTGAGCTGTATGATCAAAGATTCTTAATTACATTCCTAAGTAAATAAAAAAGTCATGCTTATTTACAAATCAATATTTTAAGCACTCATAATAACCAGTTTTTATACCTGCTTGCTCATGAAGTATACTTAATATGAAAGAGATTCCAAAAGTTCAGCAAGTGCACATTTATTTTGTGGCACTTGATAATCAGATTTGTTGTCGGGTACACTTTTGTGTGCCACAGTGTAAGTTTGAATGATGTTATCATGGCGGAGGGGGTAGATTCTGTGGATTTCACCATTAACTCCTATCAAAATTGTATAGTTTCATTTGTTTCACTGCAAGTTGCATTTCTCTTGGAGACATGGGTGAGCTGGAAATTTAGCGGCTTGGCCTTGTGGATGGTTTCTCTTTGTCATCTCAAACCGTTCATTTAGCCTTTACTTGTTTTCAGAGTAATGTAAGAGTAAGCTCTGTTGAACACAGTAGGGATATGCTGGTTGAAGTTGTGATGTGCCACTTGGAATATAAGTAGCTTTCTCTCTGTGACTAGCACCAGTAGAAGCCAATTCCTAATCTAAGTCAAGTACACACATTGCTGGTGGTTTCATTTGAGTTAGTGGATTATAAGCGCTGTGAAATGGAACAAGTGACAAAACCTTTCAGTTTGGTGAATCCTGATTTACTTGTCTAGTGTATTCATAAGAAGTATTTTTCCAGTTCTATTAAAGAGAAGGCAGGCCTTTGTAAAGTAGAAGTTTTTAATGCATTAAGCAATTTACTCTTGATGTTCTAGTGGTTGTATACTCTCTATAGTACCTTTTGGCATGTATGTGTAAAGATTGATTAGTGCTGTTCAGTCCAACACTATTTCAGTTTCTTTTAAAAACAAATAACCAATAAAATGCATGCATAAAGTGCTGAAATATTTCTATAGCATTTAACAGACCTTTACTAACATTGTGATGAGGGGTTATGGAAAACTATTTTCCTGAACTACTTTGGATTGAAAATATTCTTTCTGAATATAGCAAACTGAGAAGATTTGAAAATCATGTAAAATGCAATAAATGAAAAGCTGCCGGTTTATTGCTGTACATTTTCAGTAGTTTGGAACTTGAATTGGAGGGTTTAAGTGCTTTTAGTTTGTTATTTTTTTCTTTGTGATTGAAGAGCAGTTACTAGGGCTTTTTAGCAAATGTCACTTTTAATCTTAGCGTTTTCAGCAGAGGGGAGTATTCTGGCCTTAAAAATTAAATAAAATGTGCTGGTGCTTTTGACAGTTTTGATGAATTGTAATTGATTTTTGGTAGCTAAAACTAGATTTTCTTGTTGAAGAATGCGGCATACTAAAGAGATAAATTAGCAGAAGTTCAGGGTTTTCCAAACTTTGATGATTAGTGAATTGCTAATCAACAATTCAAAGGTTTTAGCAATCCACCTACTGCTGCCTCCTCTTTACCTCATTTTTTTTTCATACAAAAACTTGGTGAAAAACACCATGCCTCAACCCAGCTAAATTTCTCCATGACCTTTGGATGAGGTGTGATCCATACTTTGGGAAAGTCTGACTTAGTACTTGTACTAAGCAACATTTCTTTTGGTGCCTCTGTGTTTACTGTTAGAAATAACTGAAAATGTAGCTAGTGAAAAGAATTGTCTTAAAGCATAGTAAGAAGCTTCTTGTGTACATGTACTAATTTAAAAAGTTTAAAAAAGCATGTAGAAATATGGAATGTACTAAAGTTGCAGATATCCTTTTAATGTCCATGGACTGTGTTCAAGTGTAATTTCAGTAGTTAATTCTCCATGTAGACAAGCTTGTGCCTATACCCAGTTTTTGAACTATTAACTGCACACATGTAGCACTAGACACATTAGTCTGTGTGTTTGAATGGAACTGACAAATGCATACCATATGCTATGATAGCTCACAGAAATTAGTAAACAGAACATAAATTTGCATTTTTAATAGTGATCTGTTGCTGTGACCACTTAACATGTTACACAGGGCTTTGTGATATTATAAAGGCTGGGTCACAGTAACACTCCTTTGGACTTCACCATTATCTGCAAAATCACTGAAGTCTCCCTTATTGCCATTTAATCATAAGGTGGAGGGAATGGTTCTTTCTTTACTACACTAAGAAATGTATAGAGTCCAAAGAATAAGTTGGACATTCATTGCTCACATTGGCAGGAAAACAGAATGCAGAGCAATTGAACAGGAATGAAGGAGCAGTTTGAGAACTCTCAAAGAGGTGGGTGAGGCTGGAAAGAGAAGGATGGGAAAGACAGTCAAAAGCTGCAAGAATCAGGAAAGTGTTTTGGCAGAGGAAGAGAAAAAGAGTATTGGGTATTCAAGCATTCTGGTCAAAATTTATTCCCTTGAAATCACTTGATTTCAACCACTTAGTTCAGAAAACATGGGTTTTCCTGCCATGATTGGGAGTGACACCCATGCTCATACCCAGCATTCTAAATACATTTGTTGGTTCCCAGAGGTTATTTACCCCTAATGTAAATGATATGATTCCATATAGTCTTAGTTTGTTGAAGAGTGGAATATAGATTTACTTAATAAATAGGTTACTGAAGATACCTAGGAAAACTCTTTAAATGACTAATGGAAACCACTTATAGACCCAGTTTATGCATATAGTTCAGCTGAAATATTTTAAACAGTATCTTCATCTTCAAATATTGTATACCTTCAGATGCAGGGTCCTGTAAGAGGTGAAGGAGCTAATTAGAAATTCACTAATGGCCTTTGGTGTCAAATGGGAGCTTTGGTGCATCAAAACTCTGGTGTTTTTTCTTAACCAAATATTACCAGAGAATTGTCAGGTAGCTGCTTCACCCTCACCTGTACACTGCTATCTCTGGGGTGTTTTTCCAGTGTCACTAAATACCCCTTGAAGCACCCATTAAGGACCCATTTGGCTGAGAGCCAGATGACCCCATTTCCACCACAGAACCCGTTAGGGACACATTTGTTTCCACCACAGGTAGGTAAATCTGGATCATTATGGGTCCTCCAGGACCTATAATCCAGATTTCGTGTAGACCCCATTAAAGGGTTGCACAATGGGGTCTTCAGCCTTAAAATCTGGATTGTAGGGAGCCTATTTCCACTACAATCCAGCATTAGGGTTTAGAGGAGGCTCAGTGGGAGGGAGGCACTTATGGGGGGGTGTTCCACAGTCAAGACTTCAGAGTCCCTCTGAAATCCCTCTGAAGTTGCCTTCGGCGATTAGCAAAGGCTCTGGAGTCCCTCCAAAGGCAATTTTGGAGATTAGCAAAGGCTCCACAAAGAAACCCCTCGCCTCCAGGCATGGAAAGAGGTGCATATTAATGAGGCTGACTCATCAGTGCTCACAGGAGAGATGCAAGCAAGGAGCTAATTAATATGCACCTGTCTCTCAGGTTTGTCTTCCTGGCCTGTGCTATTGGGTGCTAGACCACCCGTGGAAAGACATTGGGTACTTCCCTTAATCCGGATCTAGTAGATCCGGATTAAGGGAAGTACCCATTCCTTAGATCCGGAACTTCTTAGATCTGGATTAAAGGAGCACGGTGGAAAAACACCCCTGGTTCCTCTTAAATTAGAGATGTAAAATTCATTCCATTTTGTATTTAGAACATAATGCTCCTGCAGAGCCCCGTTACATAAACCCAATCAGGTACTAGATGCTTTGTGATAATGGCAATTATGTGAAGGAGGCTTTCGGAACAATGCTTAAAGGCAAATGTGAACCACACAAAATATGTCATTTGGGTAAGTGTTGTCAAAGTATGAACATTAGTTTCCATCTGTACAAATGTATAGATGCAAATTGTGTATCTTTCCCCCCAAAATGAAGTATAAACAAACTTTTTCCTAGATGAATATTTAGAACTCTTCTAGCAGGACTCTGTGTACTTACGAGATGTATGGATATCTGTGTTCTTGATTAGCCAGTTAACTGGAATTCCCAGTCTCACTAAATTATTACTGTGTGAAAAACCCTGGCAAATGTAGTTAGGTTGGTGACTAAATAATTTTATGGCTTAAAATAATTGAGTGTTTGCTGTGTTGATTTTTCTAAAGCGCAGGGAAAACTTTCAAAGATGAAAGATGGCAAAGGGTTGAAATAATTTGTGAGTTCACCTCATGTATTGCTAATCATATTACCAGTTTAGGTAGTATACTTCTGCTAATGAAAGCCTGTGTCTGAGACTTCAGGCATTCGACAGATGTAACATAAATTGCACTGTTAAACTAGCTGTGTCTATGAATAATAAAATCTGCAGACAGAAGAGTATTTCATAATTGAGGGGAAGATCTATTTCTGCATGGCATATTAATATGAAATATTGGAGTGAGAGAATTGTTCATTTCAGTCTGTATATATTTGGATTCGGTCTCCTTCCTTCCTCCTCTCTTGAAATAACAGTTAAAACTATGTGAGGGGTTTGTCTGGCAAGGGCACTGTGAGTCCTTAGTGCCTATTGATTTAAATGGGAATTCACTGTCCGTTAACTTGCTGAATCAGCCCTAAGGCTGTTGAAGTACCCATGTCCTTTCATGTACAGGAACAGTCATTTGCACAGCTAGAATCTGTCTGGGGTACGGCATAAAGTCAGCAGCACCTTAGTTGGAAATGAAGCAGAGGTATTGTGGCAGTGCTCTTTCTGGCTGCCATAACATAATTCCATTTTTAAGGAAGTGTTTTTGAAAAGTAATGATCAATCCAAAAACTGTTGTGTCTGTAATGGTCATCAGAATAAAATAAAATTGTGCTTGTTCAGATAATTCACAAAAATAACATTCATTGAAATATGCAGGGTCTAACTGAAGGCTAGTGAGCTATTTTAGCATCTGTTTGGTCAGCCCAGGTGTGTGTGTATGTATTTGTTTTTGGCTGGTGCTCACCTCAGTTTATAAGATGATTGGCTAAAGGATTAAAGTTTCTGTGCTCCAAAAGAACCAAATGAGCTAGACGTCTGATGAGGTGTTTTTCCACCGCGCTCCTTTAATCTGGATCTAAGAAGATCCGGATCTAAGGAATGGGTACTTCCCTTAATCCGGATCTAGTAGTACCGGAAGTACCCAATGTGTTTCCATGGGTGGTCTAGCACCCAATAGCAACGGGCGGTAGCCTCCCTGCTGTGGAAACACCGGAGCACCCATTTGCAAATCTGGATTGACCCACAAGGGGTCTGCCTGTCACCCCAGGTGTTTTGGGGGACAGGGGGTGCAGTCTCCGAAGTCCCTCCGAAGTCTCTCCGAAGTTGCTTTCTGAGATTAGCAAAAGCTCCAAAGTCCCTCCAAAGGCAACTTCGAAGATTAGCAAAGGTTCCAATGACAAACCCCTTGTGAGAGCAGGGATGAGTCAGCTGCATTAATATGCACCTCTTTCCATGCCTGAAGGTAACAGGATGAGTTGGCCTCACTAATATGCACCTCTTTCCATGCCTGAAGGTAACAGTCTGCTTTGTTTGTTCATGCTTTGCTAATCTCTGAAGGCAACTTCGAAATGACTTTGAAGCCTAGGTTTTGGGGCTCCCCCCCATGGGTGCCCCCTCCCCCTAATCTCCTCTAGACCCCATTGCCAAACTAACATGGAAACAGGCTCCCTTTAATCCGGATTTTCTGGCTGAAGACCCCATTGTAGACCCCATTAATGGGATCTACAGAAAATCCAGATTAAAGGCTGAGATGTACCCATATGATCCGGATTTCCCCAGTGGCAGTGGAAACAAATGTGTCCCAAATGGGTGCCGTGGTGGAAACGGGGTCATCAGGCTCACACCCAAATGGGTCCTTAATGGGTGCAAAAATGGGTACTTTCTGCCAGTGGAAAAACACCCATGAGCTTCTGTATGTTTGTAGCCCACACTTCCGAAGAACTTAAAACGGTGAGCATTATTCCTCCCACTTTATTCTGTTTTTATATTATTCTGTTGGAACAACACTGTGGGACAGGCAGCGATTGTCCTAAGTTTGTCCACCAACCTTCTGTGACTGAGTGTGACTTTAAATATTTCTTTCCTACTTTTGGCCATAATTCATTTCTGCTTGCAATCATACTTATGTCCTGCTATATTTGTAAGGCTGACTTAGTCACTATCCACTAGTCTCCTAGTGCAATTGCAGTAGGAAGTCAAGTTACATCCCTGACTATGTACAATATTTGAAGTAGTGTTGCTCATAGGAATTCAAGAGACCAATATTTGTAAAATGGTGGGAAGCAAATTTCTGTTGCATGAATTTAAGACATGTCTTAAATATCTTGGATACATGAGTAGTTTAAGATGGTTTGGTAAAAAAATATACTTGGGCAAGAAAATTACTTTGTTTCAAAGTCAAAAGGATGCAAAAATAAAGCTTGGAAATGGTGGAAGAAGTGGCAGTGATGTGGACAGAACTGTGTTTCTAGATATAGAATTGGCTGAATATGGTATTAAGCCAGCAATTTCTATTATAACTTGAGGCTCTTGATGCACTAGCTTATTCTAGATTACATCGCCTAATAGGGACCTGCCATTCACATGCTAGTGCAGAGTACAGCAGGCCCTGAGTGGAGTCTGCCTAGTCTGTGCCAACATGCTGATTGCAGGGTCCTATCCATGGATGTAATCTGGAAAAAATCTGGTTTATAAAGGGTTTAAGTTTGCTAGTAATAAACACTACTGAACACAATGTGTTTACAAGTTAGTAAAAACACCTAGGATTGTCTTGATGTTAAAGTATAATAAATGCAGATGTTTTCAAAGAATAAGAGATGGTAAAATATGTTTTCAGATCTTGCATCCGAACATGATTTTTTTCTTTTGATCAATGTTTGAATGGAGATGGTTCAACATTAGAAAATTAAGAGGGCATTGCAGACTTTGGCAAACTGCCCTCACAGACAAGTTGACTCAAATTGTTATTTGGCTTAAGGAGAAAAAAGAGTGGAATGTATTTATTAGTTTTGATGAATGTTTAGGGAGCAACCCTGAGGCTCTTATAAAAATTGTACGGTTTCTAAATTACAGCATTTTAATAATCATTGAATTGGCATGTGTCTATTCGAGGAAGGATTTATTCTGTACTTTTATTCTGTACAACTTCAAAAACTCTTTATTGTTAAACTGAAAACTAAACTAAAAAATTAGCTAAAATAACCTTAAAATTCTCAAACAGGTAAAAAAAAAAGTTTTTCCAAATCAGCTTGTAGTCCAAGGTAGTTTTTAAATTAAAAATGTCATTTTTTGCAGACAGAATATAGTCAGATATGTTGATATCTGGGCCAACTTCAAGTTGCATCGGTGGCTAACGGCAATTAAGCTCTTGAGTATCTGCCAAAATTGTTTAATCAAATGTCTTTGGTCTCAGTCCATATCTATGCAATGTGTGGACAGCAGTACTAGTACTATAGTACTCTTATGGGATTTATGCCAAAATGCATCAGGTTATTTCAATTCAAATCAATGTTGCTGTTGTTGTTGGAGTGAAGGTTGACTCCTAATGACTGTGTAGGGACATCCAGCAGTTTTCTTGGCAGCCACAGAAGTAATTTGCTGTTACCTTTATAGGAGAGATGCTGGGATTGAACCATGACCCTTCACTTTTTAGGCAATGGCTCTACTTGCAGAACTATGTCCATTCCACTTGAATAAATAAAAAGTTACAGTGCTTCAGCATGAATATAGGGTTTTGAGTAAGCAATGAGGATTTTGGCAAATATTCATTGCCACACTGTAAACCCTGCTGCATCATTGAGATGGAATAGTATCTGATTCTGTTCCTGCATTTTTATTTAATGGATGTCATCACCATACTCATTGAAATATCTATGTTTAGCCTGCATTGTGGAAGTGACCCTATATCTGTGAAATACAATATTAGAAGAAAGTCACATAAACAGGTTAGTCTCTGTTTACATTTGTCTTTCAATAATTTATTTCTCCTTCAATCTGAACTTCTGACTAACAGATTTACTTTACAGTACCATTGTTGTAAAATAAAGATCTTGATGGGACTTATTTTTTCATCTTTTACACTGATTTTATTGAATATGTGACATAACTTATCTTTAAAAGTACAAGCGGCTTACAACTTCAGTATAGATGCCAAGAGAGTTAAAATGTGAAGAACTGGATATAGCCCTCTGTTAGCTGTTGAATAGAGCACTCATCTGGATTATTTTTATTTAGTTATATTTATTTTTAAGTGTAATATTCTGCCCTTTGAAAAATCCCAGGGTATTTCTGTAAGAAATAGAAGTTCATGGAAAGCTGTAAAACAGAATCATTACACACACAGGAAAATGTAGGTAGTAGAAACCCCATAAAAAGAGTCATAGGTAATAGTGATGATACGCAGTGTTCTTTAAATGGATGTTTTCAAAGGGAAGAAAATGCAGTATTTTATTTGAACCAGCCTTCAGACAGCAGGAGGAAATTGCAGGATTTAAAGGAGATTCCACAATTGCCTCTCATGACAAGTTCTTACCTGTTTTTGCAAATACCTGGATGTCAACCAAGGCCCTTCCTTCCTTCCTTCCTTCCTTCCTTCCTTCCTACCTACCTACCTACCTACCTACCTACCTACCTACCTACCTTCTTGTCTGACATCTGGGTATTTGCAAGAGAAACTGTCACAAAAGGAGATGGCTGATAGAGGTAAGCAATCACTATTACAGGATATTGTCTCTATTCCTTGGATTATATCGGGGATATCTCAGTTATGTGTACCATTCCCAGTATAATCCCAGGAGAATTGTGGGTTTTAGCCTGCATCTGGAGGCACCCCCTGTGTGCAAACTATAGTGTTTGACTGGTAGAGGTCCTTTAGAAACACCCAGCATAAATTTTGTATATATGGAAAGAATCCTTTGGCAAATTTGTGGTTAAAAACAACTCTGCACAGTTTTGATTATTTGGTTCCCTGTAATGCTGTCGTTTGGCACTGACTTTTTGAAAAAAGTATATTGAGTAAATATACACATGATGTTTGAAAGAATAAAAAGCAGATAGCCTACCAAGTGGGAAAACAAGGGCAAGACTAGTAACTGATTTAGCATTTAAATGGCTTGTATGTACATCTGTCGTGTATTTTGTTAAGATGGAGAAAGATGCCAAGTACTCCAAGAAAACCTTTCTTCAGGCTCTAGTTTATTGTTTCATTTGCATGCAGCTTACAAGAAGGTCATTTAATTATCTGTTTTCTTTTTCACACATATACATTACCTTGTTTGCATAATTCTAAGTTGAAATTAAATAGGGTAGCAGTCTTGAATCAAGCAGTTGTCCCATGTTCGGTCCTAACTGTTGCCTCTTGACTCACATACTGGCTCCTCAGGAGATCGGTGAGGTGGTCAGGTGTTCCCATCTCTTTAAGAATTTGCCACAATTTGTTGTGACCCACACAGTCAAAGGCTTTAGCGTAGTCTGTGAAGCAGAAGCTGATGTTTTTTTCTGGAACTCTCTTGCTTTCACCATAATCCAGTGAATGTTGGCAGTTTGATCTTTAGCACTGACTTTGTAGAAATCACATTTCACTTCTGGTAGTCCTTGATTCACATATTGCTGAAGCCAAGCTTGCAGGATTATGAGCATAATCTTCACTACACTGTGAAATGAGCACAATTTTTCAGTACTTTGAGCATTCTTTGGCATTGCTCTTCTTTGGAATTCCTCCAAATTCCAGATTGTTAATTCATTGACAGTTGTTGATAATATAAAACATTTTCTTATTTAATTCTGTTGCTTGTTCTCCTTTACCATTGCACTTTGCTTTTGCAAACCCGTTTGCCCTGTCTTTGCAGCATTCTGGTATGGGGCCGGATATGTGTGTATGCGCACACATGCATATCCATATCCATATATAAATTCACTGATAGTTTTGATGTATTAAGAAAACCTTTGCCGGATTTAGCTATACAGTACTGTTTTGCTGTGAACTGTATTTTGTTTTCAGTCTAACCAAGTTTGAGGTTCCACTTGTAGCTGGTACCCATACATTGATGTGAACTTTCTTATTTTACAGCTGTTTAGGAGAGTTTTGTTATTTTGTTTGTGGCTGCTTTTATTTCATCCTTATAGCTCCTAAGGGGAGTTTTTATAGTTGGTCTGTCTGGGGATTTTTAACAAAAGTCAGTTTCCTACCAAGTTTTGACTTTTTTGTTATGCTTTTTAGCAGAGTCTCTAAGCAGAGAGCATACTGGCCTAATATTTTCAGTGCAATGATTTCTAGCCACTTGGTGGAGTATTTCTGTAAATGAATACATGTTTGAATTGGCTCAGTGAAACAGAATAGCTGTTTGTGAATTAAAATGTTTCTTATAATGCTGTAAGAACATTGCATCTGTGGGATTAAAATATACATAACTCAGATCATATAATGTAGATTTTTTTGGTAATTGTGGACATTTTATGAAGCCTCAAGGATAGAGCCATTGTAGCATAGTATTTGTAACAAAAAGTTCTGATGCATTCTGAAAGTGAGTGATAGATGTGGTAGAAATATGATGACAAGAAAGTCTTAAAATAATTCATTCTAGATAGCTGAAATTAGATGCTTTTGCAATTATTTTTATACTCTCAAAATGTACTACTCTTCCCTATTGATTCATTTTTTATGTGTACAATTTGAGGTGAGGTGTGCATTTCTCGGTGGTGCTTATGCACTGTGTAAGTCTTGATCGTTTTATTTATTATGACTATATATCCTGCAGTCTGAAGGCAGTCATTGGGACATAGCCACCTTTAGACAGGAATTGTTTCAGCAGACTCTGTAGCTGCCCCTCCCAGAACCATACAGGAATCTGCATTCATTGTTTTTGCAATGTAAAGTGGGGAGCCTGTGTCAATTTCCCCCCTAAGATCTCACTGTAGTGTGGCAAGCAGGATGACTGTGAAAGGTTCTCATTTCTGGGCAAACACAGGGGTGAGAATCCTCTACTGCTTGCTCTGTTGTTTGAGTCATGGTTTCCTATGGTTGGGTGTATACACTTGCATCATGTCATGTTTTCTGCTGTTAGTGCAACTTAGTGTTTATCACTGCACAGCCAGCTGCCCTATAGTTCATTTCCCTTTCACTGAATTCAGTGTAGTAGTAAACATTTTATTGTAGGTCTGACCCTAACCCTAGGTCTGAATTGTTGGAGGCAGGATTGGGGACTAAAGGGGTACAAATGAAATCTAAAAGTGCTCCTCTTCCATACTGCGTCCATCCTTTCCAATGTTCCTGAGTTTTGTTTAGCAGGCTTTTGCTCATGTACAGCGGTTTCACCGCTAGGTCTGAGAAGTTCTGTAGTGCCTCAATGATGGCGTATCTGGTGTTTCATCAGTATATAGTGGGTTTGCAACTTATCCATTATTGAACCATATATTCCCTGCTTGGAACTAACAGCACAATGCTATCCACGTGATGACATTTGAGGGTGCAAGCTTATTCTGCTATTAAAATGCCACTAGGTCTCCATCATGAATGATACAAGTTCAAGTTCTAGGGGTGCTTTTGACTTCCAGAGGCCAATACTATCCTCGTTTATTTATATATGCATATATTACTGTGCAGGCATTATAGCCAGGTGTGGAAAAAATGCTGTCAAAATAAGAATGCTGTCAAAATAGAAGTTTATTTTTAGCAATTTAAAAAATTCAAAATGAATTACCAAAAAAAGTTCTAAATCAAATCAATATTTGCTGTGACCATTCTTTGCCTTCGAAACTGCATCCATTCTTCTGGGTATACTTGCACAGAGCAGGGAGGTTATTCCAAACACCTTGGGGAAGTCCCCAAAGATCTGTGGACGTAGATTGTTCCATCTCCTCATGTAATCCCAAACAGAGTCAATGATGTTGAGATCAGGGCACTGTGGGGGCCATACCACTTTAAGGGCTTACTTTACAGCATTCTTTCCACACCTGCATAAAACCTTTGCACAGGTCTCTCTCTGTCTCTGGGTATAAGCACTTTTAAAAGAATTCTGGGTGAGTTTTTGTTGCTAGAAGCATGGACTCTGTCTTCTTCCCTTAACTTCTTTTCTCCAGTGCAGTATGTGTGCCTGGGAGCTCTTTCCCCTGCCCAGTGGGTGGAATGTTGATTCCATGCCAGTATACCTCTCACAAGCTGCGTCCTGTGTTTTTAAAAGATCCCTGTATGTGGATTTGATTGCAAATGGACCTGCTGCTGCAGTTTTTGCTGTTGAGTCAAGTACATCTTACTATTGAATGTATGAAGGTCTCTTCTCAAAATATATTTGCATTTTGCTCAGGTTCCTTGCCTCCTTGCATATATATGTATCATTTCTTTTAATTTATTTGAACTTGCCATGCTTTTATTTTGACAGTGTATATGATCAGTGACACTAAGCTGCCCAGGAGAGTCTCCAACCAAGCCTTCACAGTACTTTTTAAATCCCATCCACGTTTTTGTTTAAGAGAAGCGCACCAGTGACAGAAGTAAGATCCCTGGGGAGAGAATGGGGAGGAAAAGCAAATGAGCAAAACAGGGAAGGGTATAACTCTGCTGAAGAGATGCCACAATTCACATAGTTGGCAGAGTGGGGCTTGTTTATTTAAGATATTACAAGTCTACAGGCAGGTATCGCTGTATCTCGTCCTCATAAACATCTTGTAAGCAGTACAGTTTAGCACAAGGACTGAAAATCGCAGCACAGTGAAAGCTTGTCCTGGTTTCATTTATGGAGGCAAATGCTCTGAGATTCATAAGTGCACTTATTATGTATTTTTAAAAGCCCACCAATGTGTTAAGCAACAATATCAGTGTGCCTCACAAGCGCAGATTAATTAAAGCCAAACAAGCGATGTCATTTCCTTGCTACCACCCACTAACATTTGTACTGCTTCCTACTAACAAGCCTGACATCACTGTAAACAGGCAAATGTGTCTTTTCAGCAATTAAACATGATTTGCCGATACACTGTAAGACCTCTCCAGGATTTGCTCTTTAATCTGGCTGTGTCTGGATCAGCTGTAACAGAAGACTGGATGATACACTGTTACCAATATTACTTATTCATGCGTATAGCAGGATTCCATACATATATTGCAGGGACTTGTGAACTGTGGACATTAAGACTCTATGAGTTCCTGGGTTTCTCCCCCCCCCCCAAACCAAACTGTCTCAAGATTCCACATAAAGGACAGAACTACAAAGACAAGTACACCCAGCAAAGTGCAATTATTTGTTTAAAAGTAAACATTTGTGCAAGGACTTGCAGAAGATAATTTCGGTTTCTGAAGCAATAGGACAGTTAAGAACATAAGAGGAAGGATCAGGCCACAGCCCATCTAGTCCATTATCTTGTCCCACACAGTGGTCCACCAGTTACAGACATCTCAAGCAGAATGGCGAAACCTCCATCTGTTCTAGAATTCCAGCAAATGGCCTTTAGAGGCATCCTGCCTGTTTCCCAGCCTGGAGGATGTACCTAGATGTCCATTCTAGTAGCCATTCTAGTTGCTATAGAATTGTGGCATTTTCACACCTGGTATAATGCCTGGGAAAAGATGCAATGTTTGTCTGTTTGTGCTCTCTTGAGCCGTTAGCCAACTGGATTAACTCATTGTCACCCCCACTTGCATTTTATTTGTCAACAAACCAGGTGTAACCTTTACCTAGTGCAAGCTTTACCTTTACTTTTTTAAAAAACCTGAAGTCTGAGGACATCAATCAAAAAGTGCAGATTTTGATCCCTTTCCCATCAATCCTTTAGCTCACTCCTTTTTATCCTAGGGAAAAGAGTATAAAAAGCCCCAATTTTCCCCATTCAGTGTGTGGACTTGTGTCTCTCATCACTTTACTGAAACATTCCAGAAGAGCTGAAATCACTGTAACGTCACTGAAAAAAAGAATAACTGTGAGATTATCCATCCTACCCTGCTGAAGTGGTGCAGACTGCTGGGTGGTAGCTGTCTCTTTATCTCACTGGAACCTTGGAGCCTCAAGCATACTCTGTTCCTTGTTGTCTGAATAGTATGTAGCTGAGGAAACTTTTTGCCTCCCCCTGTCCTGGAACCAGAGGAAGTAGGTGTGGCTTCTCTGAAGATTGCTGCCTTCTCCTGTTGCTTCTGAGGCTTAATTTTGCAGTATTTTGCAACCATGCTTGAGCTGAGTAGAGGGGTCCTCTCTTTCCCCTTTGGCTTCCAAGTACCCAGGAACCTGAGGATCACTATTCACAGGTTCAAGACATCTGAATGTTGAGTGTGTCTATCCTTGTCCTTGTGCTGTGAATATACCAGCACCATGTTGGTATTCTCCTTGGCTCTCAGCCTCCATGCTCCCACTGCCTGTTTTCACTAAGGATGTGAGTGAGAACCTTGGAATGTTCCACTTTCCCTTCTCTCTGCTGCTGCTCAAATGTCAGAGCACCCACCCTCTTGTGCAACTGGTTCACAAACCTTTGAACTCCGTGAAAGGGATGGGGGTCCTTGCTGAGAGCACGGCGGCTTTGGATGGTGAGAACTTATTGTCTCTATTATTTTCTCCTTTAGTGCTAGGATTTAATTTAGAGACACATTAAGAACATTTTAGCTTTGAATCAGACACACAGACTAAAAGGGTCTCCGTGCTTAAAGTTTAAAGTGAAACCTCACCCCCTTTTTTTCTCTTGCTCCTGTGACTAACAGGAGTGCTTAGAATGCACCAGTTAGTTAATCCAATTAGAACTTCTTACTGCTTGTTACAGTCTGAACTCCTTGATTGAGTAAAGCCTGTTTGCTTGCCTGTTTAGCCTGTTGCTTTCTGTTGAAGAAAAGTTTCTACTGTTTTATTTAATAAAGATTGTCAATTCCAATTGTGTTCTTACCTCAGAACTCTTTCCCCTTTATCCTGAAAGAAACCACACCAGACAATTGCAGTCTGCTTCAAAGCAGTTCATAAAACCAACCTATTAGCCAGAGATCCTTCCGGAATAACTGGACATGTATGGTTCCCCGTAGACCCAGTTCATTCCTTTTCAGCTAATGCTTATGTGTTCTAGCTGGTCTTGTGCAGCTGTGGGTAGGAACCAAAGACAGAAGGCATGTAAATGATTAAAATTGTATCATTTAGTTAAGAACAGACATGGAGATGATTACGCATACTTTTCTGAGCACTGGATGAGTCCCTGAAATCACATTAACTTTGAAGTTCCATGCAGGTCCTGCAGATTCTTCTCTGAAGTCTGGATTTCAGAAGGTTGGGATTTTTGGAGAGTCAGAGCAGTTATTTTCCTCCTAATTCAGCTTCCTTCATAGGTGTGTTTGCTATTACTGATTATATAGGCTATGTGATACTCCGGTTTTCAAAGCAAATAAGACACTGAGGTAATCTAGGTGTACTACCTGGATGACCTCCTGCTGGTGCGAAATGATGGAAGTTGTACCAGTTTCATGCAGAGAGTCCTGTGCTCTGTCAAAAATGTCACTGCTGTGTACTTCTCTTGCACAACACTGCTAGAACTGTAAAGGCTTCCCCATGCTGCTTATCCTTTGAATTTGGAAAGTCCATATTTATGATTCACCTGGAAGTGTGCCATATAAAGTGTGCCATACAAAGCAAATGCCACATGCAGTTGGAAGAGGGAGATGGAAAGAGAAGCAATGAAATACTGCAGCATTGCTGTATAGGCCATTAAAAAAACTGGCCAAAGACAGGTAGGGAGGCCACTTAGATTGTGTTGCCTAGAGGGGCTGGGAATGGTATGTGGGAATTGGACTAGGGGTGTTTTTCCACTGTCACTAAAAGTACCATTTAAGTACCCATTAATGGGTACGAAATGGCATTTTTGTACCCATTAATGGGTACTTAATGGGTACTTCTAGTGACGGTGGAAAAACACCCTAGGTTACTGATTTCAGCTTCAGAATGAAAATACTGCCAGTATGTACTCAGCAATTCATTGTGAGACTGGTTTCTGGGATCCTTCACTCTATCTATAGCCACTCACTTAAATTCTAGAATAAAGATAGATCCTAAAATGTTAAACAATGGAATGATGAATATTAGTTCAGTGACTCCTAGTAGATAATCTTTATAAATAGCTATGATTGTAGTTCTCAAGGTAGTATGTCTACAATACTGCATTCCTTACACTTGGGAGCCTTATACTATATGCCTAGATGCACTCTGAGTTGGTCACTATAGCATACTTAAAGAAGCTGCATCAGGATGAATTGCAAATATTGATAAAACATGCGTCAGACTATTGATTTATACTGTAGTTTCACAATAACTATTTCCTGCCTTTATAAGAAGGTTGATGTTTCAGTATGCTGTCTGAAGTGATAGGTGAGGCAGTCTAGAATTGCATAGCAGAGTAGTCTTAGCTATGTGATTTCCCTGTTCCACCCATAACATGAGTATCACCAGTGCCAGACTCTCTGTGTGAGTGATATGTGGATGGCTGAAATTAGAGGGATGGAAAATCCCAGCTGTTACTTAGTAATATAAGATCTGACTGTAGCCAGAGAAAGAAGTCTATAGCTGGATCTGTATTTTTCCTGTAAAATTAATTCTCATGCAGAACTGCATACTGCACAGGACTTTATGGAGTAAATAAGAAAGAACTACCATGGTATAAAAAGGAAAGAAGGTAGAGAATCTATTATTCCAGATGAAAAATCAGCAACCAACAATCTTGGAGAAAAAATTTTCTCCTATGTCTGCTTCTCTTGATAGATTGCCTTCTGTTTCTGTTCAGTGTTCCTGAAAACATACATTACTAACTTCAGATTCTATGACAGCATGAAGGAGATGGGCATGAACCAAGTTTTTGTTCCATTAACGAAGGTTAACGGGATTCTAGGATGCATCAAAAGCAGTTATCAGAAAGACATTGGAAAATCATTATGCTGTTGTACGGAACTCTAGGGATGTTTCTGCCTTGGGCTGTAGCTACTTAACGTAGGGCCCCTGCTAGTCAGTAAAATTCAGTAAAATTAGAAGCCTGTGACTAATTGGCAGGATGCTCAGAGTGCCCTGAATACTGTCCTTACAAAAATATGAAACCTGTACATACAGGATATTGCCTATTGGTGTATTTCTTCAGCTAGAACAGCCATAGCGAGTGTAAACAAGCACAACAATATCAGATAGGTGAAGTACACTGGATTTTTCTTTAGAGAATCCATTTCCGAATAACCTATCAGTGCCTGTGCTCTTGAAGACATAGCACCACCATCAGTGAGGTATTTTAACGTTATCTGCATGCTGTGATATGAACTATACTGTATATTCAAATTGATGGTAACTTTTTTGTCAGGTGACTGCTCCAGAAATCTCTAGGGGCTTGGTGTTATAATCAAGGGTGGATCATAATGATAGATTTCCTGCAGTAGGAATTGTTTGTTCCATCTTTGTCTCTCTCCATTTTTGTACCATCCGTTGCCTGTCTTCTCTTGTGAATTACTGGTCATGGAGGGGTGAGCATTAATGGACTATGCTGATTTTATTCAGCATTATGTGCACCATTTTGCATCAAGGAAAAATGTTGCTAAGACTTGTTGGTGACTGTGCTTTGAATATTGTTGGTAGCATGCTGCACTTCCAGAACACTTATCATGTGAAGCTAGTGGTAAATGGATAATTGGAAAGTAGTGTAGTATTGGCATTTCTGGTTGTTTCAATATTTCTGCTCTGCTTTTCTTCAGTTGCAGAACCATTTTAAGTGAAGACTTACAAACCTATTTTCCGTCTACGTGTAATTTGTCATTTATTTCCCACTACTAAATTAGCTGAATTAGGTAGTGCTGTTTGTGTATCTAATACAAGTCTCCTCTTTAATCCAACAGAGCTCTGCCCTTTATAAATAAATGTTATTTAAATGAGTAAAGTAACATGCTACAGTACAGCGCTGCTTGAATTTCTTTGACTGAATTAATCAGAGATAATCATGTTCCATATTGCTTTTTCTGGTGGTGGAGTGGGGGTGAGGTCACAAAAATCTGTGAAGTGTTTTCAAATACAGGCTGTTGTTTGAATCTAAACTAACAGTGTGAGACTATAACATACTGGAAGATAGAAAATGTTCTGTAGGATTCCTCCCTTCTTTTTCCATCTACTGTATTTTCTGGCGTATAAGACTACTTTTTAACCCAGGAAAATCTTCCCAAGAGTCGGGGGTCGTCTTATACGCTGGGTGTTGTTTCTTATACGGCGAGTATATCCCAAACTCTATATTTTAACTGGAAAGTTGGGGGTCGTCTTATACGCCCAGTCGTCTTATACGCCGGAAAATACGGTATGTTCTTTAATGAATTGTTGCCATTGGGCAGGCAGGTTTTTGGGACCTTGAAATCTTGCAAGACCTATTTTATCTAAGACTAGAGCCAGTATTTAACTGGCATATAGTTATTCATTCAGACGATATTCATTCAGGCTACCTTTTGTAATTGCAGTGATAGAAGAAATATGATACTTGAGCAAAGGACCACACAGTTTCCAGAGCAGGACAACAACTGTGCAGCATTGATGGAATATTATAGAAGTGTCTTATAGCCTGCTTAATCTGATCCACTCCTTGGTAATTTTAAAAGTGATGCAAGCAGTGTTGTGTAGCATGCTCTTTAAGTAGGAAAATACAGTTAAACTGCAGGATTAGCAAAAGTGTGGATTTCATTTGGTCTTGGGACATGACCCTTGGTTTAGCAAATAGAACCTACTGTGGGGGGAGGCAAACCAAAGGATAGTGTGCAGAATGAAAGATTGATATCAGTAGGTCACAGGGGCATTGTTTTGTTCAAAAGCTGCTTGAAGTGTGCATTTACATTTCTGTTGAATATTCAGTACGCATTATCCCCTGCTATTATATGTGTGCTGCTAGCATCCTGGTGCTCTGAAAGAAGGGTTAAGAGTTCAGAACAAGAGCAATTGATGATAAATTCCAACTTTTTAAGGGTCTGGTGTCTCCTTTCCTCACATCTGTTTCCATTGATGCATTTGCTGCTGGAAACAAATGCCTTGTATAGCATGCAGAAGTGTAGGCTTATGTTCAGTTTATATGAAATTGTAGCCGTTTCTGAATCTGTGAGGATCATATATATTTTCTTTGACATGCAATCACACAAGTATATGACTTAAGATTAAACTAGATAAGTGCAGCAGCTTTTCAAGCAGTCTTCTCCCTTTCTGCTGCTGTTAACATGGTTTTCGACACTCAGGAAATTTTCTTAAAACTAGATACTAGTGAAAACCTGGTGGCGTTTTTTGCTCCATGTGAGTTAATGGTCCACAGACTACTGCATGTACTATTTCTGCTTTTTAAAAAAGGGTGATTTTTATTTTCTGTTTTTAAAAATTTGACACTAACATTGAAATGGTATATTAGGCTAATTAAAGTGCACAGATTGGTATATTCACCAGAACTTTTGGTTAGGTAGAATGATAAAAAGTACAAATTAGAGGAGAGGCAGGGAGATTTTTGTTCTATTTTCTATCAATCACATTTCCAATACTTATTGAAACTTTAAACAAATGGGATTCCTATAACTTTAAAAGTTTAAAGGTAAGCAAAATACAAAAACCTATTTATAGACACTTAAAACAAGGAGGTTGGGGACTACCCCCACATGTACAAACTACGATGCCTGCAGAATCCACCAAATTTTCTTAGTCTACACCCCAGTGGTGAACTAAATCTGAAATGGATGGAGTCAAATATGACTCAGTCTATCCCATCTTCTCAGACCCTAAAATACTATAAAGATCAATCGCTAGTCTTTTTATGAAACTCTGCTTCACAATATGAATGAAAAGGAGGTATGTGTGCATACTATAGCCATCTAAGGAGACACCCCCTCCACCCACCCCCCAAGTTATTACGGAAGTTAACACTCTTTTCTCAGACAGGATCTGAGAGGCACTGGAAAACATTCTAAGCATAATTACTGTTCCAATCTGCACTGGCTACAAAAGAACACTCAAACAAATCTTACTTTCTCCAGCAGTACAACAAAACTTTAAATAAGAATACCCTTTAAATAGATACCCTTCTGAAACTTTCAAAAGGCCAATTGTCTTTGATTTCTTAGTAGATAAATTCATAAATGATCTTGCATCTTTCCAAGGAATCTGTACATTAGACATAAATGGGTAAATACAACAAAGGGTATGGAACAAAATTTGGTTGACTCCTGTCCATCTCGTGACAAATGACAAAGCTGCATTTTAAGATCAGTCATTGAAAAGTAATTGCCAACTTATAAATGTTTAATTTGCCCATTTGCCTTATTAGGGCCTGTTCAGACCTGTAAGGCAAAGTGGGCTGAAAGGTGCAATTTTATTCAAGGTCTGTCAAGCAAATGGCATAATGGGGAAGACAGCAATGTAACCATGAAAAACAGGTTCCGGAATTAAGGTTTTTGCAGTTTTCTTAGCTTCTCTCAATGATGTTTTTGTCTCGTGTCAGAGCATCTCCTAGGAAGGTATGCATGGGCAGAACATTTTGATTTGTAATGTTGTGATGTGCTGCTCCTTTTCATTGTCCCTGTCTCTTAGCCCTGTTTCTATTGTGTGTGTTTTGGTTTGGGGTTGTATGCCATGAACTAGATTATGTAACAAGTGATCTTTCTTGCTGTGTGAGAGAATGAAAAATAGTTATTCTTTGGCTCAGGTTTCAGTTCATCTGATGGACTGTGTATCTGAGTGCAACAAGATTCCAGCAAGACAAAGGAATGTGAAATAGTAGCTTCTTTCCCCCCTCTTAAGTTAGTCAGTCCTCTGTACTGTTGTCTTACAGCTTTCCAGACATCATTGAAAATCCCTTCTCAAATGTTTTTTGAAGCACTTAAGACATTCATGCTTTTCTACATGAAGACCGAGTTTGCAGTTAGCAAACTTGACCCCTACAAGCAAGGTGAGCACTCACCTGAGCTTATATTGCTCCTGGCTGTTTGTCCTCTTATTCTTGAAGACTCTGGACAAGGCCACCCATTGCTGTGTTGATCATGCAGTGACAAGTGATTCCTCCATCCACATTCCAAGAAGACTGGTAATGACAGTCTGAAGCAAGGTTAGCTCAGGTGAGGGTTCATCTTGCCTGTAGGGTCAGGTCTGCTAGCTGTCCCACCTAGCAAACTCAGACATCATGTAGAAAAGCATGAACTCCTCAGTTGCTTCAAAACCCTTTGAAAAGGCATTTTGCAAAGCTCTACACTCTAATGAAGCTGAGGGCAGGTACAAGTTCAGCTAGGGCTAATCCCCAACCTGCTTTGTTGTAGATCCAGTGGCAGAAAGAAAGTACTGCATATGATTGCCTCACCACCTTGGAGTGGTTTTGTTTTGTTTGTTGGTATGGTATACTAAGCTTGTGCAAGATCTTCTCATAGCAGGCTGACTGTGCTTGTGACAGTGGCTGGATACTGTGGCAGGATGTGAGTTGGTAGGTGTGTTGAGCTAGATACCCAAGTTGGGGTGACAGGGTTGGATGTCTCTAATCTACCATGCAAGTCATAAACCTTTTGGACAATGGGTTTATTTTTATTTTTTGTTTTGAAATGGTTGGAAAATACAGTATTCAATTCTGAATGAAGATTACAGTGAGAGACAGTGGCTGATCACCCTTGGAGCTTTCATCACTCATTGGGAATGTGAACTATTGTCCTGCAGTTCCTGGCCCATCACTAGCCATTGCGCCACATTGGCTTTCACAAGCTATTTTCATGAAGTGTTGAATGATAATGATAGTGTAATGCCTGGGACAGTGTGCCTCATCTTCCCTCTGTTTTTCAAATCAGTGATGGGCATTAGATCAGCCAGCTCTTCCTTTAGTGTTGTCGTGGTAGTATGCTTATTAGCACTGCATATTATGAAAGTGACTTTGAAAATATTTGAGGCAACAGTTTAGTTTAGATGGAAATAAGCTGAGGTAGAAAAAAATTATAGGCAGTTGTCCCTTCATAATGCAGTGATGGTGTTGGCTTCTTTGGTGCAGCTAGTATAACATAAAAATTGCACTGTGAAAAGTAAAGGTCATATTTTAGCAACCACATAGAAGCAAAACAATACTGTATAAATGCCACAGTATAAGAAACCTCTGTATTAAATAAAACTTAATACCTATAATTTAAAAAAATGACATTTCTATGGATAAAGCATTTGTAGGGAAAAAGAGGTTAGTTTGCCCTTAAACTTGCTTGGGCCATCTTGTTATGTTCCAAGCAAATTAGGTTTGCAGATTTTTTAAAATGTGTGTATGATTGGAAAAAATTGAGATTCTATTTAATATTGTTTGTATATGGGTTCATACAGTAAGCTTCAAATGTTTATAAATATTTTAAATATATAAATAATAAACATAGGTTTCAAAGATGAATCTGAAAAAAGCTGGCTACCATCAGAGTGATCCTTTTTTTTTGCTAAAATTTCTATTATAATCCAAGTTTCTGATAGTAGTTTTTTTTCTTAAATAATAATAAACTTCTTTAAAATATAGTTTTACAGACACAGCAGTTTCCTATTGTGATATTGATGCATCTTGTATCTTTATTGCCAACATTGGAAAGTAGCCATTTCCTGTTAATACTGACATTTCCCGCCATGAGTGTTTCTAATGTAAAAAATAAAACAGATGAAAACATAGCAACTTGTCTAGTTGCCAATGTATATATGTGTAAATACTTTCAAAAACTGTAGTATTAGCCAAATATATTCTCAAAAGCTTTAATAAAATTATTTTGGGATTCACTAGTGGTGCCTCAAATGTACAAAAATAAATCAGTAAGGCTAGTATCTTAAAGTCAAATGGCATACTTTGCTGTAGATGATCCTTGATTTGTACCCTGAAGTCTTGGAAAGCAGCTGTTGAAATGTGTACTGTTAAGGTGCGCCAGTGGTCTGAATAAGGCAGGGTTGGCCAAACCGTGGCCCTCTACAGTAGAAGTTGGTGAACTGCAACTCAGTCTAACCAGTGACAAAGACTGGTGGGTACCGCAACATTTATAGGACTGTGATTTAGCCAGTGCTGATATGAGATCATTGGCTATTCTTAGTTGTCCCTGGTCTTTCGACCACAGTTCATGGAGTTAGCAATACTATATTTTGCATTAGTGTAGCCCAGATTAAATTGTAGTCCAGTATTCTTTGAGTATTTGGTTATCAAAGATGGTAATGCTGAAAGCAGGGTTTAAAATGGAATAACTCTTCTCTACCTTTTTAATCATGGGACTCTCCCATAGAGGCAATAATCAGACTGATTAGGTTCATCAAGGTAATAGCCTTCTGATCACAACCTGAGTTTGGGAACTTTTGGGATTTCTGTTGCATAAATTTCACCCAAACTGCATTCCCCATTCATTTTTTATCTGTATAAGCCCCCCCTCAAAAAAAACCCTCTGCAACTTATGAATGATAGTGCAGTTTTGTACCGCCCCCCCCCAAAAAAAAAGAAAATTTGAGGGTAGTTTATCCTTAGTGACATTGCATTCATATTTCTGAGGTGGATTCCATATTTTATATACTCAGGGTAAATGTATCTGAAATGTTTTCATTGGATACTAGAGTTAAAACACTCTGCAGCCAATGCAGATGACAGCTGGTTGACTGTTTCTCACATGTCAGCTGCCTCCAACCCTCCTGCCTGTTGGGAGGACAGAGCTGCTGGAGTCACCCAGATGCCTACCCTTACTTTCCCCAGGGCCAATCTCAATGTCAGTTAACCAAATACAAGAACGATGTTCTGTGCAAGAACCTTTATTGGTCAAAGAAAATCCAGTAAAACAGTATAAATATTTAGTATAAGCAATAGGCACCATGAAGTCATGCATGAGGAAACATTTCCCTCTGGGAAACACAGGATACCGCTGTAACATGAACATGCAGTTTGAGACATACTTCTCTAAGCTCTGTTGTGTCAATACGATTGACATAAGCGGAGTTCTGGCAGTCAGGAACACGTCCTTGAGTTTTCTACTTGTTTGTACACATACATAGTGCCGTCCTGCATTTCTCAACTTCATGGACTGCTTGCCTCTTGAGTGGCAGGGGCTAACGGCATAGTGTAACCAAGGCCCTTCTTTGATCTAGTGAAATGTCAGAAGTCAATAGAACATCTTTGAATATGTTAATCAGTTAGCTGGTGTCCAAGTTTTGCCAAAAACTGATGCTGCCTTGCTTTTCCAGCCGTTAATGTGCCCTGTTCTCAGACCAAGGAGCTGGCAGGGACACCCACATCAAGCAAATTGAAACATGCAATTAGTCTTCTATCTACTTTGCATTTATATGTGCACAACAAACAGTGAAATGTATCTCTGTCCTCTTTATTCTTACAGTTCAAAGCTATGTCCTGTAAGTTTTATTCCATAGCCAACACCCGTGTACTACTATTCTGTTTCCTTGACTTTGAGGGACAATATTATTTTGGTAGTAAAATGTTTTTACTATGCTATATTTGCTTCTGGCAGATATTGGTGTGTTATGCTGTCTTATATTCACTCACTTCTGCCTCAGCACTGCAAAACTAAGGAAAAGGAGTTTTGGGAATCATTGCTACAGTTTATTATGCATGCAAGGTCCCTTCTTTAAAAGCCCTAGCAAAACTTCCTTTCCCCGTTCTCCTGTACTGAGGATAAAGGCTTGACCAGTGGTGGCCAATTCCATCATTCAGTATATATTGAAAGTATTTGAAATTGTGCAAGCGATCAGTGTACAAGTAAAAGGGGTGGTCACAGACCAAAAGACCGACATCAAAATGTATTACTTCTAGATGACCGCACAGGTTACCCATCCCTGATACAGACATTATTTGATTTTTTAAAAAATGCTGTTTGAAGGCTGCTAGTATAACCAGAGGTTTTCACATCTGCATGGTAGGTCTTAGAAAAATTTCTAGCTCCTGTGAAATTGGACTTCTTTCTGAAAACACAGAGGAGGCCAGCCAGATGGCATAAGTTTAAGGTCTTGGCTTGATTTGATCTTGTGGTTGCTTGTTTTTTACTTCCAGTATACTACATTGTATGTCATTAATGGATTCTGAAACGGAGAAGGGGGGGGGGACTTTATGAAGATTTTTTTAACAGAAGACTGAAATGAGAATTCTTAACTTGCTTTGTAGAAGACAAAATTAAAATGTATACCTGCAGTTTGTAATTTAAAGAAGAGGCATAACCCTGCAGACTTAGAAAAAGAAGCTGAAGGGTGACTTGAAACAAATTGGGGACTTGCTTATTTGAGTGATGAATTGTTTCAATTTTTCATTTAGTGAATGTGATATGCTGATATACTAAAAGCAGTATTCATGAGATTCTAGAAGGGTGGTGTTTGTAGGCACTGGCCAGTTTAGTTTCTGTATTACATGCTTACAGACTAGTTGCTTTCACATAGATGTAATATAGTCCGAATTCATATTTAATATTAAATAAGTGAGGATGCCTCCAGATGTTGGTAAAAAACCTGCAGTTCTCCAGAGACTAGTCTGTGGCAGTCTCAATATAGTCCCAGGTTAGTTGATTGAAAATCCAAAACATTGGTATAATGAAAAATCCAGCACCGACCCCTTACCTCTGTTTGGCAGCTCTTTACATTATAGTTCCTGGTCAAAATACCTGCGAGTCAAGTGTGGGGAAAATACAAAAGGAAGTGGGTAGGGGTTTGCCATCCAGACACTTCAGCCAGGAAAGTAACAGAAAGAATGGTCAGGGGGAGCTGAGAAGCCAGGATTGACTCCTGCAGTCTGATGGGCAAGCGAGAGGCAATTGCGGGATCTAAAGAAGGCCCCACAATTTCCTCTTGCCAACTGGAGGCACCCTCAGTTAGAATAGCAGTAACTGAAGGCAAAAGGCAAGTTTCAGTGTTGGCAAACAAGATCTAGTGACATTCTTAATACATTGCAACATAAAGCGTGCAAATAGTATTTATATAAAATATTGGCAAAATTAAATGATGAGACTGAGTATTGTTCTTTATGAAAACAAGACTAGGACAGATGCCCACTAATTAGAGCACGACACACAGGGAGAGTGAAAGTTAATTTATATTTGACAGTCCATGACATAAGTATTTTTTTTTCGAGCCTGTCATATTAGTCCTGGAGAGTAGTACTATGGATAGCTACACTAAGCATGCCATTCTACCTTAAAATCTTCAAGGTCAGATAAGAGAAGGCCTCCTGATTTTGCTGAGCCGTGTCACTTTATAGCTCTGTTTTAGTGGGTCAGCCAGAATATATACTGTAATTCTGGCCCATTAGTACACATTCTGGGCCTCCCATCTGCATGGTAATAGAGATCAAGGAGGCTCTGCTCCTCACTAATCTAGCTCTATCTGCATTAGCCAGAGCCTGATCCAAACTAAAGAGACCCTTATATTGGTACTACCAGAGGTTCCAGGGCCCTGATATGGAACACTGGAGTATGCAGAAGCCATGCCCCCGTATTCCAGGACTTTTCAGCATAGCATGCCACCAAAAGTCACCACATCCAGCCCAGAGCTAGGAACTTAAATTCCTAGACTTTAAAGGTGATGGGGTGTAGCAGAGAAGCTTGCACAGACTTTGTAGCATGACATGGGTTAATATGGATCAGCACCATCAGAGTAGATGGCACTGTTGCTGCCTCTGCCTCCCCAAGATCTGGATCAGTAGGCCAGGCTAAAGGAGGTAAATGTAGAAAGGGCTTCTGTTTTAAGGGGTTTGGAGTCTATTGTGCAAGTCTTCAGCATCTGTGTCTATCATAGGGGACCCATCCGACATTGCTGTCAAGCCACCAGAATGCTAAGCAGCGGTAGCAATTGGGAGTGTGCACTGAACGTATATGTGTGCAGCATACAAACCTCTTAAAGACCAGGTTCATAAAGACAAACACCTCTCAAGCCCACCCCTTCTCTGAAGGTCAAGCGAAGGTGAGCACTGAAGGAAATTATAGGTAGCATTCACTTGCCTTTATCATTCTTCTCAATCTTTTGGCTTCAGCTGGCTTTCTAACTGCGAGGGGAAAGGGGCATGTAGGCATTGTGATGGTGTCACTGTGTGGCCTGTTGTGATGCCTTGGTTCCTAGACGTTCCCATGGACCCTGCCAAGCTTGTTTAGGAGAGAGAAATGCTTTTCTTTCTTGTATGTTAACCTGAGACTTGGCTGGTGTGGCAGAATTATTTGGTACCTTAAGGTTTTAGTCAAAAGATTGTGCTTAGTAAAAATTCATTTTGGGAAGTACAGATGCTGAACTAGTTGGACAAACATGTGCCTAGCAAAGTTATAGGAAGGAAATGTGAATGTGAGCAGCTTGTTTGTCCACATGGGCTGTGTTCAAAATTGAAATAAGTCGATACATTGAAGTTAATAGGCTGCCTGAACTCTCTCATAATTAATAAAAAATGATGTTTCAGGGGCAATTTATAACTATGAAGAGAAAGTGATGTATGAACTGAAAACCTGTATTCTATAATTAAAGTTTTCAGTGCTTTAAGTGTGTGAGCATCCATATACGGCATTCAGTGGCTTTACCCTTGTGGGACATCTGGAGCGGCATATAGACTTTGAAGGTGAATTTGTACATTATTTAAGCTATCAGGTGAACTCCTGGAAAAATTATTATGGACCAGCTGTCTCCCTAGTATTTTTATTCTCTGGGAGCAATCTTAGCAGAGATGATGCCATCTGTCTTGTAATGTTAAAAAGTGGTATTTGGCTGTTTCCAGTTGTTCAAATTTCCAAGAAAGAGCAAATTTCTATTTCATCAGCAACAGCTGGAATAGGTAGGAAACTAAGCTGGATTTGCCAAATAGAGTCAGCTGGCTTCATGTAAAGAGAAGAACATTGTATATTTGTTTTAAGAAGAAACATTCTGTATGTTCTTGTTTACCAAGTAGATTATGTATTAGATCTGGCATTGATTTGGCTTGTTACCTCAACTCTGCCATCCTTGACATGCTGCTTGAACATGAAATACGACATCTGGAAAGGAGTATTATGATCAACTAAATGTATGCAAAGTCTGGGAGCAAAATGTCATAAATATTAAGCCTGGTGAAAATAAGTTTAGGGTGATGATGTCCATTATTGTAAGAAAGGGACTAAGGATAGGACTGTAGCATTTCTGTATTCATCTTGCCAAAGTTGTATTTGCCCTTCTCCTCCTTCTCTCCCAATCTGCTCTTCCTCCAGTGCTCTGTTTCTGAATGGTAAGCTTGAGAATGGAGACTGGCATGGTACTATATTACATTTTGGTGGTAGGGCTGTATAAAACTTGAAATGCTGCTGGAAATGGAGCTCTGCTGGGAGACCATCTTTATGTGTTGGGCTTCTTACTGCAGAAGTACTAGGGCCTTTCTGTATTAGGGTTTATTCCAGATTATATCCTGGAACAGAGCCCTGCCATCTGCATGCTGGTACAGACCACCTGCCTGCACCAGTATGTAGATAGCAAGTCCCTATTCCGGGGTATAATCTGGAATAAGAACCACATGGGAGGAAAGGAATGGCCATAGTGTGCTTCCCCTGTCCGCCTCCCCTTGGATAATGGAAGTTCCAGATAAGTGATCAACGCAGCCCACTCTCCTCCCAAGACTGCACTAAGTATAGATTCTCCAGCAGTATCAGAGTGCTGTTTTGAGCAGCATTTTTGAACTGTTTTGCACAATCTCATCCACCCTGGCTTAAGAGCAGGACAAATATGCAATAAATAATAAGCCTTCCCTCCCTCCCCAACATATTTGTAAGTTTTTAAATATTTTTTTTTTTTTTTGCTGAGTCTTTATAAAAGCAATAAAGGTACCAGTAAGCAAACTGGACTTCTGATGACTGTGTGGACAGATCCATATAGGTTTCTGGCCAACAGTACATATGTAGTTGTAGAGTTACCTACATAAGCCTTGTACCTATTTATTTATTTATTTATTTATTTGAATTTTTATCTCTCCCTATACCTAAAGGTTTCAGGGCAATTTACAATGTTTAAAAAAAACAGTAAACCAATAAAATGAATATATTAAAATTATATCAAGGCCTGAATGTGGGGAGGAAAATCTATTTCCTTCTTTAGCTAAAGGCCGAGGCAAAAAGGTGCAACTTCACAGTTCTCCTGAAGGCATAAAGTGAAGGTGCCTGATGCATCTCAGGAGGGAGAATATTCCACAATCTGGGAGCCACCACTGAAAAGGTCCTATTGCTACTGAGGGTGATTGCACAACCAGGAGGGCCTCCCCTGCAGATCTTAGGACACGGGCAGGTTGATATGGAGGAAGGCATTTAGATACTTGGGGCTCAGGTCATTTAGGGGCCTAATACATTAAGGTTAGCACCTTGAATTGGGCTTGGTAGTAAATTGACAGCAGCACTGCTCTTTTGTGTACAGTTTGCTATTCCAAGGAATTGTGTGCCTGATCCTGCGTGCCTAAGAGGGCTTTATATCATATTCCTTAAGCAGCAGCCCCATCATTCTATGAAATGGGGAGTCCTTGCAAAAGCAGGCTGAGATACAGCATCATTGCCTATCACAGGGAAAAGCAAGGTTTTTAAAAATGCTACCTGCTGTGTAGCCGTAATACCTATTTGGAACTCAGCCACAAAGCTAGGGGAAATGCTAGTGGTAACCAGAGACAAGATGTTGTGACCCACCTGATGATCTTTGGGTGAAGGGCAAGATATAAATTCTCTAATGGAATGAATGAAGAAAAGGCACAATGAAATTTGAGAGTGTATTCCAGCACTGCAGGAGCATCTGGGGACACACAGAATAGGGCTGGTATGGGGTATGGTCCAATGAGGAGACACTGGGTGTTTTTCCACTGTCACTAGAAATACTTATTAAGTACCCATTAATGGGTACTTCTAGTGACAGTGGAAAAACACCCATTGTTTAACGAGTGTCTCAAGGGTTGAATAGAGAAACTACAGTGCTGCATGTGGGCCCCAAGTCTGGGGCACATACGCCACTGGGTCTAGTTTGGAATAAGGTAATACATGATCCTAGAAGCAATCAGTAGTTCTGCATTTGGAGTAAAAACCCCACCCCAATTCTTGCCTTAATCCTCTCTATCCATTCCTTAAGTCTGAATGTGTTCAATTATTTTCTCAATACATCTGTCTTTTTAGTACATACAACTTTGCTCTTGATGTCTTGTTTTTGTTCAGATTATTGGCCCCCTTTCTGCAGTGAACTGCTGTGAAGCAGTTCTGATGTTCTGCTTTTTTTGGGATGAGCCTGCCTTCTGGAAAGGTTAGACTTGATATTACTTGCCAAAGTTTGGGGTCCCCCTGGGCTAATGTTCTACCTATTAGAAGGGAAGTCTGGATGTACTGAAAAAATAATTGGCAGTTTCCTGTTTGGGGCTGTATATTTTGTTCCTTTCGTATATTTTGCCAGGGTTACTTGACCAGGACAGTCCTTTATTAGAACAGACTCATCGGTCTTATGATTTATGGCAGCATTTGAAGTAAAGGAAGATTCATGGGAGCAAGGGATATGACTTTCCTACTGTGTGTAGTATGTACATGTGTGTGAAATTGCCAATGATTGTTATTGAAGGTGGCAGCTAGTTAAGGTCTGAAGTATCAAGTTGAAAAATAATTACAGCAGAAAGTTTATAAGTATAGGTTGATAATATTATACATAGATGTGACTGTCATAGATAGTGTGTTAACAGGCAAGTTGAGGCTGGTGGGCAACAGCACTAATTGGCTTTTCCTAGGTAAAATAATTACATGTGCACTTTCAATTCAGAATATTAAAATATATTCTGTTCATAACCTTTGGAACAATTATATGTATACTCCAGAGGCATTTGTTCCTCAGACAGAAAACTTCCATATTGAATAGAGGTTTGTTGCTAGATCTGTTTGTTGTATGAAATGGAAGAGTTTGTTGTTCTTTCCCTCCATCATACTCATGACTTAAACTACGACTTCCTTATAATGTAAGAAATTTCTCCTAAATTTCCATGCATTATATAAACACTTTATCTTTTTTGACAACAACTACGGTGTCCCATTCAGCCACCATTTTGGTTGTGCAAGAAGCCCATAGAAGTGAATGCTTTGCAATAGAGAACTATGAACTTAGTCTTCACTCTTCTAAAATTTCCCGTCTGAAACAGGCTAGATTCAGACATATTAAAAGGGGCCCCCAGAGACTCCTCAGAGAGGTAGTGTGTGTTTCTTGTGTTCCCAACCTCCTCAAATCTACCTTTTTTTAGCACAGAATATTCAAGCGGGGGTGGGGGAGGAGCAGACTGATGTGTGAACAATCCCACCTTCAAGCCATCTCTAAGCCACCTCAGAGGTGCTTTGTTTGCTGTTTCTCTTTACAGCCCAAATTGCCTCAGCTTCTTCAACTACATGTTGCCTCTATCAAAATTCTGACCTCTAGAGCCATAAGAAGAAACAGAGCTCTCTGAGATCGTTTGTGTGAACAACTTATGACTCAAATGCTGCGCAGTTAAGCAGTCACTAGTGCACTCTTTGCAATGAAACAAGATGCAATCTCAAGCTCTCTTTATATTTCAGCTGCTTTGATTATGTGCTTGCAGTGGTTATAGTAGTTACTTCTTCCTTTGTTACTTTTACTTTAGAAGCAGGGTGAAGTGATACAAAATAACAACAATTCCCTAGTTTATGATACCTTTTAGGCTAGTATGTTTATTGTGACATAAGCTTTCATGGACCCAAAGCCCATACAAGACTTAAACTGGTAACATTACAGAGCTTATTTGTCAACATCTGAAGCAAATTCTTCCTTTCCCAAATTCTCTACTTTAGGATTTTTGGCAACTTGACATATGGTAGGGGTTGAGAAGTACTCTTATTTCAGGGTAAATTCTGGTTTACAAACTAATGTGAATTTTATGGGGGAAAAATATACCCAGTGCTATAATGGATCTCTATGCAGCTTAGATTATGAAGGTTTCTCACTTTTATAGTGAATCTTAATCCCCCTCCCCAAGTGCATGGTGCTGTTAGGAACTTCTTGGCAGCTACAAGGTTGTTGTTGTTTTTAATTATAAAATTTCCCAGCTACAATTAGCTACCACCTACTGTGTACCTTGGCAGAGGATTGCTCACTGGTAGAGCAACTGCCTAGAAAACAGGAGGTCAGAAGGTCAGTTCCCGGAATCCCCTCAGAAGAAGGTTTGACAAAATCACTTCTTTCTCCTTGCCAATGAAATTTCATGGATGTTTCCATGCAATTGGCAAACCTATGCTGCTGAGAATGGTCAAAGTCTATTTTCTTTTCCTTTGAAAAGTACAAACCAGTACTGGTGTAACCGTAGTTTAAGAATTAGTTTTTGAGTGTTAACTGTTATATTTTATAAACCACCCTGTGACTCAGGTGTGTAGGGCTGTATTAAAATGTAGATAAATAACAAATGCCATATTTTTGCCATTTAAGACCCACATTTTTCCCCAGAATTTCTCCTGAAATTACCCCAAATCCTATTTTTTAAAAAAATTTTCTTTCCTAAATATTTTTGGGCAAATTTATAGATGTGCCTTATAGGCCAGCTTATCTTATATGGAATAATTTAAGTCAGATCATTGGACTAGATAGGTGAAATTGGAATTATGAACAGTTCCTTTAGTTGAACTCAAAGGATGTCTGGAGGATATTTAGTGGACATGATATTTTCTTACCTAAACCATGCAGACAACTTTACTAGTGAACTGAGTCCTTTAAATTAGTGACTAGGTTTCTTGAGAAGGATGGTCTGAATTATGAAATGGTGTCACTTGAGTGTCTGTTAGGTACTTAGTGTGGCCTCAGCTGCCTTGGACCTTTACCTCTTGTCTTCCAAGCTGCAAAGTATGAAGTCTTTCTTATGTCATAGTGTGTTTTAAACACACATTGCCTGAAATGTTGTCTGTACACTGTAAATAGTGATGGTAGCAGTAAATAACTTTTCAGATGACACAGTTTAGTAAAGAATTTATTTTCCTACTTTTGACCTCAGATGAATGCATTCACTTAACTGAAGTTCTTAACCATGATGTAGCAAGTTGGAATGATGTGGGGACCAAGAGTACCTTTACTGCTATGAAAGAAACTGCTTAATGTTGGGAAAAAGCAATGCAGATGAAAGCTTCATGCTGAGATTGGACAGTTTTAGATTTTTGATACACAAGCAGTCACATGAAAACAAAAATGTGCTAATTACTATGACAATTCTCAATCATACAAGGAAATTCAATATCTAGGCAGATACTTGCACAATAAGGGCAAAAAAGTAAAAGGCTTTGCAAAATCTTTTTGTGACTTCTAACGGGATTTTTCCTGACTAATCAGCAGAAAAACAGAACCCTTTGATTAAAAAAGCTAAAGTAAAAATTTATTCATTTGATTTATGCTTGCTGCATCTCCAAAAGGCTTTGAGCTTCTTACATACCCATTCCCTACAATAAAATTCAATATATACAAGAATAACAGGGTAGGAAAAGATTTTAAGGGATAGTGCATTCCAAATGGATAATGGAAGGCCATTCCAAAGCCCAGGAAGAGCTGCAGGCATCCTTGTAGGAAACCGACTTTTTGAGAAGCCCCTTTTGGTTTGACTGCAGGTTTGGTCATGGCACTGAGGCGGCTTTGGTTGCCTTCATCAGGAGAAGGACAGAGCGGCACTACTGTGCTTGTTCGCCATGATCTGTCTGGCTTTTAATACCATCAACCCATAGTATCTTTTTGATATAGCTTCAGGAACTGAGAACTGCATTACAGTGGTTTCACTCCTGCCTCTGACGTTGATACCAAAAAGTTGTTTGGGGGATTCTCCCCTCCCCCCCCCAAAAAAAGGATAATCTTATTCCCTGTGCCTTTAATATCTGTGTGGAGCTGCTGAGAGAGATCATCAGAAAATACAGAGTGACATGCCATCAGTATGCTGATGCACTCATCTCTCTCTCTAACTATGCCTTCTTAGTCAGGAGAAGCAATTCAGTGCTTGGCGTTTTCTTAAGTAAATGACTGAATGTAGACCAAATAATTAAACCTGAATCCGAATAAGAAAGCTGTCCAGTGTATTAGTAGTTCTCGTGTTCATGAAATGAACAGACATCCTGTCCTTGAGCTGATTACTCACCTGTCCCTTCCAGGGTACTATAGTCTAGACATATTCTTGGACTCAGCACTGTCAGATGGCCACGAGTGGCCTATTTCCAGTACACCAACTATGGTCCTTCCTGGTCAGAGATAACCTGACCACAGAGATGCATGTTATGGAATAGTCCAGTCTGGAAATGACAAATGTTTGCTACATGAGGCTGCCTTTATAGATTTAGAAGCTGCAACTAGTGCAGAACGCCAGCAGCAAGATTGATTAGAGTAGTTCTGGCTGGATGCATATCACATGTCTTAAAGGAACTGCACTAGTCACCAGTTTGATTCAAGGCCGTAACATTGACTTAAAAAGCCCTGACCAACTTAAAATATGCAGAAAGGCTGTGAGCCAGGTTGGTCTAGTGGTTAGGGAGCTGGTCTCTGACCTGGGAATACCAAGTTTGATTCTGCACTCCTCCACAAAGCTTGCTGGGTGACCTTGGGCTAGTCACAGCTCTCTTGAGCTCTCACAGCTCCACCTACTTCACAGGGTGTTCTGTTTTGGGGAGAAGAATAGAAAGCTTTGTCTGCTGCTTTGAGTCCCCTTAAATGAGTGAGAAAAGTGGGATAGAAAAGCCATCTCCTTCTCCTCCTCCTTGATAGCGCCACCTCTTTTAGCAGTTAAAGATGTGGGAAATGAGAAAAGATAGCAATATGGCTGTGAAGTGACTATCCTTCTGAAGTGCATCTAGTTTCATTACTGTATATGTTCAGATGTCTGATAAAGATGCACCTCTTCATCCTAGCCTTTGACTAGAAAAGTAGCAGCTCTGTCTTCTTTCAAAATCTGTAAGCTGTGGATTTTAATGATGTGAATTTTTGTATTACTGTAGCCAGATAAGGCTGAATAAAAATATTTAAGCTTCATGCAGAAGTTCTGTTGCCACGGAAAATCCCATCTGATAATCAAGACTTTTATGTGGTAACATCTGAAAACTCTTTCCAGGCAGGTCAGACCGATTTCCAGTAAGGTACTTGCATTGTTACTTGTTGCCAACATATTGGAAAAAGAGAACACTTGGTCTCAAAAGGACTCAAAAAATTGTTTTTAATGAAGTTGAGCTTTTATCACACTTCAGAGTTCTTTTATAATGGTGCTGACAGTTTCTTCCAGTAGTGACATAAAAGAGCAAACATTTGTTCTTTGTGGTATTTTCCCCCTACTTTTGAGAGGTATTGGACAAGATACCATACTAATTTTGCTGGCCATGGGTGCTACAATCCAATTCCATAATAAAGGAGTGAGGTGTCACTTTTTCTTCCATTTCAGGCAGCAAGCCATGCAGATACAGGAGCCTACGAGGAAATGGGTATTTATTAGGTTAGAAATCCTGTACAGCATAGATTATTTTCCCCAAGGCAAATTGATCTTCTGCTAATTCATTTGGAGGTGTCGGAAAAAGAGCCAATTCAGATATTCTAGCCTCATTGTAGGAAGACTTGCTGTGTATTTGGAACTCTTGATACTGAGGACTTCAGTGCTCATCAGGTTTTCTTGGCTGCTGTGGCAGCTGTGAAACTAATTGCCATCTGTCCCCACTGGCCAAACCCAAGAAGTGCCTTGAATTTTGTTTTTGCTGTTCTTGTTTTTTTTCTTTTTAAACTATTTGGAAGACACCATCAGTGTGCGGCACTTTTTTTTCATAGGGCTGAAACTTTCTGGGCGGTCTGGCCACTGTAAAAGTGGGAGATACAGCCCACCTTGGGAGGCTTATGGATCCAGGTGTGTTCCTGTTGGTTAATTAGGATTTTCCTGCTTCATGGCTGAAGGTTCATTTCAGGCTTCTGCAAAGATAAATCATGTCTCGCTAACTTGTCTGAGAATTCTTTGAGAGGGTTAATAAGCACTTGAATAAAGGTGATTCAGTTGACAGTGTCAAAATCCTTTCTGAAAGTTCAGATAGACCAAGTCTATCATCAAAGGCTCCTGCATAAACTCATCAGTCATGGAGTAAGAGGACAAGTCCTGGCCTGGATTGGTAACTGGCTAAATGACAGGGAACAGAATAATAATAAATAATTTTCAGAGTGGATGGAAGTAAAAAATAGTGTTCCTCAAGTTCACTATTGGGACTTGTGATTTTTAATTTATTAATGAATTATCTAGGAGTAAGTAGTGAGATAGCAATTTGCTGATGACACTAAATTATTCAGGGTAGTAAAAACTGAAGGAGATTGTGGAGAGCTCCAGAGGGATCTCTTGACACTGGATGATTGGGCAACAAATTGTACTTCACTCTTAGAAAGTGCAAATTAGGGCACATTTGAGGAAAGAATCCCAGTTAACACCTGTGATGGGGTCTGAGGTTTGTATGACAGATCAGGAAAGAAACCTTGGGGTTCTGGTGGACACAATTCAGTGAAGGTAGAATGAACTTCAGGTTTAATCAAAAAAGCTAATTCAATGCTAGAGGTAATTTGGAAGGGGACAGAAAATAAATGAACACACATCATTGTGCCATTTTATAAATCTGTGGTGAAGATCACATTTGGAATGTTCAGTTTTGGTCACTGCACCTCAAAAGGGATGTTGTGGAATTGGAAAAATACAGAAAAGGGCAAATAGAATGATCAAGGGGGTGGAACACCTGACTTGTGAAATCAGGCTGCAATGTTTAGGTCTCTTCAGCCATCACAAGATGGCATTCTAGAATTGACCTAGCTGGCATACATTAGGATTAGTGGGGTGGAGGGACAGGTAGTAGTACCAAAAGTTATCAGTACCTTAGAGGTTAAAGTTGCAATTATGTGCAAACCTGTACATGAAAATGGCTCCTGTCTACATACCAGTTATATCCGGATCAAGCTCTCAGGAATGAAGTGCTGTCTATATTGGCCTATGAACAAGCTCCTCTGGCAGAAAAAGTTGCTTCTTGTTGGCCAGTCAGTCTCATCTGGTGACTGGCTGTTACAGGAAAGCTTGAATGACTGGTATGAAGTGGGGGGCAGAGGAAATATAATATGTCACAAATATTCTTTGTCCACATTAAAACAAAATCACATGTTGTGCTTTGCTGTAGGTGCTTAATCTTCACTGCCAGGTGCTTGCAGCTGTAGCACTTTCTTAAAATTACCATGTAAAGAAAGGGCTTCAAAGAGCTGGACTTTTTTTGGGTGCACTATGGTCTTTTAATTCAAGTTCCGTAGGAAATGGTAGTCCACTGTAACGAGTTTGCAAGATAAATCGAAAACAAAATAATCTGCTCTATTCTTATTCAGGCTCCATATTTTAATACTGTAGAATGTTGTGCTGTACTTTCTGCTTGTCCAGTGCTTTGGGATTCTTGCTTATGTAACCTGTAGAATAAGGTCAAGATTCTTGGATCAAGTATATTTGAGCCTGGCCTGGCCTATAAGATAGACCTTGAGCCTTTGTTTCAACTGCAGTTGAATAAATTTTAGAAAGCAAATAAGTAATCTAGTTGATGTACACTCAGTTTTATTTTTGTTTTTGTTATAATATTTGCATGTCATCTAGTTGATATTTGTGACTGGTTTGGCACTTTGATGACTGGATTCTTCCCATGAACCAAGAATAATCAGAGGTATCTGGATGTGCTGCTTCTGCATATGATGGATAATGATTCTGTCAATGACCAAGGTTTTCAGATGTTGCGCCAGTTATTTTGGAGCCTTCACCAAAGGCACCAGTAACTGTTGGCACAACCTCTGCCTTCCTTTGCCATAGACAACTGTATTTCAATTTGCAAGTCATTCTGTCTGGTAACTTTCTCCAGCTGGTTTTCCTCTACTATTGCCAAGTACTGCCACACTGGTAATTCAGACATGACTTTTCTCAACCACAGTTATGTCAGGAGTACATTGTCTACAAGATGCTTATCAGTTTATATTCAGAAAACCCACAGCATTTTGGACTGCTTGTTTCAATATTACATTTTCATTGCTGTGGCTTCACCAATTTTTGCTTGCTAGTAAATTTTATTTCTTACTCATATCCCAATCGATTGTAGCTGCTGCTTTGGCCTGCCTTTCTTTATAATCAGTTTATGCTGTTTTCCTAAAGCTACAGACTAGGTGTCCCACCAGTTCCTCAACCTGTTTGCACAAGTGGCATTTGCTGTCATTATGTGGCTTTTTAATCTTGGCCAGAATATTGTTTGTCCCTTTTTTAAGCCTCTGCCACTTTTTATGTTACCTAAAATAAATTGGGTGATATTGAAGTACTACCTATGACAGTGATGGCGAACCTTTTGAGCTTGGTGTGTCAAAATTCACAAGAAAACCTAGCTTAACTCAGGTGCTGTGTAACATCTAGAAATATCCATAATTTTGTGATATCTGGAGCTCTAGTAAAGTTATATTTGATATATTTTATTAAAAGTAAAAACAAATAATTCTTTACATTAGTGACTTTGGTTGTTGAATTTCGTTTGCTAAATCTTCAATTGAAAGTTGGTATTTGGTACACCTCAAGAACAAGCAAGCACTACACACCCAGGTGCCAGGGTGACCAGGTGTGTCACCCAAAAGGGCTTGGTGTGTCACCTGTGACACGCGTGTCATAGGTTGGCCATCACTGACCTATGAAGTGGTTTAGTTTTCCACTTATCTCTGGGCTTTCAACTGCTTCTTGCTTCTTTGTTGCACTAGCCTTTAAGGAAGGTCTCTTCCAGAGTAGCAGATAAAAACCACAGTTAGTAGAAAAACCACAGCTTACCTGGTTGCGAAGCGATAACTCGTTGTCCCCACCCGGAATGCAGGTCCACAGCTTCCTCCTTGGCAGCTGAGGGACTTCCATGGTGCGCGTTACATGGGATGGGGCAGCCAATGGGAGCTGAGCTGCAGGCTCAGCTCTTGTTCACTGTTCTCACTGTCCTATCTGGACTGATGGGAAACTTTGAATTTATCTGATACTGTGGAGCAAGTGCTCATCGTTCCACAGTTGGTAAATTTGAAGTAGCGGTGGCATAATGCACCACTATGAAGTATTGGGCAGTATTTGCAAGTCTGGATGCACCCGAAGTTAGGAAGGAAAACTTGCTAAATGGCTCTTCTTTGACTACCTTTGATATATTCTTTGGGTTCTCCTCTTTCTTTATGAATATGCCAATGCAGGGCATTATTTATGGTTATTCTTTTCTTCATCCTCTGATCCAGTCCGTCTTCCTCTCTTTCCTGCAGTGTATCTGAGTGATGCCTTAACACACCAATCGGTTCAGGTTTAAGAAACTTTCTGGCACTTTGGGTGTATTCCTTGCTAATTCTCATTCATTCAGTTTATTTGTATACTGCCTCTCTAATAAATTACTCAAGGCGGTTTGCAGCAACCATGAAAAAATAAAATAAAAAGTAATATATCATCCCATCGGAGAAATACAGCAAATAAATATTGCAAGTAAAGAAATCACTTTCAATAAATAAAACATCCAATATATATCATAAGCAGTCTCATAAGCTTCACATTATAAGATACCAAATATTTATAACTTTCTTCTGGTAAAGATTCTTTATGTCTTTACCATTGAGAGATTAATTCCTGCTGTGTTTACCATTTTTTCCTCAATTATTGGCAACTGTGTCACATTTGTCTAATCCAAATTCCACTGCAGAGTCTTAACAGTAGTTATGAAAAATTATGTGAAAAATAAAATCAATGCATAGTATGTGTAAAATACATTATCCAGCTTGTTTATAAGTATTTCATCCTATCTAAAGGTTTGATTTTACGAAATAAGAATTGTAAACCAGTGGAAAATAGTATTTTAACATCAGGGCTAAGATAGATGAAAAGTAGCTACCGTGAAAAGGAACCTGGCTAACTTTGAGGACTGAGGAGTACTGTGTATGTTTAAAAAAAAAAAAGAATTCCAGGCAGGAAACAGCAACATCTTTTTTAATTTGGGAAAAAGCAAAACCACATGCATTGCACAAAAGTGCCCAGGACTGACAAAAACAGTAAACAGCACTGAATTGGTTTTTTGGATTTCTCAAAGTTCAGACTTCGTTGTTGCATGCAAAGCCTGTGTTTCAGTAGCAAGATGCCTTTTTGGCACAGCTTTATGTATGACAGAGCACTAAGCTTTCTGAGTTGGTGGGATAGGGAAGGCAGGTATCCCACCAGACATGTGAACTTTCTGTGGTTTGCCTAAAGCAAGTCACCATGCTGAAGTGTATTTTCTGAAACTGTGACGGGAATGTTGTTCCAGTAGCTCTGACAGGCCTAGCTAGTCTGCTGGTGAGGTGACTCAGGCTTGGAACGATGTTAATTGGCTATAGTCCACGAACAAACAGGATCCAGAGGCCAACTATGGGGTAGGGCTCGACATGTTTTTACTGAATGTGGAACAGTGGCTTCGTAGCAGAGCATTTTTTTTCTCCATACTTTATGCTGATCAGAGAGGAAAAGGAGGAGGGGAACAGGCAGTGATGTGGAGAAGAGAGACAGACATGTAGAATTTCGAATTTCAAGGCAAGACGGTTTCTTCAGCATAATACACCTAGGTGTTTTTTTTTTCATCTTCATGACTTATAGTGGCATCTTCAGTTTGGGATTGAAGGAATGGATAAAGGAAGATCTTTGAGCATTGTGTTGCTTTTCCTTTTCAAACATTTGGCTAAAGCTCTTTGAAAAACACTTGGAATTAAATGCTGCTTCGGAAGAAGAAAAATGCAGACTAAGTGAAGCAATACTTTTATCACTGTGTAGAGTTCCATACGCTGAGATTACTGACTTTCTAATTACAGAGAATTTTATGGAATCTTGTTCAGCGTCAAAGCAGCTATCATCGATCAGATTTGATATAATCTGAAGTACTATATTCCTAATGTTTTGACCTGAAGATTACTTAAATTATTCCTTGTTTGGGGATACAGTTCACTCTCTAAAAAGCTGATTGCATTGCATTGCATTCTTAAATGTGTATGACATTTGGAGAACTGATGATAATAACGGGTGCTTGTGTTCTAGCTAATGTCTGCAGTTTCTTCTTATGTTCTGTTTTAAGGAGTATGTGTATGTTCTGTAGCTGGTTCTGTTTCTCTTCAAGCTGTTGTGAGCAAATAAACCTGCAGTTTAAAGTTGGCTTAAAGGTTCTCTGAGTGTTTTTGGACACATTTGTACCAATATAGAGCAGAAAGGCATGTTAAGCTTCAGGGTTCCGCATCTAATATTTTTAAAAGTTAGCATCTGTTCTTCTGTTCTGATTGCCAATCTTCACAGTATATTTTCACATTTTAAGATTTTTACAGAACTTAGTTCAGACATTGAATCACAAAAGGATATAAATAAATGCCTGTTATAGTCCTTCAGTTGAACATACGTCTGCTATAGATGGCTGCTCAGAAGTAAATTCTCTCTGCATCTATATTTTTAAGCATGTATAGGTCTGCCGCCTTCTTAATTTCATAAAGCATGTATGTTACAATTTCAAGAAACATAAGCTTACCTAGCAATAAACACATATTTGATACAGGAAAAGAAACATGTATTATGTTTTTCATTTGGCCAGTCTAGTAGGATTAGCACATATAATGCTCTATAGGAATGTTTTGATGGTGGCAAAAGTACGAACTCCTTGCACACACATGCATTTACACATGCTAGTTTTTTAAATAAAACCTCTGTAAACAGTGACAGAAGATAGGAAAGCATCACAAATTTAAGGTGGAAGAAAGAGTTGCGTTTCTAATAGGAATGTAGGCTGAGACTGACAATAGAAGCAGTAACAATATTGTAACAATAATCACAGCAATTTGAAAAAATTGTAAGAGGCCTCTCTCTTGTTTCTAATTAACATTCTTCCTTTAAGAAGGGTGCACACACTGTGTACTTTAGTGGCTCTCTAAAGAGCACAGGAGCATTTGCCTTCTGTCCTCCAAGAAGGCTTGTAGCTGAACAAAGTTTTGAAGCAGAGTTTCCCATATTTTGAGTAAGAACTACAATGCAATTTTTGTGTTATTGGAACTGTTAATAGGAAATGGACATCGTTAAACTGGGAAATGGGTTCTGGTACTCTAAAAAAAGCCTGTCTCCTATCCAGAATCATAATTAGAAACTGTAGTCCAGCCCTGAGACTCGATTTATCCTGCTTGTGTTTTTAACTATACATTCTTTACTTTTCTTGTAGGTGGTGTTGGTGCTTCCTTCCAATGCCAGTTGATCCATCAAGACCATATTTGTATTGATGACAGTGATAAGGTAACATAAATGAGTTGTATCTTGCTGTTTTAAGAACTGGTTATACTCAGTGGCAATTTCTTACACTGATGATATATTTTTGAAATGGGAAAACTTATCTTTTTATTGCAATTATTTTCATTTTCACATAGCTCAATTCTCTCTGTGTTAAGTTTTTTAAATATGCAGTGCTTGCACAAGATTGTTGTTTCTTGTGTAAAATTTTATCTTCTAAATTATAAATTCTGTTGGGGATCTGTGAAGTCAATGTAGATGAGCAGCTCTGCATATAAAGGGATTTTGTTGTTTTTTTCTTATTTGGTAACCTTTGACTTGTAAAGTATGAAATACTGCTGGGAAAATGTTGATTTCTAATGTGGATATAACACTTTATACCAAAATTTATTAGTCTCTTGGTGAAAAGGGAAGAACTTGACTATGTGTAAGATCTGGTTAATGACGATGGAGTCCAAGTTGTGTAGTCCAGGTTATTTAGCATTGGCACAAAATTCCTAGTGATTAGAAGTTGAGATTTCAGTACTGTACACAGGATTTCCAGAATAAGTTATGTAAATTTGTAGCAGAGTAACTCAAAGAAATTGTGGAAATGAAAGTTGTTGTTTTTTTGAGATGGCTTACCTGCAGTTGTTTTCTTGCTGAGGCTTGCCATTTTTAGTTATACTGTGTTGTACTTGGTTGATTGTACTTGTTGTGTGCTTGCTACTGTAGGGACAGGGGATGATGATGGTACACCCAAGTGGTAGGGATGTCCTGAACCAGTTGGTTTGAATCAAATCATGCAGCCTCTTGTTTGCTTTGAACGGAACCAAACCAGAGTGTATTAATTCGAACAAGTAAAACCAGTGTATTGTAAAAGACATCAAAAACTGTATTTATTTCTTTACCACTTCTGAACTACAGGGAGGCTAGGGGAGAGATTTTAGAAGTTAGGAAACTAATTGCTTGGGAACAAAACAACTGGATCATTGTGGTCCAAGGAATTTAGTGATTGAAATGGACTTCTGTTCAAATTGCATGAGTGGTCATGTGGGGGAGCAGCTAATGAAGTGTGCTTTGAAGATGAAAGCGTCGGAAGAACCTTCTTCCATAATTAAGTGCAGTATAAATGTATTTAGTAAAAGTGACTTCTTGCTTAAGAAATCTGGTAAGATACAGGAATAGGAGCTGAAAGAACTTTGGTCTCTGTTTTCTGATTGCTTCTCAAGTAATTGTGGGTTCATTTCTTGTAAACTAATAAAAGAATGTTTTGAACAGAACATAGAAAAGTCAATATTTTTTAAAATTATCCGCACATTTACTTCAAGCTGGTGATAGAATGCAGATACACATGTACTCTGTACTGCTTTTATAAGAAAGTATTTTGTGATTGGCATTGAGTTGGGTCAGCTGGACAGTGTGCGCTAAGTGTTTATGGATGAATTATACTGGTATGACTTAGAAGTTATTTAAAGAGTGTCTTTATAAAAAGTCAACAGTTTTCAATCTGTATCATCAGTTTGAAATATTCCGAATACTCATGAGAATGTCTCAGGAATGTTAGTGATTCCTTAGAGAAAGATAGCCTTTATGTATATGTGTATTTCAAGTCTGCTTGAACAAAATAATAGAATTTCAGAGTTGGAAAGGACTCGAAAGATCGCCCAAGACTCAGTATATGTAAACTATTTACTATAATAGAAATATATTACTGAGGTGTGTTATGTTAGTCGTCTGTTAGTGCCACTTTCCTAGTGCAGCAATGATGCATATAAAAAAGTGGAAGTTTAGTCATTATTTTTACGTGCAATTCATGACTCGTGTGTTTTGTTTTACCCCTGTTTTAAATTTGACTTTAATGAAAATAGTGAGAGGAACTGGTAAACTCTGTCATATTCCATATTCCATATCCTGATTTTGATTTTTTTTCTGCTTCACTACTTGTTTTTCTCAACAGAAAAAAAGTTTGTCAAAGGGTTCTTTACCTACTTGTATATTGAATGAGTGTACTATATTTAAATATCATAAAAGAATTTCAAATTCCTTTAGCTGTTTAAAATGATTTGCAGAGGCCTACAAAAGGCTATCTAAAGTACTGAAAATTATTGATGGGGAACAACAGTTAGCATGAGGAAAGTGAAAAGATAAATAGTGTTGTGAATTTTAGATTAGGAGATCTGTAATTTAAGGTGAATTTATTTGAATATATTTTTGGCCCTGAACTACTCTGTAACATTTGGTCCCAATGATGAGTTAGAACAGGAAAACACAGAAGCATAAGTATGGACAGCTCAATAACATTTTAATTTTTTTCTAAGTAAATATAATAAATCATGGTCCTATAAAGTTCTTTTCTCAAATGCAGGGCATGGGAAGCAGGATTCAGATTTATTTGTTCTAGTATCTATTCATTTGTTGACTTTTTTCCAGTGTTGTCTAGATATCTTGTTCTTTAATATTTGATTCCATGACCCTTAATTTACTGTTGCTCTTTCATATTCAAAACATCTGGACATGAGCTAGACTTCCACATGGTCAAGTTAATTTTATTTTGCCATTGTTTTCTAATTTGTTTCCACAAAGTTCTTTTTTCTTTAAATAGATTGTAGGATCCCCTTAGATTGGAAAGCATTGAAAAACTGCTAATCTTTGTTGGCAAAAGGTGTCTGATTTAACTGAGTTAGCTTTGCTCTTCTTTCAAGTACCACATTTTCCAGTGTATAAGATGACTGGGTGTATAAGACGACCCCCAACTTTC